>CM055096.1:10161459-10244162 GCA_029204225.1 Diphasiastrum complanatum
GATTTTGTGGTACAATGACAACTAGATTCCTTGCGGTTATGTAATTTTGAAACTAGATTTCAAAGATAAATAAAGAAATTTTGTTAGTTTGGAGTATGTTATGTACATCTTTGTGGTTACAATATTACTGCACCTATGATCCCATTCATAGTTACGCTGCTTCTTTTAGAACACCCTTTTTTGGGATGTTCCTACAAAATGTAGTGATAAACATCTGTTTTGGCTGTACAAAATGGCTGAGAAATGGCTAATAATAATCTCCTTCTGAAAAAAGCGAACTCAAGGTTTGATGAACGAGTGATAGGTTACTTTGGAGTTGGTATTTTGGGATATGTAACAATCTATGTTAAAGTGTTTTAATTTACTATATCTTGGGACCTCAAGTCTCAATTTATAATTTAGGGTTTTTAGAGGTAATGAATATTGAACTATTTAGGGTTTCTAACTTTCTACATATCTTATCACATCTATATCAAGGTATATTATATTTGTAAGATTGTATACTCTATGATATGAAGTATCTATATGTGGATTTTGCATAGTATCTATGTACATATTTGATTTAAATGGCGTAAGTTTTATAATACTATAACATCGATCATATTGTAATTTGAATTAGAAACCCTAATCTAAATAGACACATAATTGGACATAATCGATGTATTATATAGATTATAAAGCATCATCTTTGATGCTTAAACTGACCTAAGATTTACATCCTATCTCACTTTAGATGTAGGCAATGTAGCATTCAAACACTTGAAACACGCGAGATGCCATTGTCATTCTAAAGTGTTTCCTTTGGGTTTTCATCAGTCCGATTGCTAAAATTAGGGTGTTAGAAAGCTCAAATTGATTGTAAACATGGTTGAATTGAGCATGTAAATTGAATCTACAATGCCAAAAAATGTCATACCTTTTAATCGTTGATTAGCGGATGAAATGTGCTCACGGGGGAGTTGAAAGCTTGAGGCAACTAACTTATTTTTTATTTAGCGGCTTAGATTGCGCCCAAAAGAAAAATGACTTGAGTTTTGAGGTTAAACATGCTTGAAATGCTGAGGTTTGAAGAAGTTTTGAAAAACTATCTACATGAGATCTGAAATGTAAGTATTAGATACTACTAACATCTGATAGATCTATATAGATACTTTAAATTTAGTTCAAATTGAAAGATCAACTTATGGATCTCGAGTATTTAGAACTCGAGAATGTGAAGACATATGAAGTGGTTCATAGAAACATTCCTTGTAGAGACGCTTCAGAGCTAGGCGAGATTCTTGGAATTCTAAGCAAGTGAGTGAATTTGTGTAGAAAGTCAGCCCATGGAGAGCTCTTTGGGATCTAAGAGATCTTCTCATTATTGTGTAAAGTTTTGCCAACTTTGAATAGTCCCATTTACTATATTAGTTGGACCCATGTGGCGTATTCAACTACTTTTGGGGTGTGTAGGGCTCTTGAGAGGAAGTATAGATTGAGTTGAAAGAAGGGGAGGGAGAAAAAGATGATGGGTCAGATCGAGTAGATCTAGATCTATTGAAAGGAAGGGATAGAAGCTAGGAGGAGGAGGAAGCAGAGGAAGAGACGGCGGCGGTGGCGACAGCTGCTGTTGTTGGTTGCTACAGCAGTAGCTGCTATATGCACAACTCTTGCTAGTTAGCATCTGCTGCTTGCGTTGCTGGTAGGGTGGAGAAATAAAAGGCTAAAAAGAATTTCTTAAAAAAAAAAATCCTAAAACTGATTTGCCAATTTATTCCCAGGGTTGCCAATTCTTTCCGTTTCAAACCTGTTTCAAACCTTTTTCAAAAAGGCGTTTCGAAAAGGTCCATGAAACATTGACCCTTCGTTTAGATCTCGTCCCTTTCAATCTGCAAGCCAAGGTAACACCTGGTTTCTCCTAGATCCACGATCTCGAAATGTTTCGAGATGTCTCCTTTCACATTCTTGTCAGTAGAGGAAAGATATACTTTATATGCTTTTTAGTAGATGCATATCCTACAAAAATTCCTTTAACATCACTAGGATCATCCTTCTTCCTAGACTCTAAAGGTATATGCACAAAGCATACACAGCCAAATATCCTAAGATGATCTACCTTAGGCTTTTTCTTATACAAAATCTCAAATGGTATTCTTCCTTCTATTGCAAGATTAGGAAGCCTATTACAAAGATAATTTGCACATGCAACTGCTCCTCCCCAAAAAATTTTAGCAGAGATGCTTCTAGCCTAATGGCTTTTGCACCACTATCTATCCACCAGATTTCTTCATTCTTGAAAGGAAAAGATGAAAAACTAGACATAATTAAAGAATCCTCTCTTTCACTCTCAACACCTTCACACTCATCCTCATTAGTAAGGTTAGCTAGCTTGGATTGGTTCTTCTTCTTGAAACAGTTTGATGCATTGTGGCCTTTTTTGCCACAGAAGAAACATTTGATCTTTGCCAGCTTCTTCTTGCCACTGGATGTTGCAACTTGTGAGGATTGATCCTCACCACTTTCTTTGGCTTTGTCCTTCTTGAAGTGTTGTTGACCTTTGCCCTTGCCTCTTGACTTGTCCTTGGTGAAGAGTGCTTTGTCATCTCCACCATCTTTCAATGAAATTCTGTTGATCCTCAACATCTTGTTCTCTTGCTTGCTTTCTTCAGCAATAAGAACACCTTGTAGTGTCTCCAAGGATGGAAGTTCCTCCCTGACAGCATAAGTCTGCACAATATTGTCATACTCATCTCTAAGTCCATTAAGGTCTACTTGAACAAGTTTAGTATTCTTAAGAGCATCTCCAATACCAACTAACTCTTGATGAAGATCCTTTACTCTCATTACATAAGATGAAGCACTCTCATCTACTCTCTGATAACTTAGAAAAAATTTGTTTTCTAAGTGTAAGCAATCTAGAAGTATTATTAATTTCATAGATTGTTTTGAGAATGTCCCAAGCCTCCTTGGCAGTGGTGCATGTACTGATTTCTCTTAACACTTCATTTGTGACATTCATTTATATAAAAGAAGAGCAATTCTGTTATTGAATGTTGCAGCTTCATTAGGTGCTACAGGTTCTTCTTCAGCTCCACTCACAATGTCCATTACATCCTGTAGAATCAATAATGATTCCATTCTAATCTTCCACATTGCATAATTGGAAGATGTTAATCTCTCACTATGCTCCAAAAAACCAGATGAAAAATTTTCTCTATGAGAAATTCTAGTAATGACAAAGATGAAGTTGAAAATGTTGCTTGCTATCTCAACCTAGGATCTGACACTTATAATATTGATCCACCCTATGAAATCTAGCCACAGAATGTGAGATCTAGCTCTCAACTAAAAAATTAATCTATCGTGAATTTGGATCTTGCTTCAATCATAGAAATGAAGCACATGCAAGTATGAAGTCTAACTCTCCCACGAGTTTCAAAGAACTGATAAACTCTTTAGGAACTTACTTTCAACTCATACACAATAATATATGTGAAATGAAAAGTCTAAGACCTCACAACACTCACTTTTATCCAATTCTACTTGATTAATAATGAAAATTGAAGAAATTGGTGAAAAGAACTGATGTGTGCTCACTTTGGCATATCACACGAGATGAGTACCCTCCCAAACTCTCTGATTGTCTGAAACTCTAAAAACAAATCAAATTGATTTAGAAACTCGAGCAACTCATTCTACTCTTCAATATCTATCCAACAAGCTATAGAGCATCAAATTTGGATCATTTCTTGAGAAGTAGCACTCAAACAAAGAGGGCTAATTTCACACGTGTGAGCTCTTTGTCCGTACAGGGCTCAACTGGAGCAGATCAGGCTTGATTTGGTCCACTTATGATCCACAGATGGCTTGTTTGTCAGCGAGTTTGGATTCCTCTCCCAAATCCGATTCCTGCAAGCAAAAGCACTAATGTTCTGATGTATATACCCTCACCTCTACAAAGCATGAAGCTCTGATACCATGTGAAGTTTTTAGCACATGTGGACTTCACCACACACCTTACAGGAACTTAATGAGGTGTTGTGATTGCACAAGACTGATCAATGAACATATTACTTGAAAATTCTAAGGCAAGAGCACAATGGCATACATCAGCCTGAAAAAACTAACTTCTTAATATGAGAAAAGAATGCCAGAAAATAATTCTAAGTGCTTAGTATGGGAAAAACAGCCTACTCTTGGGTAGAGAGATAAAATCAACACATAAAACTCGGGTAGAGAGAGTATGAGCCCAAAACACCAAAATCTCAATATTCACAATATGGCAAAACATGCCAAAGTTTCTCTACATCAAAGAGGTTCGAATTCCTATAGTGGAGTTGCATGGAAAGTCTACTTAACTTAGTTAACTCAACTAACAGGGATTCACATGTATAACTGCATGCATGGATATTGCATGTATTGCATGTCATCTCTCAAAATTGCCTAGACATGTGTAGATCATGAAAACTACTTTGCATGTTGCATGCACTGATTGCATGTTGCTTGCATGCACACTGAATGACATTGCATGTAATCTAAACGTTTACATGACATCAAGATTGAATCTACCTAACTCAAACTCGACCTATTCTAGAAGGTTATGTGCTCAATTCACATACCTTTATGTACAATAAAGTATACAATGGAAATAAGATAGGCATGGCCCCAAAACTCGAGATAGGAAGATATAATTTTACTAATCTTCACATGTGCTAGCATGCATTTGGCTGACTTGACCAGAGTACGATTCTTCCTCTCAAGTAAGTTGTTTGACTAAGGTGAATAGGAATTGATAAACTATTGTTCAATGCCTTGGCTCTGGCAGTATTCCTTGAATTCAGTAGATATATATTATCTACCATTGTCGGACCTCGACGCTTTGATCTTCTTACCAGTTTCTTTTTTTGCAAGCTCCTTGAAGATTTTGGAGCAGTTGAAAGCTTCGGATTTCTTCTTGATAAAGTACAGCATCATCCTTCTGGAAAATTTATCAATGAAGGTGATAGAATACTTTGCATCTTTCAATGAAGGATTCTGCATTGGGCCACAAATGTCTGTATGTACAATATCCAACAATCCTCTAGCAAAATGTTGATGGCTTGATCTAAAAGGTTTACTAGCCTGATTACCAACTATACAGACTTGATAGACAGGTAATTCGACTTTCCTATGTGGATAGTCGAGATCAAGTACAATAGACTGCTTAGACATGTGTTGTATAGAAGAATGATTTAAGTGACCAAGTCTATGTGAAGGATTTCAGATCATTCAAGATCCAATCCATGTCCCTGATCTTTGGTTACAATAAGGAGCAAACCAACAATCCTGCCAATGTAGAAAAATCAGCATCTACATACAAAATGAGATGCAAAATCTAAGAGATACTGATCAAACATGAACCAAAGCATAAAATATAGTTGTTTTCCATACAATTATAGTACCCTACTGTATTTCACACGTGTGGAACCAAAAACAGCAATAAATGATCATTCTACACATAGAATTGCAAGATAACATTATGAGAGTGCACCAATGAGTAGTAGAACCCAAAGAGAACCATGTATAATGATGAAATGAGAGAGAGAAGAGAGAAGATGTGTCTCTCCATAAGTTACATCCTTTTATAGAGTGTCCAAACCCTATTTGGCCACTTGGCTTTCCCTCCAAAATGTAGATCCTACTATTTTTGGGTCTAGATTCAAAGTACGCAAAGTTCAAATTTGAATCTCTCTCAAACTCGACTACCAACTTTCTCACACCTTCAAAAAGTGTTTATTGAATGTATTGTAAACTAATATAACTTCAAAAAGTTTATCTCTAAGTCAAATGAGTTTTGGCCTCATTTTGACAATTTACCAAAATATGACTAAACTAGACTAAACTAGTTGAAATCTCTCACACTCCCTCTTCAACTAGCTTTGGCATAGTTTTAACCATACTACTTTGATCCAACTTTAGAATGATCCCCATCCTAAGTATAGATCTTCTTTCTAAGGTTCTAAAGTATCTTTCATAATTGATATAGAGAATAGTGTCCAAATTGGATGCTTCGCTATTTCTTACATGAATTTTACACATCAAGATATAATCAGAACATAAAATAACCAAATAGAATGTGAATGAAATGATTCTTCCATGTTCCAAACTTTAAACTCTCTGGAAAATTACAGCATCCAAACAATAAATGTGAGTAATGACCATTTTCTTGCTTGTCTCGTCCAACTTTGTCCTTTCTTGATATGTCTCCACCATAAAACTCCATGAGTGAGCCTCCATCTCCATCTTGCCACAAGAAACCATCAAACCTTGGAATTCATGAGTAGGTGAGTACATCAATGATGTAAATCCAGCACCACATGACTCCATAAACCAAGTAGGTTGCACTAGTCCATCTTCAAGATCTACTTGACACAAGAAAATGACCATGAATTCACCAAAAATTGACAATCTCCAAACATTGGCATCAAGTAGCTCAACACTTGAGAACTTGATCATGGATGAGTGATATAATGAACCTCCATTAGCTTCATTTCCATTAGCAAAACCAGCCAAGATTGCTAGTACAACTCAACAATAAGATATTGCAAGACAATGTAGCTAGTTTGTGTGAAAGATTCAACTAGTTTCATCATATTTGCTATATTTTCATATTTGGCATATTGAAGCCAAAGCTTGTTTTAGACTTAAAGATTGACTTTTCAAAGCTCATTAGTCTAAATGTCATTTGAATAAACACTTTTTGAAAGTGTGGGAAAGTTATAATGCGATTTTGAGTAGATTCAAATTTGAATAGCTGGGTACATTGAATCTAGACCCAAAAATAGTAGGGTTTGTATTTTGGAGGGAAAGCCAAGTGGCCAAATAGGGTTTGGACCTGCTATAAAGGATGTAACTCGTGGAGAGAGCTATATTCTCTCTTCTCTATCTCATTTCATGCTTGTACATGGTTCTCTTGGGTTCTACTATCCATTGGTGCACTATCTTGGTGATTGCTTGCAAATCTATGTGTAGAATGGTCATTTATTGTTATTTTTGGATCCACACGTGTGAAATACAGTAACTTGCTAGTTTTGTATGGACATCAACAGTACTTTATCATTTCATTCAAGTTTGATCAAGTTCTATTAGTGTTTGCATCTCATTTTGTGTGTAGATGCTGATTTTTCTACATTGGTGAGATTGGTAGTATATTTCTCTTTCTAACCAAAGATCATTTAAGTGGATTGGATGGATCTGAGATCCTTCACATCAAGCTAGATCCATCAAGATTCAGCTAGATCTGGCAAGATCAAGAAAATCCATCAAAATCCAAGAAGGATTCATATCTAGATAGAATCAAGAAGGAAGCAGATCATCAGATTATGCCAATAACTCCACTAAATTTGCAGATCCGAGACCTCGATCTCAAAAACTATTGCAAATTAGAGGCAAAATTCACCAAACATTGATGGATCTATTACCAGATGTCCATTAGAACTTCCAAAGAACTATCAATAGTCAGATCCAGCATAGATGAAGCTGATTACCAGTTTGCAAAAGTTAAAAATTAGAAAATCTCAAGATCTCGTCAAAAAACACTCTAAAAGAGTACATTTTTCATGATTTTTGGAGATCCCCTGGGAGATAGCTCTTGAAACTTGGATAGTCACTAGATCTGACCTAGATGCATCCATGAAAATCTTTGCAAGAGTTTCTGATGGAGAAATCATCATTTTTTAGTGTTCCCAGAAGCTGAATTTTTAGAACCCTCACAGAGCATCAAGATCATCTTACCAACCCTCGCAAGGTACCTAAATGGAATCAGAGCATTGAAATTAGCTTGCCTACACGTTTTGATCTTGAAAATCCAATCACAGAAACAAGTCGTGTGAGAGATCACTTCCTGCGAGAGTTGAACCCTCGCAGACAGTTTGAACCCTTGCAGAACTTTCGCATGGCAGTCAAGTCAACTTCTGAAATCTCACAGACTTTTCTGAGGTCTTAGAATTTTGTGAAGAAGGTCCCTGTTAAAATTTGGGTGGAACTGAACAAGGGAAAGTGGATTACACCTAATACAACTCTAAATTCCGCTATATAAGGGTTGAATTCAAGTCATTTGCCACCTTTGCTAGCGAAGCTCTGCCAAAATTTACACTGAAATCACCAAATTTTCTGTTTGTGACCAAACTTTCTACTAGCTATCATCTGCTCATATTGAACACCGATCTGTGCTTTGAACTACAATTCTTGTCATCCAACACTCGTTATTCACAGTTTTCTGTCATTTCTACATCTTTTTACCTTTTTCACCATTTTTTCTACTTTTTCGTCCTTTAATAATCACCGCTAACATGGCCTCCTCATTCTCTGAAGACTCTGGCACCAAGCAGGTGATCCAGCATGAAATCCCTGAGGCCACACAAATTTGGCCTTTACCCTCTAACGCTCTAATCCAACCATGGCTACAGACAGCCGGCCCACTTCTTGAGGCAATGGAATTTTTTCCAGCGCTTTTCTAGTTCGATATTAACATGGGTCTTGCCCTTCATGCTTACACCACCTGGGAAGCACCGAAGATGCGTTTCCACTTCCTGTACCAAGGTACCACGTACAAGGTCAGGATTAATGCCAACTCGATGGTCACCATTGACATTATGTCCGGCGACTGTCAGCCCATCTCCCATCACCGCGCCAAAACTCTGATCAAACCTTTCGTCGCCCAAACTACACCAGAAATCCCAATCTAGGACTAACAATGGTTACCTGATAGATGCTATCACGGATCCCGTCATTTAGGTGGCTACACATCCGTTGAATAACTTTTTGGTTATTTCAGCATTTCGCAAGGACAGAATCCAATCTAAGCTGCTGAGTCAGATAGTGGAATCCTTTCTGGAATTTCCTAGCCCCTCAGTTGTGCCATACGACTGGCATAACTTCCTCATTTGTGAACTAACCATCTCCATTAAACCCAACAACCGTGATTGTATCACAGCAAGTCCCCTGCTGTGTAACTTTGCTTGTGCACTTCTCGAGACGAAAGTGCACGGTTTCCACCGCTCATCCCTTTTGTCTTCCACCATGCTGCACACTAACCTCTACCTGCCATCTCAAGCATCCACCTCCTCCCAACCTGTAGTTACTGACACAACGGCCAGCAAATGAATGCGTGGCACTGCCTCTATGTCTTCATCTCCATCTGCTAACTGACGACGCACCTCCACCACTACACTAGAAACTCCATCAACCACCGCCACTTCTTCTTTCGTGCAACCCTCCACTCTGATCTCTGTTGTCGCTACCTCTCTTCTTGTTCCATCCACAACTATTTCTATGTCCATCCCCGTTTTCTCTGTTGATACCACTTCCATTTTTGTTCCATTATCCAGTATTCCATCCATCACCATCTCATCCTCCATCACTCTTGCCGCCACCGTTGCTTCCATTCCATTAAATCCGTCTGATTCTCAATTGTCGTCCGACACTCTAGTGTGGATGCAAGTCATCAATTTTTCATCCCCACGTCAGACCCTCTCTACTCCATCCTCACATTCTTCCATACTCCACACCACCCTTCAATTCTCCTATGTTCCTCCCATCCTCACATTTGGACAAACCGCCCTCACCCTCGTTTCCACAGTTGCTTCTCAAACCCCACCTACTTCGCCATCAAAGGTTGCCGAGGGCAACCAACTGTTGCCTGATGACGCATTTATTCAAACAATTTTCATACCATTGCCAGATCAAACTGATTCTATCACCCAGATGGCATCAGGTCCAACAAGAGCTTGATTGAAGATGATGACGACGGAACTCCACAAGTCGTCGGGGCCGATACAACACAAGCCCCTATTAGTGCCAGTGTACCGGCTGCTCCCACAGACCTAATGATGGCGTACCAGACTCTGGGCAAATACATCATGGAGGCGGTAGCAGCCAAAGCTATCTTGAAAAGCAAGATACTACACCTGGCAACAAGCAACACACAGTTGTGAGCAGAACTCACCATGCTGCAGCACGAGCTGATCCTAACTCGCCAGCATGAGCAAGAAGGGCACCAGGAGATTGCCAAGCTATAGCAGAAGGAGGAGGGCCTCAATAAATATATCCAAAGCCTCTCCAAAGTGATAACAGAGGCCTCCACAAAGTTGCGGGAGCTTCAATCCGAAGCCTCCCAATGGCTTGCTCCCATCTAGGCACAACTAAACATTTTGGAAGTAGAGAATATGCGCCTGGGGGCAGAGGTCAAAGCCCTACAAAATGAAAAGCTCGCCTGGTTAGCTCAACCTGCACCAGACTCAAGGAAACGATCATCTCTGGACCATAACAATGAGAGTGAAAAGAGAAAGAATACATAGATCTGTAAGAAATAGAGAGAGATGTAGCGAATAGAGTAAGAAAGCAAAATACCATAGCTGTGCATGAAAGTCTGCCAACGAGCAGAACATAGTGAAAGAGCAGAGAGTCAACTTGCCAACGAGCGAGACACTGACAATTTTGCTCTAAAACCAAACTGATAATATAGTCACTCCATTTTGTGTATCTCTTGGTCTTGTGCTGTGTCTCTTGATTGATAGAATAAAATATATTCTGTGATGCGTAGTCGAGTGTCTGGGATTCTATAAGGGCTTCCGCATGAAAAGAAAATTCAAAGAAAAAAAATTGTTCGCGAATCATAAGAGCGAAGTAGAACACGAAATAGCCTCTCCCTCACTTTCGCGACATGGTATCAGAGCCTACAGGTCATCACTACTGATATCCCGGCAACGATTCCTCCAGACAACACAATATGGCTATGACAATCTAGACCATAGTAGCAATTAGTATTGATGGTGCAAATTACAGAATCTGGAAATTCAAAATCAAAACACTCCTGAAGGGCGAAGGCATCTGGTCGGTGACTGAGCTCTCAGAGGTACAGCCTCTTGAGGGGGACCCGAGCATAGCTGAATGGATCAGAAAGGATGAACGCGCAATGGCAATCATTGTTTTGTCCATAAATGAAGATCTACTCATGCAGATTGAAGACTTCGAAGACAACCATGCAACATGGGAAAGATTGAAGCAGAAGTATAAAGTGAGGACTACAGCTTTAGTCATGCACCTTCACAATTAGCTGCAATCAATACGGTGGGATGGCAACCAGTTGAATCAACATGTTGAGAAAATCAGAACAATCTCTTCGCTCAACTCGCTGCATTAGGACAAGAGCACCAGGTCCCAGCACCACAGCAGCTGATGTACTTCATGAAATCTCTACTGATGTCCTATCAGTCGCTGAGAATGCTCATACTGAGTCTACCAGATATGACATTCAACAAAGTAGTCAGTCTTGTCGCTGATGAGAGACTGATGAGAGACAAAGGAGAGGGAAGCAGTGATCAAGAGAAGGCTCTCTTCACGAAAGGAAAGAAGAAGAACAAAAATAAGCCAAGATTTGAGAAGACGAACTCCTCGAATCAACAATCTTCTTCCTGCGATCACTGTCACAAACCAGGCCATACGGCCAACAAATATTGGTTCAATCCAGCAATACCTTGCATGCACTGCAAGAAGAAAGGGCATTCTGCATACGACTGCAGATTCAAACCAAAAAAAAAAAACAAATATGAAAAGACAAACATTGCAGAGTCATCAAAAGATGCTGAAAGAGGTGACGAAGCTTTCACAATACTTGACGAATCTTTGACAAGCTACTCTGAACATGACTACGATGTAGTCATTGATTCAGGAGCGGTTGAACCATGTAAACTTCTTCCTCTAAGTCACCATTCAAAAATGCGGACTTCACATCCATTTGATGGATCTTCCACCCAAAATGAGATGCTAAGGCAATGATAAGGCGTAGCGTAGTCCACTTAGCCACTGGAGCAAATGTCTCTTCATAGTCAATTCCTTTGCTTTGCTCATAAGCCTTCACTACTAGGCGTTCCTTATGCTTTGCTATTGTGCCATCCGCATGAAACTTTGTTCTAAACACTCATTTGTTGTCAATGGGTTTCTTTCCAAGTGGTAGATCAACCAACTCCCATGTATCATGCTTGTGGATAGATTTTATTTCTTCTTCCATTGTCCTTTGCCATTCTTTGTGATCTTTTGTCTCGTCAAAGGTTGATGGCTCTCGACTCTTCAAAATGTCACCCATTACGGCATAGTTTACATGATAACAATCGGTCCCGCGTTGATCTTCTCACTTCTCCTTGTGTACTAGATCCTGGTTGATTTAGCTTTGCATCCTTCATGATCTTTTCATACCATTTTAGTATCTTAGATTCAGGTGATACACTACGTGGAGAGTATGTATTCCAAGGAGTGTCTAAGTAATGTCTCTTACTTCCAACTGGCTTCTCCTTTATTGCTCCTATTGGCAAGTACCCCTAGGCTCCTGAATAGGTGGAGTCCTTTCATATTCGCCCTCTCAACTCTCATCTTCATGTGCATCATTTTGTGGAGCATCTTCTTCATTTTCTTCCTCCAAAATTGTGTGAAGTCTTTTGATGCTTTCACCACTTGCATGGTCTTCATCTTCATACCTATGCGTTTCATCAAAGATCACATCTTTACTAATGTGAATTTTGTTCATTACAGGATCAAAACACCTGTATGCCTTCGTCCTCTCATCATAACCGACAAAGATACATTTGATTGCTTTGGCATCAAGTTTATTTGGCACATGTACATAGGCCTTACATCCGATGACACAAAACTTGTCAATTTTTGTATTTATTCCTGTAAATGCTTCTTTGGGAGTCACATTTGGAACCGCAACTATAGGGCTCCTGTTTTGCAAGAACGTTGCCGCACTGCACGCTTCCGACCAAAGTGAATTGGTCAAGCCCATTTGCTTCATCATGGAGCATGCACTCTCCATAATAGTCCTGTTTTTCCTTTCAGCTACACCATTACTATGCAGCGTGTGTGACTGTGTGAATTATCTTTTTATGCCATGTTCTTTGCAAAAGTCCTTAAACTTTCATCAGATTTATATTTGCCCCCTCTATCAGATCTTAGCACTTTGATGCGTGCATCCAGTTGGTTCTCTACCAAAGTCTTGAACTCCTTGAAGCGAGTAAAAGCATCAGATTTCTTCTTTAAGAAATAACTCCATGTCCTCCTAGAGTAATCATCTATGAAAGTCATAAAACACTATGCTTTCCCCAACGACATGGTCTTCATTGGGCCGCACAGGTTGCTGTGAATGAGTTCCAGCGGTCTTTTAGCTCTTGCAGCTCCGCCTTTCTTGAATATCTCCCTGTGATGCTTTTCCATGACGCATCCTTCACATATTATATGATGATCATCCTGCAATACCGGTAACCCTATTACCATATTCAGTTTCACCATCAATCTCAAGCTCCCATAGTTCAAATGACCAAGTCTTCTCTACCACAACTCAGATTGAGATGCTGTTGAGATGGCCAAACCATATTCTCCTGGTTTTGCAGCATCCAATCTATAAAGGCCACAATTACTATCTCTATAACCCTTCGCCACCACTTTATGGTCGTGGTTCATATCCCTCATGAGGCATCCATCCTTGACAAATTCAACCTTAAGATGTTGATTTGCCATTACACCAACAGAAAGCAAACTCTTTTTGAGTCCAGGAACATAAAGCACATTAGAGATGTTCTTAATTTTATCATTAGAAAACTATACAGATACATTGCCAACACCCTATATTTGGCATTCCTCCCCATTGGCTTGGGTGACCTTATCTCCATCATGGATTGGTGAGAATTTCTCAAACCAATCATGTTTCCCGGTCATATGCCTTGTGGTGCCTGAATCTATGAACCATCTGGCACCATCATCAACTTGGGATCCCAATGCTGATGAGAAGACACTTGTCTCGTCATTTTCTCCATCATCTTCGGCAATGTTGCCTTGTTGAGTTACCTTTCCCGCCTTTATGTCCGCTTTCTTCTTGTAACACTCGCGTGCCCAATGACCTGGTTTGTGGCAATAGTAACATTTGTCTTTTTTCTTCTTTTTTTCTTTTGATGATGACTCTCCCTCGTCATCATCATCCTTGGATTTCATAGGAATCCTTTTCTATCCTTTCTGCTTGCCCTTAGCAAGCAAGGCTTGATCCTCCTGTGGGGTTTGCCTTGACTTCACCACTTTGCGACGCTGCTCTTCTTGCAGCATGATTCCGTGGAAGTCTTCAAAAGTAGGTAACCTCTCCCTCGAAGCAATGCTACTCACAAACATCTGTAGCCCTTCCGAGACACTGCTCATTGTGGTATGTACCAATTCAACGTCTCTAATTGGTTCTCCAATTGCCACAAGTTGATCTCTTAGTTCCTTTATCCTTGTGAAGAAAGATCCCACTGATTCACTTTCTTCCACCCTTATTGTGTTCAATCTTGACTTCAAGAACATGGCTCGAGCTGGATTGCAAGTTTGAAATTGCATTCTAAGAGCTTTTCAAGCTCCCCTAGCCGTCGTGGCATCGCTTATATGAGTGATTACATGGTCTTTCACTAAAAGATTGATTAAGAACAATGCTCTCTGCGCCTTTTTATCAAAGGCCCTCATATCACCTGGAGTGGTATTTGGTCGGATTTCAATACTTGCCACAATCTCCCATAACTCTTTCTCCATCAAAATGCTCTTCATTTTGAATTTTCAGATGTTGTAGTTAGAAACCCCATCAAGTTTGTTTGCATCGCCCAAAATTGCCTCATTGATGTTTGCCATCTCCAAACTGCTTGAAACTCCACCTGTAGGCTATAAAGCGTATGCCAAAGCCAATCGTGATGTCAAAATCACAAATAATGATCTGCAATTTTTGGCTTACCAGGCCACCCGCCGCTCTTTCGCCAAATTGAAAGCCAAACTGGCGTCGCTTTTTGAAATGCTTCTCGTCACCAACTACCAACTTTTTGCCCAGTCGAATGGTGAAATCACTTTTGGCGTGCTCTGAACACTTTCTCTGCAGCAATCACTCTATTTTGGTGTACCGTACTTGTAGGTACAGTCAGGGTGCCCTTCGTTTGGAGGCAATAGCCTTTTGTTTGGCCAAAATAGGCTAAAGGAGGTGAAAATAAGGGCAATTTGGGTTTTTGAACTGTTTCTTCAGTGTGAAGAAACTTCACCTTTCACAAAACTTGGGACCCAAAAATTTTTTTCGTTTGAAAATTTTTAATGAAAAGAAGGCCTATTTTACCTTTCAATTTTTCAAAACCATTTCAAAGCCCATCTAAGGGTTATTCTCAATCCTGCGGCTCCCAGTCACTCTCCCTCTTGCAATCTCTACCGTGGATGTAAACTCCTCAAGATCTAATGGATACTACGGGATCTGTGCAGCGATCCCCACACTTGTATCCGCGGGCTCCTTCCAGACACTATGGGTCTCTCCTCCTCACAACACGTGACGATCCTCTCTCTCTCTCTCTCTCTCTCTCTCTCTCTCTCTCTCTCTCTCTCTCTCTCTCTTTCTAGCAGCGATGGCAGCTCCACGCCCTCACACCAACCTTAAAAAAAAATGTTTGCATCACTCCAACTCGCTGGCTGATCCACGGCCGCCCACGGCCTCTCCACACATTTTCAATAGTATCAAGGCGCCCACTCCTAGCTCTTCACAGCTTCAAAAACGAATTTGTGTTGAGAGAGAACTTCATTTTTCCTACTTGAACCCTAGCTGTCAAAGAAGAAGATGTTCTTGGGCTTTATCTGCTCTTCTTGAGAGTCTTTCTGAGCAGCTTCCTATCCCTCTGAGATCGCCCTACAACAAGCAATATTATGCTCCAAACTGCTCTGCAAACGGTGTTCGATTGGATTCAAACCAATCACAAACGCCAAGCAACCCTTTAGAAGGATTTCTGGCTTCACTTTTTGCTTGCCCTCTGATTCAGCTGACAACCCCTAGCCTCTGAATCTACTTACAGTTTGAGCTATTCCACGAATCTCCGTAGAATCGGTTTTGTGCTTCCTAGCCAACAAACCGTCGTGAATTCGCAGCTCTTTGATCTTGTCTGATGATTCAAGCCACCAAGGGGCTCTGATACCAAGTTAAGAAAACACAGTTTAAACACCTGATCGGATCAATCACCACAGCACAACGTCAAGTGCAACATGACAAGACAACAGAATTACTCACATCAAACTGTGTATTCAACTAATAAGTAAGTACAAAGATAAGTTGCTTAAAAAGCACTCAAGGGGCTCGTTAAAGAAAGATGGCCCGATAACTCTAGAACTAAGCACACGTGGTGCCGTCAAAATAAGAAATCATTGTATAAGTCGATCATTGCTATTTTAACTCTATGTGCCCTCACTCAGAAAAGATTTGCTATATGTCTCCAAGATGGCAGATCTAGGCATTCGAGTTTTGTTCGACGGCAACACTTGCCGTATGATCGAGAAGATGACAAACAAGTTGCTGACGGTCGGATGCAGAGAAGGAAATCTCTACCAGGCCAAAATAATCGGCAACTCTGAAGGCATATTAAATGCTTCAAAAAACAAAGATCAGCTCTGACATAGAAGAATGTATCATTTGAACATGCAGAGCCTGTATGACATGAGTAGAAAGGACATTGCCACAGGTCTCAAGATTTCAAGATCCAAGACTGAGTTCTGCGAAGCTTGTCAAAAAGACAAGCAACATCAGAATCCATTCACACATGAGGGAAGAAGAGCCAAGGAAGTTTTTGAGCTTGTCCACTCTGATGTGTGTGGACCGATGAAAACATATTCGCTCTCAGGTTTGAGATATTTTCTAACGTTCATAGATGATTATAGCCGAATGACCTTGATCTACTATTTGTTGATTCTTTCAAGAAGTTTGTGGCATTCGCAGAGCGACACACCTTGAAAAAGATACAGATCCTTAGATCTGAGATTCTCAAGATTTTGCAAAGAACACGGGATCGAACACCAGTTCACTTCTGCATACACACCAGAATACAACGGTGTGGCATAAAGAAAAAAACAGAATGCTAGTCGAAGGAGCCAGATGCATGATAGCACAAGCTCAATTGCCAGGCCAACATACATGCATGCAGTTACACATGTGGATCTCTGGTAGGTGAATTAGTTCAGTTAAGTGGACTTTCCATGCAACTCCACTGTAGGAATTTGAGTCTCTCTCATGTAGGGAAAGCTGGGCATGTTTTGCCATATTGTAAATATTGAGATTTTGGTGTTTTGGACTCATTATCTCTCTACCCGAGTTATTCATGCTTGATTTTCTCTCTCTACCCAAGAGTAGCCTCTTTTTCCCATACTGAACACTTAGAATTATTTCTGACATTCATTTCTCATAGTGAAGAGTTAGATTTTTTCATAAGATGTATGCCATTGTGCTCTTGCCTTAGATTTTTCAAGCATACTATTCTTTGATCAATCTAGTGCAATCACAACACCTCAGTAAGATCCTATAAGGTGTGTGGTGAAGTTCACACGTGCTAAAAGCTTCACAATATTTTTTAAGAAGTAATATATACTCTTCACATTTCTGTGGTGTTTATATAAATTCAAAATTTTACCTTTATTAATTTCTATTTCTACATAATTTGTTTTATCTACCATCTCTTCGGTCAGGCTTGCTCCAGTTCCACCCAGAAGTTCTCTTGACTCGGATGTTGTTGGTATTTCCTCATCCTCGTCAATCTCATAGCATTCTATGAAATTGATCCAGGATTCAGCAGGTCTAGCTAATTCCTTACCCCATCTCAAAAGGTGACCCCCTATTGGACTGGCTGTGAGAATGCCTCGAAAAAAATATCTGTTTGGTAGACCAATTTATAATAGCATCTGCTTGATATAGCCATGGTCTTCCAAATAATATTGAATAAGGTGGTGTATCTACTGGGTTTATGACAAAGAAATTCATAACAAACGTCTTTGTCTCTAAAACTTGGCTAATACCTTTTAGCTCCCCTACTTGTATACATTTGGATGCGTCTGCTAAATGAATATCATGGTAAGTGATAGGTTGTATCTGTTTTTCTAGTCCTAATTCCTTAACCAATGTTTCTTTTATTAAGTTGATACTGGATTCTGAGTCTATTAGTATTCTATCTATAGTCTAATCTCCTATGATAGCACTAATCTCTGGAACTCCACAATCTCCTCTATCTACATATTCTACTCTATTATTGTATGCAGATATACTTAGTGTGACAAACCTCTCCCCTTCCTCAGTCCTTAAGGACTGAAGCCCTTCATCCTCCTAAGTGTAGCTCGAAGATGATGTAGGTGTCTCACCGTCATACTTATCCTTTTCCCATGATATAGTAATTCTTTTGTGACTTTTCCCCGTCGGTGTCTCCATCTGGTCTTTGAAGGTTCCAGTGGGTTATGACATCGGCCTGGTAGAGCCATGGTCATCCTAGTAACACTTATATGATGATTGTCTTGTAGTTCTTAATATTATAAAATCCATAAGAAACTTATGGTCTCCAATATAAACTATAACTTGAGACAATTCCCCTATTGGTGATCTTCTCGTTGCATCAACTAACCTTAAATGTCTTAAGGTGGGTACTATTCTATGATGAATGCCTAACTCATATGTTGTTTCTTCAGTCATTATGTTTACGCTAGATCTAGAATCTATGTGTACACTATCTAAGATGCAGCCATTGATTACTACCTGAATCTCGGGTTGACATTCATCACTGTAATTAACTAATCCTACGTTGACTAATGGTAGCTTTTCTTTTGTTTTCTTTTTACTTTGCAAAAATTGCTTAATTTCTTTCTTATAACATTGATTATCGTCTAATAAATGTTTAAAAGTTTTATTGGGCATTCTGGAGACAAGGTCTTCTACTATATCATAAGAATGGTTTCTAAGTGGCGATGGATCTCTAGGTATCTCGCTACTTATAACTGGATCTGAAAATGTTACTTTTTTAACTTTTCTAGCTTCTTCGTCCAAAAGCTTTTTAGCTTCTGAACTAATATCAACATCATAATGTTTTTCAGTAGGCCTATCAAGGTCTAATTCTTTACTATTAGGAATTTTTACTAATTGTTCTGCGACTTTCGCTTTTTCTGTCGCATTTTCGCGTTTTTCACGGTTTTCGCAAATTTCGTCTTAGTTTTCTTTCACATATTTTTCAATTAAACTAGTTCATTACCTTTCAACATATTCTTAGATTAATGTTTTACTATAACTTGCCACAATCTATAGTCTTTGCCATCTCAAATCACCTAGCTAGAACTATCAAATTACCTTCATGAATTTTTTTAAATCTTGCCAAAACATGGCTAATTTGTAGCATGCAAGCTTGAATCAATGCGTCACCACCAAGAATCACACAATTTATCTCCATAGGTCACCATGTACATTATGTTTTCTGACCTATATTTATCTCCTATAATTGAAAATTGCTAGAAAAATGATATCTACTTTAGTTGATTGCCACCACTATTTTGTTCATACTCTAAACACTATAATGTTTTCCAAATCATGTATAAATTTGGCCCATTGTTGTTATATTTAGAGGTGTTTCTTAATATTTAGACATGTAAGCAAATATTTTTTCATGTTTCAACAATTCTTACATACCTTAGTACTACACTCTGTGTGATCAAAGGTGCCTTTTTTATTTGACGTTTTTAGCAATACTTATAAGTTATCTACTTATAGAGGATGTTTATGTGTAATCCATCATTTAGTATTTAATGTAAAAAATTAGTTTATCTTAGCAAAGATGCATTGAATAAAGTAGCACTCGTTTGTCATGGTTTAGATGTGTCTATAGGAGTGAGGTGACAAAAACACTTTTAGTTTGAGATGAAAAGTAAGACTATCAAGTAATTTTCATTCTCTATATCATTTAAAATGCAATCCTCATATCGAATAAGGTATCTTAGCGATTTGCACAATGCTTAAGAGCCTGTAGGGAATTGTAAGATAGTGAACACTTATTAAAAAAAAGGTAATTGTAACAAGCATGAAGTTACAACCATAAATTTCCATGTATTTAATGATGCAATAGTATGCATACTCATGTTGTTTGATGTTGTTCTTACCATTCCTTACTATTTTTATGTAAGGTGAGCTATCGGTAGTAGAGCTGATTTATTATAGCCCAATAATTATGGTGTCGATGCGTAGAAGGAGATGTCAACCTTTCTACATATGAATGAAAAGCTTTAGAAGATATATATTTGTATATAACACAAAGATAAATTTATTTGATTTCATGATATTATCTTGATAAAATAGTTTCAATACCCATGGGTTGTGAGGAGTTTTCTTCAATAGAAAGTGGTCTAAGAAATCTACTTACATCTACTACTTTTTTAAAATTCAACTTTGAGTTGGAATGGCAATTTAATGGGAAGCATGTTATCTATCCCTATCAATGTCCTCCTAGGATTTCATTCTTTAGCTTGCACTATTGCATGCATAAGCTTCATAGATAGTATTGTTATTAAATATTTATATCTACCATAAAATTAAATCTAAGAGTTCTCATCCTTACATCCTATTAGCACTAAAATTTAACAAAGCTTTTCAATTTATTGATAGTGTTGAAGCTTATGAATTTTGTCAATAAAATGTTATAATATACACAATATTGGGGTATCAATTCACATTATAGAGACATGGCTTGTTTTGATAATTAAAAGCATTATGGGAGACGTATTGCATCTAAACATTTGATGAAGGTAATTATCATGAATAGGAAATCTTGAATCATACCTACTCACATTGAAATGAATATAAAATAGTATTTTTTAAATCAATTTTATCAATTTTTTTATTGAATGCTGTCCTATACAACTATTTATCCCTTTTTTTATGACTCTCTTGCATTGGTTCACTAGATGTACAATGATATGATTGTACAATCTATAGATGTACAATGATATGATTTTCAAAATGTTGAACTTGGCCTTCAAAGCTTTTAATTACTAGATTGAAAATGTTAGATGAGAATTTGTCAATAGTCATGTAACCCGGCTTGCCAAGGCCCTATCTTTTCTTTCCAAGTTATTGTAGATGAAAATATTGCTGCTTGCTTGAACAATGGCATGGGCATTGGGATACAAATGTCCATTAGTGTAGTTGGTTATTGGTTCTCTTAAGTACCAACGAAATTGTCGGAGCTACCACACTTTCATGTTTCTTTTGTCGTTAATGTAGAGTTTGACATTTTTGTGCGCTCCTATGCTACAATACTGGGATGATTCCAACTATTCTTCCCACAATTTGGGATTCTTGCAAGATGTTTGAATGAGGTCCTTACCTACAAAAAAGAGGATTGATGGATGTAATAGTATTTTGGAGAAGTGGAACTCTTGCTATGAGGAATTGCAAAAATTGGGCAAATCTAGCTTGATCAAAACCATGTAAATTATACATAGGTGGGTCCCACATGTGTGAATCCATGTTGGCATGTGATCTCATTCATAGGGTTAGTTAGGCTTGTTTGGCCATAATTCCTAAATTAGAGGGCCAAATTCCTTGAATCATGGAGGTGGATAACCAACCTAGCCACCAGACTCTAGAATTAGGTTAGATTGACAAATTAGAACAAAAATGCTCAATCATCTTCCTTATTACATGCTAAATTTTCACCTAACTTGAGGTGGGGAAGAGCTTTTGTACATACTATTCACCATTCCATAGTATGCCTTAGAATTTTTGAGAGCTCATTGGAATCTTGGCTTCTTCACTATGAGACTTGTATTTTTTGTGATCCAAATGATAAGATAACTTGTTCTCTGATAATCTATGGTTTAAGGCTGTACTGGAGGTCATACCACATGTGTGGGCTCGGATCTTCATGTGGATCAATGCTTTTGTGATTGCCCTTGGTTGATGTGTGTGGAATTGCTAATCTAGATCACGGTTTGCATTCAAGCTATAATCAATCAATCAATCCCTCTTGGGAGTCATTAATAAGACTCACAGTTTTCTCCTTGGTGATATAATCCATTTAAAATTCTTTCTACACGTTTTTTTTATCACTGATCTAGGGTCAAATGCAACCTATTATCTTGGTTCTATGTCTACTTATCTGATACCTACAAGAATTAGAGTTTCTTGTTTTGCTACTTGCATATTTGGTTGTGTTTCTTAACACAAACTGCAGACCTGCAAAGCTACTCTATTTTTGTGTGCAGAGTTCTACCTGGTAAAATACACGGGTTTCTATGCACAGTCCAAAGGGTAACCATTCATGACTTCTTCTATTCTACATTCTCATGTCAAATATCTGAAGTACATTAAGAACCTAGAGATTTTTTATGTCTTCAACATTAAATGAACGAGTCTACGGTCAAAATGTTGTCTAACAACGAACTGCTAGACCACCGCCAAGGCCACAAGAGTCAACCCTGCGGTCACTCAACAAAGACTAACGACCGAAGGGAATCACAAGCTACGACTTGTGATCGACATTGTGACCGAGAGGAACCACCAAATCAACAATGCGGTCCACTTGCGGCTTCTATGACGACACAACTTTGCGACTCCTCTTTATGCTGTCGAAGTAGAGCTTAACCCTAACTGATCTACGACTTGTACAGATTCCACTTTGATTGCCACAGAAAATAACAGTAGGATTTACCTGCTTCATGCCAATCTCACATAACAACTTACGTAGCCAAAAAACTTCTCGGGTAGCAGAACTCAACGCTTTATATTCGGTTTCTGTAGAAGAAAGAGAAATAGTATCTTGCTTCTTGCTAGACCATGAAAAACAACCGCTACCAAAATTGAAGGCATAACCTGTTGTTGACTTTCTATCTCACCACTTGCATGGTCTTCATCTTCATACCTATGTGTTTCATCAAAGATCACATCTTTGCTAATGTGAATCTTGTTCATTACAGGATCAAAACACCTGTATGCCTTCGTCCTCTCATCATAATTTACGAAGATACACTTGATTGCTTTGGCATCAAGTTTCTTTCGCTCCTCCTTTGGCACATGTACATAGGCCTTACATCCAATGACACGAAACTTGTCAATTTTTGCCTTATTGCTGTAAATGCTTCTTCGGGAGTCACATTTGGAACCACAACTGTAGGGCTCCTGTTTTGCAAAAACGTTGCCGCACTACACGCTTCTGACCAAAGTAAATCGGTCAAGCCCATTTGCTTCATCATGGAGCGTGCACTCTCCATAATAGTCTTGTTTTTCCTTTCAGCTACACCATTACTATGTGGCGTGTGCGACCGTGTGAATTGTCTTTTGATGTTGTGTTCTTTGCAAAAGTCCTCAAAATCATCAGATTTGTATTTGCCCCCTCTATCAGATCTTAGCACTTTGATGCGTGCATCTAGTTGGTTCTCTACCAAGGTCTTGAACTCCTTGAAGCGACCAAAAGCATCAGATTTTTTTTTCAAGAAATAAATCCATGTCCTCCTAGAGTAATCATCTATGAAAGTCATAAAATAATATGCTTTTCCCAACAATATGGTCTTCATTGGGCCGCACAGGTCACTGTGAATGAGTTCTAGCAGTTTCTTAGCTCTTGCAGCTCCACCTTTCTTGAATGTCTCCCCATGATGCTTTCCCATGACGCATCCTTCACATATTCCATGATGATCATCCTGCAATGCCGGTAACCCTATTGCCATCTTCAGCTTCGCCATCAATCTCAAGGTCCCATAGTTCAAATGACCAAGTCTTCTGAGCTACAACTCAGATTGAGATGCTGTTGAGATAGCCAAACCATATTCTCCTGGTTTTGCAGCATCCAATTTATAAAGGCCACAGTTACTATCTCTATAACCCATCACCACCACTTTATGGTTGTGGTTCATATCCCTCATAAGGCATCCATCCTTGACAAATTCAACCTTAAGATGTTGATTTGCCATTACACCAACAGAAAGCAAACTCTTTTTGAGTCCAGAAACATAAAGCACATTAGGGATGTTCTTGATTTTACCATCAAAAAATTGCACAGGTACATTGCCCACACCCTGTATCTGGCATTCCTCTCCATTGGCTTGAGTGACTTTATCCCCACCATGGATTGGTGAGAATTTCTCAAACCAATCATGTTTCCTGGTCATATGTCTTGTGGTGCCTGAATCTATGAACCATCTAGCACCATCATCAATTTGGGATGCCAATGCCGATGAGAAGACACTTGTCTCATCATCTTCTCCATCATCTTCGGCAATGTTGCCTTGTTGAGTAGCTTTTCCTGCCTTTATGTCCGCTTTCTTCTTGTAACACTCGCATGCCCAATGACCTGGTTTGTGGCAATGATAACATTTGCCTTTCTTCTTCTTCTTTTCTTTTGATGACGACTCTCCCTCATCATCATCATCCTTGGATTTCTTAGGAATCCTTTTCCATCATTTCTACTTGCCCTTAACAAGCAAGGCTTGATCCTCCTGTGGGGTTTGCCTTGACTTCACCACTTCGCGATGCTGCTCTTCTTGCAACATGATTTCGTGGAAGTCTTCAAAAGTAATCAACCTCTCCCTCAAAGCAATGCCACTCACAAACATCTATAGCCCTTCCGAGACACCGCTCATTGTGGTATGTACCAATTCAACATCCCTAATTGGTTCTTCAATTGCCACAAGTTGATCTCTTAACTCCTTTATCCTGGTGAAGAAAGATCCCACTGATTTACTTTCTTCCATCCTTATTGCGTTCAATCTCGACTTCAAGAACATGGCATGAGCTGGATTGCAAGTTTGAAATTGCATTCTAAGAGCTTCCCAAGTCCTCCTAGCCATCGTGGCATCACTTATATGAGTGATTACATGGTCTTTCACTGAAAGATTGATTAAGGACAATGCTCTCTGCGCCTTTTTATCAAAGGCCCTCATGTCACCTTGAGTGGTATTTGGCTGGACTTCAATACCTGCCATGATCTCCCATAGCTCTTTCTCCATCAAGAATCCTCTTCATTTTAAATTTCCAGATGTTGTAGTTAGAAGCCCCATCAAGTTTGCTTGCATCACCCAAAATTGCCTCATTGATGTTTGCCATTTCCAAACTGCTTGAAACTCCACCTGTAGGCTATAAAGCGTATGCTGAAGCCTGTAGGCTATAAAGCGTATGCCAAAGCCAGCCGTGATGTCAGAAATCACAAATAATGATCCGCAATTTTTGGCTTACCAGGCCATCCACCGGTCTTTTGCCAAATTGAAAGCCAAACTGGCGTCGCTTTCCGAAATGCTTCTCGTCACCAACTACCAACTACCTGCCCAGTGGAATGGTGAAATCACTTTTGGCATGTTCCAAATACTTTTTCCATGGCAATCACTCTGTTTTGGTGTACCGTACTTGTAGGTGCCCTTCTTTTGGAGGCTATAGTCTTTCGTTTGGCCAAAATAGGCTAAAGGAGGTGAAAATAAGGGCAATTTGGGTTTTTGAGTTGTTTCTTCAGTGTGAGGAAACTTCACCCTTCAAAAACTTGGGACCCAACAATTGTTTCAATTTGAAGATTTTTAATGAAGTTGCAATGCACTTTGCAATTCAGACCCCTTTAGGCTTTTTCACATCAATCCAACGGATCCTTTAGATCCAACGACCCACCTGACGTGCAATCACCATCGTCGATCTGTGTGACTCAAGATTGGACGGCTTTCCACGCTTTTGTGCGTTAATCAAGAGCCTTTAAAGCACCAGTCACTTTTAGCCGCTAACAGGGTAGGTGAGCTGGGCACGTGCGAGGTCCCGCGACCTCTCCTCCTCTTCTCTCTTTATGATAGATCTTCCTTTCTCTTCTGTTTGCAAAGCTATGGCTGCCAGATACCATTCCGATCCAGCTCAATGTTGGCTCTGCGGCGTGCCACGGCCTTTTGGCATCATCTTCCTAGAACTAGGGCGCTCTCCACTATGTTTTCACATATCTGAAACACACTACAAATAGAGAATGATCCATACTTTTATCAGCTAAAACCCTAGATGTCCATTATAGCTAGGAAGGCTTGATTGATTCATCTCACTCCTGCTCTACCCATACTTCACGGCCTTCCACGGCCTTATTACAGTAGTTTCATCATAGCAGGGCGCCCATCCTTAGCCACTGACAACTCCAAAATTGGTTATGTGTGGAGAAAGATCCACCACTTTTCACTTCCAAACCCTAGCTGCCTTTTTCTTATATAGCTGAGAGAAGGATTAATTGCTCTATGATTGGTTATGTGTGGAGAAAGATCCACCACTTTCCACTTCCAAACCCTAGCTGTCTTTTTCTTCCATAGCTGTGAGAAGGATTAATTGCTCTATGATTGGTCCATGGCTGACCTTGCCCTCCTCGCAATCGCTTGGCCTTTGATACTTCTTACAGTTTTGAGCTATTCCACGAATCTCCACAGACTCAGTTTTTTGCCTCCTAGCCAACAAACCGTCGTGAATTTGCAGCTCTTTGTTCTTGTCCGGTAATTCAAGCCACCAAAGGCTCTGATACCAAGTTAAGAAAACATAGTTTAAAGAACTCTTGCACAACCAACCCTTGCACAAGAGAACCCTCGCAGACTAGATCAGTGGAAAGATCAGCATTAGATCCAGTTACTGTCAAAATCTCAGGTCATTCAGTGCAAGGAGTAAGAAGTTATCTAGGGAAAACCACTGTAAAGGGCCTAAATTTCACTTCTGGCCGATCTGATTGATCAGATCCTTAAGTCCAGACTGCATTCCACTGTACAAGCAAGATCCAACTACTTTGGAACCCACCATCGGATGAATCTAAGATCAGGACGACCAATAGCAAGAAGGATAGCAAATCAAGCACCACACCTTCCCAGATT
This sequence comes from Diphasiastrum complanatum, assembly GCA_029204225.1. NCBI lineage: Eukaryota > Viridiplantae > Streptophyta > Lycopodiopsida > Lycopodiales > Lycopodiaceae > Diphasiastrum > Diphasiastrum complanatum. The sequence goes on from CM055096.1 coordinate 10,188,115, forward strand.
AGCAGTTGTGCAACAAGAGGTAGAACCAGAACCAACACCAATGGATCCAATGGGCCAACCCATACCTGTCACTCCCTTGCAAGTAGTCTGGAGACCACCTCGGATGGAAATACCAAAATACGACAGATCATCAGATCTCATCCGATTCCTCCAGATCTACGAGCAAGCCTGTGAAATCTATGGTGAACGGACATCTGCGGAAAAGCTGATGCTATTTCCCATGTCCTTATTGGCAGTGTCTTAGGATTGGTTTTTCAACCTGTCAAAGAAAGAAAAATTCACCTGGGAAGCGGTTAAAGTGGCTCTCATTACGCGCTTTAAACCAAGAAAGTTTCTGGAAGTCCCATTTCTCTTGCTGAGTAAAGTCAAGATGGGAAAACGAGAAAGGGTCAGGGACTATATTGAACGGGTCAAACATCTACGATCCGAGTGTAGTGCAGCCCTAAGTCCCGATCATGCGGTGATCATGTGGTTCCTAGCCGGACTACCACGAAGCATCAGAAGAGAACTGAAATGATGGGAGCAGTACGCTAATCTGCAAGAAGCTACGGAAGATGCCATCAGGGAAGAAGACGAGGGATCTGATGACAAATATCCATCTACCCACACTCCTACTCCCTCATTAGCATCGACATCATCAAACACATTTGCTCCATCCATAGAATTGTTGTTGGAGCAAATGACAAAATTACACAAACAGTAGATAGAGCAACTTACGACGCAGTTTGACCAGAAACTGAAAGCCTTACAGGGAGCTGTAGTAGTAATGCCACATCAACCGGAACTAAACCAGCTATAGTATCCACAACGGGAGAATGTATGGTGTTCAATATATACACAAAATCATATAGCGAACGAGTGTCCAGTCCTTAAGCAAAATCTGAGACTGACACATAGATTCTGTCATCTGTGCAATGCAACATCGCACAATACAGCATTTTGCCCGTTCAACCCCCAGATTGTTCAACTGAAGAGAATTCCTTATCAAACTTCTTATCCATACCATCAAGGGGCACCCAACGCGGCACCGAGATACGACACACCGAATCAACAACAACGTATGGCCTTACCTACACCACCAAGGCCAGCCAATCAACAAGTGGCCCATGTAAACCTGCCGACAACGGAACCAGAGATGCAAATGCCACCTCAACTTGAGCAACAACAATGGTACGGACCAGATGAACCATTTATGGATCCTGCCATAAATGCATATGTGGCAGCTTATGCAGCTCAAACTCAGTGTCAAAGCGGGAGGAACTACGACTGCTACGGATGCGACGAAGGACACATAATTGCGGAATGTCCCTACAAGGGACAATATACATCCTTCTGCCAAGAATGTGGTTATGGACACTATTTTAAGAATTGTCCATTTAAACCTGGAACCAGTGCACCTCTCAACTTCATTGCGATACAACAACCAGTAGTTCCAGCAGCGATGCCATCGGAAAGACACCAGTTCCATGCTCCTGTGTTAGCCGTCATGCAAGCACAGAAGAGGAAGGAAGTGGCTCCCTCACCACCACCCTTGGTCACTGACGACCAACCCTCAACTTCAGCGCCATATCCGAATGTGAGGGAAGAAAGAAGATAGTACTAGAAAATAAGACACTAGGTACAAAAGACACAAGCGGAGGAGAAAGAGCAAGAAAGGGACAATTCCACGGAACCTCCAGTTGGCGACGAACGGGAACCGCAAGCGGGCTCACCACTACGCACTAATCAGAGTCGTCGGTTGGACCAACATGAACCACCTTTTCACATGGTGGAGTCCGAGGAACCATGCACTAAAAGGCTCACACTTTTATTGGCGAGCCGTGCTAGTTTACCACTCGGAGAACTACTGTGGATTTCACCACAAGCAAAAAGCCTTCTAGCTGAATGGGCCAAAGGGATGAGGGGCTAGCAGCGCTTGAGCCCATATATTGTACGGTCTATGAAGAAACAAGTAACGTCCTCCACATCGGGACAACATGAGAAAGTGAGGAACACAACCTCACTTTGGCAATCAAACACAAGAGATACGAGAACGAGGCAGCAGTAGTAGATGGAGGATCAGTTGTCAATTTGATCTCCACTAATTTGTATGAAAAATGAGATTTACAAGGATTAAATCCAGCAAGATTTGCCATCAAGCTGGCAGATCAATCCTATGTGAAACCAAAAGGTGTAGTGGCCGATATTGCTATAAAAATAACAGGCATGCAGTTTGTGATCACTTTTGTAGTCATGGATATACCTGAATCTCCAACTGCATACCATGTATTACTGGGAAGACCACGAGTGAGGATTGCGCAAGTAGTACACAATTGGAGCATGGGAAAACTCACCTTCGAGAACAAAGAGCAGGCTGTAAAGATTGATCCAACCACATGGGCAGTGAAACCTATTGCACCCAAAGCTGATGACGGATCATCCACGACAAATCACATGATTGATCGCCCAAGGCCAGCCAAGGGAGGTCACTATGATTCAGACACGGATGTCGTGAGATGGGCGGATGCATTAGAAACTATTGACTGCCAGGCACGTCAATATGAATCAAATCCTGAACCCAGTACATCTTCACCCAAGTGTTACACTATGGACACACCAATCACATTTGGGGTGAATATGATAAACGTAGCATGGCTGTTAGCGGAACCTATTGAGAACCCAGTGGACAATGATTTAGTCTCTTGGCAGCATGATCTAACTTATAATAAGGAGATTGAGCTTATTGATGAGCAGGTCCTACACCACATGGACCCAGATCGCTACGGAATCAAAAAAGTACCAGCTCAACCACCGCAAAAGTCTGCTATGGTGAAAGTCTCAAGGATTGATCCACCCAAGTGATGAGGATCAGGAAGAATCGCGATTTGGATTCGCAACTGCGAAGCTTTCGCGAAGGAACCATGATCCTCTTGCGACTCAGATGGATTTCAGATGCGATTGCTGGACACTGCCAATTGAATCACTCCTACAATCCTCCAGAATGTAATCAGGCACTACTGATCTACGTTTATAAACTTAATGCAGCATTCAACATAGTTTCAACCAGGAAGTGGAATTAAAATGAACAAGAGAACTCAAACACACGATTGACAGCAGAAGCATTCACATTCAAGATCAGACACAACAAGAGAAATTATCTATATTGATCTTTCTCTTCTTTCTTCAAGCACTGCATGCAAATCCACATACTACATTGGCATGGGAGAAACACTGTTCTCTCATGAGTAATCGTCTTGCTTCACTAGCGGATAGTTGGATCTCTATGGATCCTGATCACAGAGCTCGTCTTGCATGCAAGCAGACTTGTTGTTTGTATTTTGTCTTGATTGCTTACTAGCATCAGACTACTATACTTACCTACACTGTGTGTGTATTCTGTTGATCTATATGTCAAGTATGATCCAGTAAGTACAGTCGCTCTATGTAAATCTAAGATTAGAGTGATTAAGCATCTACAACTAATCAGATAATTACAAGAGTGGCAGATTCGCCATGGCCTAGGAAGCATCTGATGATGTCATGCCATCAGATCAGATTTCTGTACTTCTAGGTACTTGCGCGATCTTTGCTGGTACTCTTTGGAGCGTGAGGGCAAAATGGGTTTCGCAACATTTTTTCATGTCGTGTCGTTGGTTTTGTTTCCACCGTTGGTTCCGTTTAGGTCGTCTGCCTTTCTCTCGTACTGGACCGCAAAGGAATCTTGTGTCAGACCGCAAAAGATTCTCGTTTGTGAATCTTTCGTGTTCACAAAGCGTTTGTGATCGTCTCCCTTGACTTTCGTGTTCACGAATCGTTCATCTTTGTTTTCGTTGACTTTCGTGTTCGCGAAACTTTTCGTGTTTCGTGTCTCCCAATTTTTGTGTTCGCGAATATCTTTGTTTGGTTGAGAGCTGAAAGCTAGCAAGGCTTTGTAGTTAGAAACATTTCGTTTCTTCAGCTCCCTCTCAAAGCATGATAGCTTTACGATCCCGAGACTGCTCCTTTGCGTGAAGATTATTAAAATATTATCTTCCTATCTCGATTTTGGGGCCATGTCCATGGTGATTTCCACTAAAATAACAATATATTACACAATTGAACCATTATTATAAACAAATTCAAACATACAATTACCATCAAACACTATCTAGTCATCTACTACTATAAATCTTAATCAAAACACACACACACACATACTCTCTCTCTCTCTCTCTCTCTCTCTCTCTCTCTCTCTCTCTCTCTCTCTCTCTCTCTCTCTCTCTCTCTCTCTCTCTCTCTCTCTCTCTCTCTCTCTCTCTCTCTCTCAAAATCCAATATAAATTCAATCAAACACTATTTATTTATCTATCACTCTTAAATATCCTAAACAAATGCATATTACAAAACACACACACTCTCTCTCTCTCTCTCTCTCTCTCTCTCTCTATATATATATATATATATATATATATATATATATATATATATATATATATATATATATATCTCATATCTTAAACTTTAAATCAATGCAAAATGTTGAAAACACACACACACACACACACACACACACACACAATCTTTTCATCTACTACCCTAAATCTTAATCAAATCACTCTCTCTCTCTCTCTCTCTCTCTCTCTCTCTCTCTCTCTCTCTCTCTCTCTCTCTCTCTCTCTCTCTCTCTCTCTCTTCATTATCTTAAATTCAAAATGCAAGACACAATACATACACACTTCTTCCCTTCTCTCTCTCTCTCTCTCTCTCTCTCTCTCTCTCTCTCTCTCTCTCTCTCTCTCTCTCTCTCTCTCTCTCTCTCTCTCTCTCTCTCTCTCTCTCTCTCTCTCTCTCTCTCTCTCTCTCTCTCTCTCTCTCTCTCTCTCTCTCTCTCTCTCTCTCTCTCTCTCTCTCTCTCTCTCTCTCATTGACGGACAGAAATTGTATTTAACTTTCCCGGCCAAATTTTCATGATTTTCAAATATCCCGCCGGGTACAACAAACAATTGTGATTGGACCACAGTTACTGCCCAAATACTCTTATGATGCCCATCATTGTTCAATTGAGGTTGATTTGACGTCAATATTCATAAACTATGGTTAACTATTCCTTTTAGTTAAGGAACTTCTTGTCATTCATAGGTATACCTCTCATTTTCTTCATTCTATCTCTCATTTTCTTGTCATTCTTAAGTTTACCTCGCAATCTCTACATTCTCTCCGATCTCAGCTTGCATACTCATATTTTCGACTAATGGCTACACATAATCGGAGACCAAGAGGAACCATTGATGCAATCAATATTTGCAATGAAAAAAAAGTAGATATCAATGGATACCAAGAATATATCGAAAATATCAATGGATTTTGATGCATCCCTCTGCAAAAGGCTCATTCCGAAAAAGAAAAAGATCGGATAACATATATAGAAGCTTTTGGAAAGGCAGGATAATGGATTTTAAAGTATCACCTACCGGTCAATCTATCACGAAAGTTTTAGTTCAACATGCTTACCTTAGTGGAAATGATCTTGATGGTATACAAGAAGTGAAAGTAGCATTGTTTAAGGAGTTTAAGGTGCTGGACCTTGGTAATCTTCATTTCATATTAGGAATAGAAATTTCAAGAGGCAAGGATTTGAGTTTTATTTGTCAATCCAAATATGCTTCTTCTATCTTAGAAAAGTTTGAAATGAAAGACTGTAAAGGAGTATAAACTCCTAAGGAGCAAAATGTAAAAGTTTCCAATAGTGATGATAAACATCCTTTGAGGGCATCACACTATATAGGAGACTTGTAGGCTCCTTGATCTATCTTACTATATAACTAGACCTGATCTATGTTATAGTGTAGGCAAACTAAGCCAATCTATGCAAAATCCATTGGTTTGTCATTGGAAAAATGCAAAAAGGGTGTTGAAGTACATCTCGGCCACCAAGAACTTTGGCATTTTATATGATGGATCTAATCTTGCCTTAAGGACATATTTGGATGCTGATTTTGCAGGTGATAAGGTGGATAGGAGGTCCACAAGTGCTTTTGTTACCTTCCTTTGCAATGGCATAGTGTCTTGGCTTTCCAAAAAGCAAGATACTATTTCTCTATCTTCAACCATATCGGAATACAAGGCACTAACATCCACAACAAAGGAGATCCTATGGTTGAAGAGGCTTTTGGTGGAGTTGCAAGTCATGGAGGCCGAGGAGCAGCCAATAATATTTTGTGACAACCAATCAAGCCAAGCATTAGCAACCAATCCCACATGCCATGCAAGGACCAAGCACATAGATATTGATCACCATTTTGTAAGGGAAAAGGTTCAAGCAAAGGAGATCAAGCTACATCATGTGTCTTCTTCAGATTGCCTTGCTGATCTACTCACTAAAGCCTTGCCAAAGGCTTCATTTATCAAGTTAAGATCGGCCTTAGGAGTTGTACATAGATGTACTATAGTTGTATCATGTAAAAATTGAGGAGTGTTAGAATTTAGCAATTTTCACATGGTTTTTGATGAATATTAGACATCTATGTGGATCCACACGTGTGAAATGACACTTGTAATATTCAGATCCATTTTGATTAGCTTTCATTTGAGTCTAATATGACATCTCCTAAATTCTAACCTGAAATGCCGCCGTATGGAATTTAGGAGATGTCATATTAGACTCAAAGGAAAGCTAATCAAAATGGCTCTGAATATTACAAGTGTCATTTCACACGTGTGGACAAGTCCTCACACGTGTGGATCCACATTCATCAAAAACCATGTGAAAATTGCTAAATTCTAACACTCCTCAATTTTTACATGATACAACTATAGTACATCTATGTACAACTCCTAAGGCTGATCTTAACTTGATAAATGAAGCCTTTGGCAAGGCTTTAGTGAGTATATCAACAAGGCAATCTGAAGAAGACACATGATGTCGTTTGATCTCCTTTGCTTGAACCTTGTCCCTCACAAAATGGTGAGCAATCTCTAGGTGCTTGCTCCTTGCATGGAATGTGGGATTGGTTGCTAATGCTTGGCTTGATTGGTTGTCACAAAATATTATTGGCTGCTCCTCGACCTCTATGACTTGCAACTCCACCAAAAGCCTCTTCAACCATAGGATCTCCTTTGTTGTGGATGTTAGTGCCTTGTATTCTGATTCGGTTGAAGATAGAGAAATAGTATCTTGCTTTTTGGAAAGCCAAGACACTATGCCATTGCAAAGGAAGGTAACAAAAGCACTTGTGGACCTCCTATCCACCTTATCACCTGCAAAATCAGCATCCGAATATGCCTTAAGGCAAGATTAGATCCATCATATAAAATGCCAAAGTTCTTGGTGGCCGAGATGTACCTCAACACCCTTTTTGCATTTTTCCAATGACAAACCAATGGATTTTGCATAGATTGGCTTAGTTTGCCTACACTATAACTTAGATCGGGTCTACTTATAGTAAGATAGATCAAGGAGCCTACAAGTCTCCTATATAGTGTGATGTCCTCAAAGGATGTTTATCATCACTATTGGAAACTTTTACATTTTGCTCCATAGGAGTTTCTACTCCTTTACAATCTTTCATTTCAAACTTTTCTAAGATAGAAGAAGCATATTTAGATTGACAAATAAGACTCAAATCCTTGCCTCTTGAAACTTCTATTCCTAATATGAAATGAAGATTACCAAGGTCCACCATCTTAAACTCCTTAAACAATGCTACTTTCACTTCTTGTATACCATCAAGATCATTTCCACTAAGGATAATGTCATCAACATACAAAATGAGAATGATAATTTTACCAGCATTCAATCTTAAGTACAAAGAAGGATCATAAGCACTTACAACAAACTTAATAGAGTTCAAGAAAGTATTCAACCTAGAGTACCAAGCTCTAGGTGCTTGCTTAAGCCCATAAAGGCTTCTTAGCAACAAACACACTTTTTCCTCTTGATCTTCTTTGATGAAGCCCTCGGGTTGCCTCATGAAAATCTCCTCTTCCAAATATCCATTGAGAAAAGCATTAGTCACATCAAGTTGAAATAGAGGCCAATTGAAAGTAGTTGCAAGAGAAATAATCAACCTTGTGTAAACTAGCTTAGCAACAGGAGCAAAAGTTTCATCAAAATCTACTCCCTTGGTTTGCAAGAACCCCTTTTCCACTAGCCTTGCCTTGTGTTTGTTGATGCTCTCATCTTGATTTTACTTCAATCTATAGATCCATTTGCACTCAAGTGGCTTTCTTCCTTGAGGAAGATCCACAAGCTTCCATGTATGATTCTCCATAAGAGCATCATACTCCTTTTGCATGGCATCCCTCCATTCTTGTGACTCCATAGCTTCTTCAAAGCAACTTGGCTCATCAAACATAGAAGTTAGAAAAGTGTAAGAGGTAAGTGAATGTAGATCTTCCCTTTGTTCACCTTTGTCAACATAGGTGAGCCTTGAGGGCTCGGCCTTCCTTCTTGTAGATCTCCTTGGAGTCCTCGGATCTCGAGATGGATCTTCAAGATCTTGATCACATGTAGGCTCCTCCTCAAACCTTACAATATCCTTGACATAAGATGGATTAGAAGCTTTCTCATTCAACGTGTAGTGATTACCTTCATCAAAAGTAACATCTCTACTCCCTAAAATCTTCTTAGTGATTGGATTATAGATTCTATATCCTTTTCTATTCTTAGCATAACCAACAAAGATCCCTTTAATAGAAGTAGGATCATCCTCTTTTCTTGTATCTAATGCTTGAAAAACATAGCAAGTAAATCCGAAAATTCTTAGATCTTTAAGATTCGGCTTCTTACAAAAAAGAGCCTCATAAGATGTTATGCCTCCAATGGGCTTACATGGCAATCTATTACACAAATAAGTTGCACAAATAATAGCCTCTCCCCAAAAGGACTTAGGTAGAGATGCATCTAAACTTAAAGCCTTAGCACACTCACATAGTGTTCTATTCATCCTCTCGGCTATACCATTTTATTGAGGACTATAACTACATGTAAGTTCTCTCTTAATGCCATTGGATTTACAAAACTCTATCATCTTGGTGGAGATATACTCTCCACCATTATTACTCCTCAATTCTTTAATTCTAGCATCAAGTGATTTTCAACTAGAGTTTTGAGCTTAACAAAAGCTTCATACACTTTACTTTTGGAATCCAAAAGTTCAATCCAAGTGTATCTAGAGTAATCGTCAATAAAAGATACATACATAGATGCACTTCCATTAGATTCTTGAGAAAAAGAGTGCACATCACTATGAATAAGATCCAATGCTTTTGTAGATCTAGTGGAAGAGATATCAAAAGGTAGCTTGTGTGCCTTTGAGAGGCTACAAGCTTCACAACTTTTTCCACACTTTGAGAGCCTGTGTAAAAACATAGTGTCACGATTTTTTCGACTTTTATTCATCTGTGCGAATTTGTTTGTAAATATGCAGGCTACACGACAACATTAGTAAATATGCATCATGAATGGAGGCAAATTAAAAAGGGATCTAAGGAGAGTAGAAGTAATAAATCCAATACCCCTCTTAATCTGGATCCGTGAATGCCTTGATCTTCAGACTAAGCACTGCACAAAATTTGTTGTGTGCATTAACACTGAGTGCTTTCGTGAAGATGTCTGCAACCATGTCCTGCGTTCTGCAGTACGTTAAGCTCACCTCTCTGTCGAAAACCTTGCCCCTGATGTAGTGATATCTAATCTCAATGTGCTTACTCCTAGAATGAAATCTAGCATTGGCCGATAAGGCAATAGCTCTTTGGCTGTCACAAAACAAAATTGTAGGGCTATACTGATATAGATTGATGTCCGACAACAAATTTCTCAACCAAAACACTTCCTTAATAGATTGAGAAGCAGCAATGTAGTGGACTTTTGATTGTCTGTATCTCCTCCCCAGCTTGCATCAGAATAACCACTGAGCTAATGAAGATTGTCGTTGCTGACATCTCCATAGCAGATGCACTGGTCCATGGTAGCTCGAATATACCTCATGACTCGAATAAGAGCCTTTCCATGGGCAATGCCAGGATTAGCCATGTATTGGCTGAGTGAGCTAACAACAAAAGAGATATCTAGTCTTGTACAGACCATTGCATACATGAGAGATCCTAGTGTCGATTGATACAGATACTCTCTCATATGCTCCTCTTCCTGCTTGGTCTGGAGACTTTGGTCCTTTGACAAATGCAAGCCTAAATCCATTGGTGAGTGAGCTAATTTACAATTCATCAAATTGTATCTGTTAAGAACATTATGAAGATACCTTTGTTGAGTGATGTAAATCAATTGATTTGCTCTATCTATGAGGATTTGAATTCCCATACAAAAGTGAGCTTCGTCCAGATCAATCATGTCGAATTATGAGAACAGCATCTGTTTTGAATCCTTAACCATATTGGTATTGTTGCTGAAGAGCAATGTATCATCCACGTACAAGGTGATGATAATAAAGGATTGCTACACTTACTTCAAATAAACGTTGCAATCAGCAGTGCTTGGTTTAAATCCTTGTTCAATGAGAAATGTATCGATCCTCTGAAACCAAGCCTTGGCAGACTGTTTCAAGCCATACAGTGCTTTGTGGAGTTTACAGACATGATTCTTCATGCCTTCCAGAACGTATCCTTCGGGATGGATCATGTAGATATCTTCTTGTGTAACTCCATTCAGATAGGCTATTTGTACATCAAGTTGATGTACTTTGAGGTCGGCAGCTGCAACATAAGACAAGAGCATTCGGATCGACGAATGTTTGACGACTGGACTAAAAGTCTCATTGTAGTCGACATTCAAGATCTGTGTGAATCCTCGTGCTACCAGTCTGGCCTTTCTTTGATCGATTGCTCTGTTGGCATTATATTTGATCTTAAAGATCCATTTGCAATCAATGATATTGCAGCCAATAGGAGCTTCAACTATTGACGATGTCTGGTTCTTGATCAGAGACTCTTTGTCTAGGCTTCTCTCCAGAGATCAGAGTTTGGTTGGCTAACTGCCTCTTCGACTGTCGTCGGTTCCTCCATCAAGAGACAGACAGACTCAGGAGTATACCTTGTGGGCTGTGTGCGCACTCGGCTTGATCTTCTGAGACTTGTTGCTGGGTAGCAGTGACATCTTTGTCTGATTCGCTATCTCAAAGTGGGTCAACAATAGACACGCCTGAGCTAGAAGCTTGGACTGTCATGTCAATGGCAGGTGATGAAGGTTCTTCTTGAGCAATATCCTTGCCTTTGAGGTCGATGAATTGATCCTCGATAAAGATTGTATCCCGGCTATACAAGATGTGCTAAGTATCAGGATCGTACAGCTTGTAAGTGTTATCAGACGAAGTATATCCAATCAGGATGGTCTTGAGACCTTGGAAGTCCAATTTCTTCCTTGTGTCCTTTGGGATCTGCGCGTAGGCAATGCACCCAAACACTCTTAGGTTCTTCAAAGAAGGACTAGAGCCTATCCACACCTCGTGGGGTGTCTTGTTTGAGAGGGTCTTGGTCGTACATCTGTTTTGCAAATAAGCTGTAGTGGAGACAGCTTCAGTCCAGAATCCTATTGGGCAACGATGCATGCGATAACATACATTTAGCAGATTCGACCAGAGTGCGGTTCTTTCTCTCAGATAAGCCATTAGACTGAGGACTGTAAGGAGTGATGAATTGCTTCTCAATGCCTTGGCTTTGGCAGTACTCCTTAAACTCGAAAGAGATATATTCTCCAACGTTGTCTGACCTTAGGACCTTGATCGTCCTTCCAATCTTCTTTTCTGCACGCTCCTTGAAGATTCTGAAGCAGTTGAAGGCTTTTGATTTCTTCTTTATGAAATACTCGTCCTTCCAATCTCCTTTTCTGCATGCTCCTTGAAAATTCTGAAGTAGTTGAAGGCATCTGATTTCTTCTTTATGAAATACACCATCGTCCTTCTGGAGAATTTGTCAATAAAAGTTATAAAATACTTGGCATCCTTCAAGAAGGATTTTTCATCGGGCCACAAATACCTGAATGTACAACATCTAGCAATCCTCTAACAACATGCTAATGGCTTGACTTAAATGGTTTCCTAGTTTGTTTACCAACTAGACAGTCTTGACAGACAGGTAACTCGACTTTTTTGCGAGGATAGTCGAGATCAAGAACAATAGATTGTCTAGAAATTTGTTGTACAATAGCATGATTTAAATGACCAAGTCTTTAATGCCAAAGTAAACCTTTATTTGAATAAATTGAAGTATTGAGAGCCTGACTAGAGGCAGAAAAACAATGACTCAACTTATACAAGTATCCATGTCTCTTTCTGAGTGCTAGGATCTTGCCTGTCCTATCAACTACTTTACACTGATCACATTTGAATTCTACTTTGTGTCCTAGATCTGTGATTCTGCTTACACAGAGTAGATTTATAGATAACTTTGGTACATACAAGACTTTAGAGAGTAGCTTGGACTGATCATTTGCAAAGCATAATCTTATAGTGCCTTCACCTTTAATAGCTTGTGTGCTATTGTCGCCAAGGTGAACGAATTTCTGAATACTGTAAGGTGTATAGGACTCGAAGCAGCCAATGAGACTAGTCATGTGCTGAGTGGCTCTGGAATCTAGGAACCAAGAATTGTCGCCATATGCTCCTTGATGATTGGTCATGAAGGCATCATGATCCGTTTCTTGAATAGGCTATGGAGCTTCTACAGCTGTATTCGCCACTTAATTCGACTGCCCTTTGTTGTTGTTCTTCGCTTGAAGTATGTGGCAGTCTTGTATTTTGTGGTTGTTTCGTTTGCAGTATCTACAGAACAGCTTCTTCTTTGTCTACGGATTCGATTGTTCCTTGTGTTGAGCTGGTTTTTGGTCTGGCTTTGATTGTTTCGGGCCTTTCTTCTTCTTCTGCTTTGTCGTGCTCTTGTTGGTGTACAAGGCATGAGAATCAGCTTAGGAACTCGAGGCTTCATTCCTTCGCGTGTCTTCGTGCAACAACATAGTAATGACTCTCGAAGGAGTCAATTATGGATGAGTCGTGATGATCATCACCCAGCTATCGTAAGAACTTGGCAAGCTTGTAAGTAGTTGCATCACTGCGTCTTGATCGTCTATGACAGATCTGACAGCGGCCATTTGTCTTAGCAGGTTCTTGATTTGATTAATGTGATTCTGCAAAGAATCACAATTCGTCATCTTGAGGGAGTAGAATTTCTTCCTGAGATGTAGCTTGGAAGCTATATCTCGCACTTCGTATAGTGTGCTCAAGATGTCACATACTTCTTTTGATGTCTGAGCCTCAGATACATGGTCGATCTGTGTATTTGTGATGTTGAGGATGATCAGTGCAAAAGCTTTTCCATCCTTCAGCTTCCATCTGGCGATTGTTGCGTCGTCCACTTCGGGTTTTCCTTTTGCACCTGTAACAACATCGTACAATTCTTTTGCCATTAGTATAGTTTTCATCTTAAATTTTCATAGATGGTAATTGGCTCCATCAAGCTTGTCCATGATAGGACTGGATTTCCCTTGGGAATCCATGTGGAAAAATTAGTCTAAGTGATAGGAGAAACTATCAGTGACTTAAGTATGAAAATCTGATATTGAAAATATAGAACAAGAAAACAATTACTCTATCGTCTAGTAGAGTCTTGTACTATGGAATCTAATCAAGCTATGAAAATAGCTCTGATACCATGTTGGAGAGAGAGGGGAGATGAATGACGAACACGAATGAGACACGAACTTGAACAAGAAACGAACGAGAAACGAACTCGGATAGAAAATGTTCGTGCGCAGCGGAACGAGCTATACGACTCTCTCCATAAGCATGACTACGCCTATAAGAATGAACAAAACTTTAATGATGGAAATCATGGTCATTCTAGATTACGCAGCCAAGCATTAATAAATGAAGTGCCAGAAGAATAATTTGTCATGAATAGCAAGACATATTATATGTCGCGAATGATTTGCGAAGAGCTAGACTGTGCTCGACTGATAATTAGTCGCGAATGATTCGTGAAAGACAAGACTAAATGTTAGTCTTCTATCACTAGAAAGAACAACTAGAAAGATTAGACAGAATGAAGAATAAGCATAGCAATATTAACACGGATCTGGATGCAGAACAAAGAGCTGTATCGAATAAAGTATATCATGTATACATGTCAATAATGCGGTAGAGCACAAGATAATAGCGGACAAAACCGTGTGTCCTACGAAACTTCTTTCAATCTGTAAAAAGAGGATGAAACCTTAATTCTGACAAGAATAAAGAATCAATGCTCAGGGCATCTACTTCGTCTACTTCTATATCTGTCTCTTCACTCAACAACTTATTCACCTATTTACCTGAATACACGAATGGTATCCAGTATATATACATTATATTACAGGTGTGCAGATGTGGAAAGTATAGTGGATGTGTTGTCTGTAAGAGATCGTGGGTGGTCGCAGTCGTTGTCCAGTCTATTAGCACAACTGCATGGGGAAAGCATGAAAATGGTGCGACGTCAGTCAGTGTTGAGGTGACCATTGGTGATGATGATGCAAAAGGTGCGTCACTCTTACGAATACCCTTAGGATCAGATGTACAGGGTGTCTTTGCTTTTAGGGCACATTCTGTAGAATAGTGTCCCCTTTTTGCCTATCACCATAACCTATGTAAAAACACAGTGTCGCGATTATTTCACCTTTTATTCATCTATGCAAATTTGCACGTAAATATGCAGGCTGTGCGACAATGTTAGTAAATATGCAACATGAATGGAGGCAGATTAAAATGGGATTCAAGGAGAGTAGAAGTAATAAATCCAACAGGACCGATACTACTTCAGGCCGTGGGTCCTGTTGGGGGTATTCCCAACGAATTGTAATTAAATAAAATCGACCAATAAAATGTGTTGCGAGGGCATGGCATCTTGCACATATAAGCCCATGGCCCAATGAGCACGCAAGCTTAAGTGTAAATAAAATAAAATAGACTTGGGCCTTTGAATTAAAATAAAACTAGAGGCCCAAAGTCATTTTTTAAACTTACATTACTTTTTAGAGTTGGGTCCAAATTAATCTTGTGAATTTCAATGTACTTTTTGCGGACCCTTGGATCAAGTTGGGTCCAAGATGAATGGATAGGATCAATGTAAATATTAGCCAATAGGATTTTGGGGGAAGGGCCTTCCCCATTTTATAAAAAGGCACCATTTGTACACTATTTTCATGCTTAATAGAGAGGAGGAGATTCTATCATTTTGAGAGCTCAAGCATCATCATTTGCTAATCACTCTTGCTTATGCTATTGTTGTGGTTATTTCCATTTCCCATACTTTTTGGTTTATGCTAGTTAAGGTTTTTTCATAAGCAATTAAATGGAGCATTTGAGCTAACCTCCATCTCATCTCTCTCTCTTTCTCCCTTCTCCTTATTCTTCCTCTTCTATTCTATCCTCTCTCTTCACCCAAAATCATGATGAAGTTAGTTAGGGAAGTAGAGTTAGTGTGAGTACTGTTAGGGGAGGTAGAGTTAGACATAAAGTAGGAAACTAACTAAAAGTAGCATCTATGCATAGTTAGGTACCTATCCAGTGAACTAGCCCTTGTTGACAGGCGGGAGGGCTATACTACGCTAGATCTTCAACCCTACATGTGTAAGCCTCATGGTGAATCCTGGAAGATGGAATGACCATGTAGGAACTAGTATTTCTAGGCAAATGTAATAAATACAAGTAGACCCCTCTTAAAGAAAGTAGAGTGAGCCACCTTTTGATGGTGACCTCTAGTGGAGAGCATTATTCCACTTGTAATTTGTGAAATGTGAAAATTCCACTAGGATGCCTCCTAAAGAGCTCTCTTGCTTATTTAAGAGACTCCCTCTTTGTGAAGAGGAGCTTTTTGTGTATTGTATCAACTCCATGCTGAAATGAGAAGACCCTCCATGAGTTAGATGCATCCATTGAGCTCCTTGATCATGATGGTTTTCTTGAGTGATGCCCCTATGATCATGCCCTTCCATTCATATTGTGTGAATTAATGTAGAAATCAGCATTCAAGTAAACTAAATAGGCTAGAAATGTGGCATAAATCTTGCATATCCTCTAACATTCTAGTTCTTGATGTTCTTGGGATGTCCAAAAATCAAAAGACTAGTTGGTTTCTTAATTCTCGAACTTCTAAAATGTTGTAGATTATTTCTTGTTTCTTGTTTTGTCAATTTATGCAAGTGTAGTAGTGCTTAGGATCTGATTTCAGTTCATTTTGCAGCAAAGTAGAAGTAGGAATCCATCGTTGTTCAACTAAGCAGTAACGTAGATCATTTGTTGAATGCATTGGCTTTGCATTTTAGTTGATTATGCATGTGCATTCAGTTCAAGAGAGACCCATCTGGATGTCCTCTTACATGCAGGACATAATACTACAAAGATAATTTGTCCCTTTGTCTTGGTTTGGCATTGTAAGATCAAGAATACATCTAATGAATGCAATGAAGCCTGGTAACAGGCAAAAACGGTTCTGAAGAAGAAGTAAGCAAAAGAATTAGTAAACAAATCCTCTGGAGCAAGGGATCTGTCAACATTTGGCACTGTTGTCACTTGAACTCAGACATGTAATATTCAACCAAGTTCTCAACGGCTGATGCCACACTGTCATTGCTCAGATCCCTGCAAACACAGTCCCAATCTTTCAACACATCTAAGTTTTTACACACCTTGTAATACTTTGTATTCTACACCATTCTTGATTTTCAATCAAGAGCATAAACCTATCATAGAGCTTCACTCTCAACAATCTTCAATGGACAACATTCTTTGTTTTGAGTTTAAACTCCTGCAATGCACCCCACAGCCCTCCATGCTAATGAACCATTCTGATCCAATTGCGGCAATTTGTGAAAAACAATTTTTGTGATAAAGACTGGCGACAATAAGCACTTGGTTTTATGTAAGCGAACGAGGATCTACGCTTTTCCAAGTGTCGATCAAAGATGCCAATGCGGAACTTGAGCGACATCATCCAATATGAGTTGCAGTGGGTCCTGCAATACATTAGGGGTGGGATGATGTTGGCTGATTCTGACGAATCCCCAAGATACTCGGACAAAGCAACTCAAGAGCACCTCTCTCCTTAGATTGACGAGGTCTCTGAGATTGACAAGACGAACGAAGACTGGGAGCTGAGTATGAGAGTCGAGGAATACTAGTAGTAATGACAAGCAAGAACTGTGTAAGCCTCATGGTGAATCCCGGAAGATGGAATGACTATGTAGGAACTAGTATTTCTAGGCAAATGTAATAACTACAAGTAGACCCTCCATGAGTTAGATGCATCCATTGAGCTCCTTGATCATGATGGTTTTCTTGAGTGATGCCCCTATGATCATGCCCTTCCATTCATATTGTGTGAATTAATGTAGAAATCAGCATTCAAGTAAACTAAATAGGCTAGAAATGTGGCATAAATCTTGCATATCCTCTAACATTCTAGTTCTTGATGTTCTTGGGATGTCCAAAAATCAAAAGACTAGTTGGTTTCTTAATTCTCGAACTTCTAAAATGTTGTAGATTATTTCTTGTTTCTTGTTTTGTCAATTTGTGCAAGTGTAGTAGTGCTTAGGATCTGATTTCAGTTTATTTTGCAGCAAAGTAGAAGTAGGAATCCATCGTTGTTCAACTAAGCAGTAACGTAGATCATTTGTTGAATGCATTGGCTTTGCATTTTGGTTGATTATGCATGTGCATTCAGTTCAAGAGAGACCCATCTGGATGTCCTCTTACATGCAGGACATAATACTACAAAGATAATTTGTCCCTTCTGCTTGGTTTGGCATTGTAAGATCAAGAATACATCTAATGAATGCAATGAAGCCTGGTAACAGGCAAAAACGGTTCTGAAGAAGAAGTAAGCAAAAGAATTAGTAAACAAATCCTCTGGAGCAAGGGATCTGTCAACATTTGGCACTGTTGTCACTTGAACTCAGACATGTAATATTCAACCAAGTTCTCAACGGCTGATGCCACACTGTCATTGCTCAGATCCCTGCAAACACAGTCCCAATCTTTCAACACATCTAAGTTTTTACACACCTTGTAATACTTTGTATTCTACACCATTCTTGATTTTCAATCAAGAGCATAAACCTATCATAGAGCTTCACTCTCAACAATCTTCAATGGACAACATTCTTTGTTTTGAGTTTAAACTCCTGCAATGCACCCCACAGCCCTCCATGCTAATGAACCATTCTGATCCAATTGCGACAATTTGTGAAAAACAATTTTTGTGATAAAGACTGGCGACAATAAGCACTTGGTTTTATGTAAGCGAACGAGGATCTACACTTTTCCAAGTGTCGATCAAAGATGCCAATGCGGAACTTGAGCGACATCATCCAATATGAGTTGCAGTGGGTCCTGCAATACATTAGGGGTGGGATGATGTTGGCTGATTCTGACGAATCCCCAAGATACTCGGACAAAGCAACTCAAGAGCACCTCTCTCCTTAGATTGACGAGGTCTCTGAGATTGACAAGACGAACGAAGACTGGGAGCTGAGTATGAGAGTCGAGGAATACTAGTAGTAATGACAAGCAAGAACTGTGTAAGCCTCATGGTGAATCCCGGAAGATGGAATGACTATGTAGGAACTAGTATTTCTAGGCAAATGTAATAACTACAAGTAGACCCCTTTTAAAGAAAGTAGAGTGAGCCATTTTTTGATGGTAACCTCTAGTGGAGAGCATTATTCCACTTGTAGTTTGTGAAATGTGGAAATTCTACTAGGATGCCACCTAAGGAGCTCTCTTGCTTACTTAAGAGACTCCCTCTTTGTGAAGAGGAGTTTTTTGTGTATTGTATCATCTCCATGCTGAAATGAGAAGAGCTTCCATGAGTTAGATGCATCCATTGAGCTTCTTGATCATGATGGTTTTCTTAAGTGATGTCCCTATGATCATGCCCTTCCATTCATATTGTGTGTGGTTGTGGATTTAAAGTGGATTAGTTTTCTTGTTTTCCTAGTTGTGGATTAGTTTTCATTTCTTGTTGTGAATTAATGTAGGAATCAGCATTCAAGTAAACTAAATAGGTGATTATGTATGTGCACTAAGTTCAAGAGAGACCCATCCGGATGTCCTCTAACAAGCAGGATATAATACTACAAAGATAATCTGTCCCTTCTGCTTGGTTTGGCATTGTAAGATCAAGAATACATCTAATGAATGCCATGAAGCCTGGTAACAGGCAGAAACGGTTTTGAAGAAGAAGTAAGCAAAAGAATTAGTAAATAGATCCTCTGGAGCAAGGGATCTGTCAACAGACATGGAGAATGTAAAGGCTATGTAGCCTTCCTTGGTGGATAAGCATCCAACCATGAATCATAGACTAGGATCTACATCATTCTTTCCATCCAAGAAACCACATGCAAAGCAATATTCTTTAGGAACACTACGGTACACAACCTTAGGCTTATAGTTGAATAAGGCTCCATAAAGTGCACTCCTTCCATTAGCTCCATAACTCCATAAAGTTTTGCATGATGGAACATACACATGCACCATAAAACTTGAAGAGACAAGACATAGCCAAATGTAACTTGTGGAACCATCAATAGTACATGCAAAGCAAGAAACACCTTCCTTGCTTACTAATAAAGAAATATGAACATCCGAATGTTCCAACTCCATAGAATGTTTTGTCTTGGTAGAAGACATTAAACATCGATCCATATGTGATTTTGCCATAGAATAAGCCACTCTTGGCTTGATCTCCTTGACTATAATAGGCATAGATCTGAAATTGGAAACATGCAACCTCCTATGCCATAGTTCCTCTTTTGAAACATAAGTCTTCAATGCAACATCACATGCACTTGCATTTTCATGCACATCTAGCTTGAAAATGCCTCCATATCTAGATCCACATGCCAGGATCTTGCATGTGAGTCTTCTATGGTAACATTGGCTTGATCTTCTTGAGTCTTCTTCTTGAAGTTAGAAGACTGAGTTGAATCATCTTCTACTCCACCATAGTCTTTGTTCTTTGCTTTGTCCTTTGATTTATCCTTGGTGAAGGCTTGAGAAAATTTGTTCTTCCTCCTCCCTCTTGACTTGATCTTGGCAAAGTGAGCTTTGCCACAACCACCATCCTTCCTTGAAAGTGTGTTGATCTTTAGCAGCTTGTTCTTTTGCCTGCATTCTTCAGCAATAAGAACATCATGCAGAGTCGCATAAGATTGCACAAAATTTGCATACTCTTTCCTAAGTCCATTAAGGACTACTTAAACAAGTTCACTGCTCTCTAGAGTATCACCTATGCATGCTATCTCTCTGTGAAGATCTTTAACTCTCATTACAAAACTTGAAGCACTTTCATCAACTCTTTGGAAACTAGAAAAGATCTGATTTCTAAGAGTAAAAAGTCTTGATGTGATCTTTGCTTCATGAATGGACTTAAGGATATTCCAAGCCTCCTTGGATGAGGTGCATGAACTTATTTCTCTCAACATCTCATCAAAGATATTGATCTTGATAATATGTAGAGCAATTCTTGCTCTCTTCTTGAACTTCTGAGCCTCATCATAAGCTTTAGGTTCAACTTCAATTCCTGATACAATGTCCATTACACCATAAAGAATCAAGAAAGATTCTATCCTATCCTTCCAAACTGAATAGTTGAAGGTATCTAGTCTCTCACTAGCTTCAAAGAGTAGATCTCCTACAGATGCCATGAATGTGAAGACTGTTGTAAATTGGACAACAAAATGGAATTGAATGTGTTGCTTCTCTTTCACTATAGGAACCAAAATAATTGGGTGTACTACCAAATCCTATGTAAAATCTTGCAACAACTATGTGAGACCTATCTCACAATAGAAAATCAATCAGCTTGAATTTAGATCTAGCCTCTATCAACTGATGAAGCACTTACAATTCTCATGTCAAATTTTTCCACGTGTTTCAAATAAATGAAAAACACTCTAGAAACACACATTCAACTCAAAACACAACCCTTTGTGTGAAATGATGTGACTATGACAACAGAAACTTGTCTTATCCAATTCTATCTCAGATTGAGTACTAAAACTTTGAATAATAAATCATGCTTGCAATATAATCAATTCAAAAAGTGTCCACTCGGGTTTTGGGTCTCTCCCTACCCCTCTTTAAGAGCTTATAACTCCTACTAGGGTCATCAGAATGAATTGAAACCAATTGCAATGGAAAGAGACTCTTTTAGCATTCCAACAACCTATAATGTCAGTACCTTTGGATCTAACATAGAGCAGATAGAGTCAAATGATGTATTTAGGTTTTCACACGTGTGAAAAGTTAGAATTCCATACATCCTCTGTTCTGCATTGAAAATATTAGTTCTAACCTCATTCACCAAAGAATTGTTCAAGAAAAGATAGCAAAACACTGCTAAACAGCTTCCTAGCTTGAATTGACAGAAAAATATTCATACACCTGATGTTAGTAGCATTCAAAGCATGGTATGGCTTTGATACCATGTGAAAAATCCAGCAACTTCACACGTGTGAGAAACCACATCAAATGTGTGAATGATTGATACCATGCTTTATGGTGGCACACAGCAATCCGACAATCTACCAACAGATCTGAGGCAAGAGCACCATCTAGAATGCTACAGATCAAAGCATAACTAATTCCTCACAAATAGAGAGAATACATAACCAAAATCATGTATGAAGAATGCCTTCTACTCGAGTTAGAGAGAGAATATCAAAACAAGCAAAATAGCATGAGATCCAATTTTGACATTATGACATTACCAAAGCTTGATTCATCATTAGATATGAATGAGAATGATATGTACATATATAGGAGATCCAAAATTCTTGGTCCTCCTTGCATTCAATGCATTCCCTACACCTAATCAAGTGTAAACTACTACCATATTGAAACCTAATAGCTTGCATGTTGAAATTGCACCTAACTCCTACCTACTTTGTCTAAATGTCAAATTCTCAACTATGAACCTAAAAAGCTACATGCAGAACATGTATACTGACTTGCATGTTGCATGCAATGATTGCATGTGGCATGCATGCACACCAACTGATTTTGCATGTCATCTAGTTTTATGCATGTCATCGAATCTAGATCTACCTAACTCAAACTCGTCCTAATCTACAAGGTCATGTGCTCAATTCACATACCTTTGAAAATGAAATATGACCATCTAGACATTGTGGATGTCATGTAGCTCGAGCTTGTACATACTAGAGAATAATAATTACAACTTGTAAATGCACAAGCAAGATGATTTTCCTCATCAACCCCTATAGATAAATTGGATAGCTTTTTATTCTTCACAGCTAGTACTTCTCATGATGATGTA
Source organism: Diphasiastrum complanatum (assembly GCA_029204225.1). Taxonomy (NCBI): domain Eukaryota; kingdom Viridiplantae; phylum Streptophyta; class Lycopodiopsida; order Lycopodiales; family Lycopodiaceae; genus Diphasiastrum; species Diphasiastrum complanatum. The sequence continues at coordinate 10,210,393 of CM055096.1, forward strand.
AATGATCAAGCTATACAGTGGCATGGTCGATTTGGACACGTGAATACAAGAGCTCTTTCTTACATGCGTTGTAATAATCTAGTTGATGGATTGAATTTCCCTCTTTTATTAGATAGGAAGTCTTTATCATGTGAGTCTCGCATTCATGGTAAACATTCTAGAAGTAGATTTTCTAGAACACATTGTATCAAGACAAAGCATGTATTAGATCTTGTACATAGTGATCTTTGCGGTCCAATGACAACTCCATCCTTAGGAGATGCACTTTACTTTATCACTTTCATAGATGATTATTCTAGGTGGTTAACAGTCATGTTTATAAAGTACAAATCAGAAGCCTTTGAATGCTTCAAGAAATTCAAGGACATGGCTGAAACCCAAACTTCTAATAAAGTAAAAGCACTCTGAACTGATGGCGGCGGCGAATACATCTCCAGTGAGATGTCCAACTATCTAGTTGAGCACGACATTCTAAGACAACTGACAACTTCCTATTCGCCTCAACAGAATGGAGTTGCAAGAAGAAGAATCAAACGTTGCTTAACTCAGCCAGATCTATGCTACATCAAGCACACTTACCTTTAAAGTTATGGGCAGAAGCTATTGCTACAACCACAATCTGTTACGTACAAAACAGATCCAACACAAAAGTTGTTAATAATAGAACTCCTCATCAAGTATATGGCATGGACACAAGTCTAGTGTCAGCCATCTAAAATTTTGTGGTTGTATATATTCTGTTCATGTTCCTAAACAACTTAGGAAGAAACTGGACGAGAGGTCAAATAAATACATCTTCATTGGCTATCTTGATGAACATAAAGCTTACAAAGTTTATGATCTATCCACCAATGTAGCATTTGTTTCAAGGGATGTATTCTTCAAAGAAAACAACCATTTATTGATGAAGTTGTGTCATTTCATCCTATTTTACACAACATAGAATCTTTCACTCATGATGTCTCTTCTATAGAACTTGCAGCTACAACTATAGAAGCCGAGCAGCCAACAACACCTGTCACTAGACCAGACCAAGCTAGCTCGAGCAAATATGGACAAATTCAAGAAGTGACACCATTCCAATCTGGTCTACAAGATGTTCGAAGATCTTTGAGAACTCGAACAGTTCCTCAGAGGTATACACCTCAATCATTCTAGACTTCATCAGAAAATCTAGAGTCCCTGGATGAAGCAACTAACTCCAAGAATGTTGTGAAGTGGCAAGAAGCTATGGAAAGTGAGCACAACTCACTTTTGATGAACCAGACTTGGACACTGGTCAACTTCTTCACTCACAAGAGAATTATTGATACAAAGTGGATCTTCAAGAAGATCAAACTTTGATGGTTCCATTGCAAAATAGAAAGCACGGCTAATGACTAAAGATTCACTCAACTCCAAGGAGTGGATTATCAAGAAATCTTTAGTACTGTTGTCAAAACATATTCAATCAGGACTCTCATCGTTGGATTTATCTCCTCTACTCTCCTAAATCCACTTTGTACTTTCTTCATCTGCACACCTGTAACATTGTGTATATATATTGAATACCACTTGCGTATTTAGATTGATGGAGAGAAACCAAGAACAAGTGTGTGTAAAATAAAACATCAGAAGCTTATTAGAGATAGATGAAGTAGATGCCTTACGCATTGATTCTTTAGTAATAGGCTCATTTCTTTTACGAATTGAATTAGCTTTGTAGAGCACGCGGTTTCGTCTGCTATTGTCTTGTGCTCTACCACATTATTGACATGTATATTTTGCTATACTTAATCTAATAGCAGCTCTTTTGTACTGCATTCAGATTTGTGTCAATATTGCTATGCTTATTTTCATTCTATCTGACTTTCTTGTTGCTCAATCTGGTAATCCGTTCTTAGCAAGTTATTATTAGTCTAACTGTTGACGACTAGTATTTAGTCTTGCCTTTCGCGAATCATTCGTGACAGATTATCAGTCGAGCTCAGTCTAGCCCTTCACGAATCATTCGCGACAAATAATTTGTCTAGTTGTTCATGACAAATTATTCTTCTGGTGTTTTTTTAATGTTTGGCTACGTAATCAGAACGACTGTGATTTCTATCACTAACGTTCTGTTCTTTTCTGATAGGCGTAGTCATGCTCAGGGAAAGAGTAATATAGCTCATTCCACTACGCATGAACACTTTTCGTTCGAGTTTCGAGTTCGCTGCTTTCGTGTTCATTTCTTTTCGAGCTATTTTCGTTTCTCACACACAACACACACTCTTTCTCCAACATGGTATCAGAGCTATTTTTGTAGCCTGATAAGCTTCCACAGTACAAGATTCTACTAGCCAATAGAGTAATTGTCTTCTTGTTCTGTAATTCTATACCAGATTTTCATACTTAAGTCACTGATAGTTTTTTCTATCACTTAGACTAATTCTTCCACATGGATTCCCAAGGGAAAACCAGTCCCATCATGGACAAGCTTGATGGAGCCAATTACCATTTGTAGAAATTTAAGATGAAAACTATACTAATGGCTAAAGAATTGTATGACGTTGTTACAGGTGCAGAAAGAAATTTTGAAGCAGACAACGCAACAATCGCAAGATGGAAGCTAAAGGATGGAAAGACTTTCACGCTGATCATCCTCAACATTACGGATACCTAGATCGGCCATGTATCCGAGGCCCAGACATCAAAAGAAGTTTGGGACATCTTGAGCACACTATACGAAGTGCAAGATATAGCTTCCAAGCTACATCTTAGGAAGAAATTTTACTTCCTCAAGATGGCGAATGGTGATTCCCTACAAAATCACATTAATCAGTTCAAGAACCTGCTAAGGCAAATGGCCGCTGTCGGATCTGTCATAGACGATCAAGACACAATAATGCAACTGCTTACAAGCTTGCCAAGCTCATACGACAGCTGGGTGATGATCATCACGACTCATCCAGAACTGACTCTTTCAAGAGTCATTACTATGTTGTTGCAGGAAGACACGCGGAGGAATGAAGCCTCAAGTTCCTCAGCTGATTCTCACGCTTTATACACCAACAAGAGCACGACTAAGCAGAAGAAGAAAAAAGACCTGAAGCAATCAAAGCTAGACCAGAAACCAGCACAGCATAAAGAACAGTCGAATTCATAGACAAAGAAGAAGCTGTTCTGTAGATACTGCAAGCGAAACAACCATGAAATTCAAGGCTGTCAGATACTACAAGCAAAGAACAACAGCAAGGGGCAGTCAAATCAAGTGGCAAATGTGTTGAAATGGAAAAATAATCCATCTTGACTTTAGGCTTGCTACAAATATTGTACCATGCAAGTATGTTGTTCATAAATGCAAAATGCCAAGTTTGGCCTAGATCGAACTCGAGCTACATGGATATGTCAAATCTAGAATGATGAGTACAACTTGCATATAGTTTGTAGACATAGAATTAGCAAAATTATGCTTGTAGAAACTCGTGGCAATTCACATGCATTAATTGTAAGTGATCCATAGTGACATGCAAGGCATGCACAAAGTGTAATGGACACATGCATGATGATTTGTACATTTCTAGTTAGAACTAGCACACTTGGAAAAAGTTGGTAGAGTTTCATGCATGAGAAGTGACAAATGTCACATAGACTCTAGTATCACTTTAGATCTTAACTGATCTACGGCTTGTACATATGTCATTGTACATCAAATATTTGTAAATGTACATTCAAGTACATAGTTAAGCTAAACTATTCTTGTAAATAGAGATTAGTTAAACGATTATTGTGAAACAAGAACGACGCTACTTATAAATAGATCTCCAGCTCTCATTCCATGTATGCAACAGAGCGAAAGACTTTCATTCTAAATTATGTCGTCTTTTATTCAAACTGTATCGAATTGTATTGTTCATCCGACAAGGAGTCAGTGTAATAGACAAGCAGCACATTCTTCATCAGTGCCTAACGTAGTTGTTTATGTATTATGATTTGATTGCACTCTTTTAATTACTTATCATTAGCTCGTTCACTCAGTCTGATCAGCACACGGATGTCTCTGACTCCTAAGAATCTGATCAGATGACGGTCGTCCTTGATGCCTGAGGAACTTGCGTCATCTCTCTGCACCATAAAATTTTAAATCCATACTGAACTTCACGTTTAAACTGACAAACAATAATTTTCGCACACAATCTATCCTCTTTGGTGGATGTGTTCACGACTCTGTTTGAGCACGCATTCAATACCTATCAATCCATATCTCCCACAGGCTCAAGTAAGGTCCAAAATACTGTACTTCAACACTTGCCAGTATCTGCACCTACACACTCCTTTTTTCTCCATCATTTTTTGCATGGAGATGTGAAATGGGTAAAGTACCTTGCACTGAAATGCTCAATCAGGTTTGTCGTTCCTTTACATGCATGACCAAAATCATGCAAGGTTTGTCTTACCATATTGATTGTCATCCTCAAGCATAAGCAAGCTATACTTAATAATAAGACTAGATGTTTAGGTTTCATGTATTTAATGACAACAATTCTTTTGCAATGCCCTTTAAAGAAACCAAAATTGGGAGATTTTCCTCTCATTTAAGCATTGAAGAATTGGTCATCAGAAGATCTTGTATTATAAATATGATGGAAGCACCAATCTACATGCTAGAAAGTCATGCCAAGTGTATTGGATGAACAATCCGGGCAAGGATAATCTTTGAGGAGTTCATGTCTCATATAATGACAATTGAACTATATTGCAAAGCTATGACCTTGCAAGGCTTTGAGAGTTACTCATCACCCTTGGAAGAGAGCATTGGCATTGTAGATGCAATTGGGAAAATGCTCTCTCATGAGATAATACTTGGATCATGCCACTTCTTTGTTCCAACTTGAAATTCACTAAATCTAATATTGTCTAATCAAATTAATTGATCAATATTGAATCAAGTCAGAGAGTTGAATAAACTATGTGATCCTAATTTCTAGAATGAGAGATTAGACTTTGCAGATTTTAAAATTGACACATATTCATCTACACCATCATCGTCGAAAGGAGGTTCTTTCAAATTTGAGGAAGAGAATATGCAGAGGCTCACTCTACATGGTGTTGATTAGTTTATAAGCTTTTGCATTTATCTTACATGTTTTCAATTATATGATTTGATCGATTCATAAGCTTTTGCATTTATTTGACATGTTTTCAATTTTTTATTTTGTGATACCCATAGATAGATCATCTTGTGGACTATGTGCACATATCACAATCTAAACCTAAATTTCACATGTGGACACACCTAAACCTGAATTATAAAAATAGCCATGGAATAGGAACTACACATGGAGGCAAGTTTGGAGTCCATACAAATAGCTCTTTGTTCTCAATTCGCTACCAATGCATGTCTCGCTTTTTCCTTCTAATACTCCGTCTTCAATGCTTTCCTCTCGTCTTTTTATTCTTATTATTATAAAGAAGCTGCTGCTGCTCTCTCGAATGATGCATCTGAGCAGCGGCTGGGCTGCTCTGGAATTCTGGACTGCGTCAGGAATGGCGGTTGCGTAATCCTGTCCTGCCGATTTCGTCAGGCCTAGAGCATTAATGCAGCAAGCAGTTTTTCGAGCATCCCCTTCCTTCGTAATAATTTCCTTTTTGGCGGGCGTTCAGAGGCCTGAGGTGTCTGAGTCATCATCCTCTTCTTCTGCTGCCTCTGCACAGATGCAACTTGTCGAAAAAGATTTCGTATCCGGATTCGGTATGTATGGGTGGCTATAGTTTCCAACCTCTACTGTGAATGATTGTCGTTGTTGCTGTCTATTGCATGAGCATGGAGGGAGGATGCAGCTCTGGTTTTTTCAGGATTATTTTTACCGGTTTGTGTCTTTGCTTGAGAGTGTTTGTTTGCTGAGATAGGGGTATCAGCAAATATTTGAGCACAGAAATTATTCTTGCTTTCGTTGTTTCGGAGGTTTGTTTTGCTGAGACAGGAATGTTAGCAAATTCATGAGCACAGAAATCATTCCTGCTTTTGTTGTTTGAGAGGTTTGAGTCCTCGCTTGAGAGTATTTGTTTGCTGAGACAGGAATATCAGCTAATTTCTAAGCAGGTAATTTCATTCTCACTTACGTTGGTTCAGATCAGAGGTTTGTATTCTCGCTTGAAAATATTTGCTCGCTGATACAGGAATATCAGCGAATTCCTGAGCAAAGAATTTTTTTTTGCTCTCGTTGTTTTGAAGGTAACTTGTGTACTGGCTTGGAAGCATTTGTTCACTGAGATAGGAATGCCAGGAAATTCCTGAGCAAGAAAATCACTTACTTTCCTTGTTTTAGAGGTTTGTGTTCTCACTTGAAAGTATCTGTTCGCTGAGACAGGAATATCAGCAAGTTCCTGAGCAAATTATTCATTCTTGCTTTCGCTGATTTAGAGGTTTGCGTTCTCACTTGAAAGTATTTATTTGCTGAGACAGGAATATCAGCAAATTCCTGAGCACAGAGAGATTCCTTGCTTTCGTTATTTTAGAGGTTCGTGTTCTCACTCGAAAGTATGTGTTGCGGAGACGGGAATATCAGTTAATTCCTCAACAAAGAAATATTTGAGGGAGCTAGTTCTCAGCAACGAATTCTTGAAGAAGAAAGAAGTCATTCTTCCATTTGTTCGTGAGAATCTCAATTGCAGTGCATAATATTGACGGAAAATTGGTGGCGAAATGAATGTGTGCCTTCGTGGCGAGAAAATTGATTGCTGATAATGGCAACAAGTATACAGAGAACATTATTGTAAAGTATTATTGTGTTCCATGCATGATTCTCTTCATTAGTTAGAGCAAAAAATGCTCTAAACGGAGGAAAGATAAATCCTGTTGAAGGTCATTTTTCTGTCGTCCAACACATAAAAGGAGACTAGTTTTTCCGTGATCGATTCTTATGACTTCAAATTCAGAAATTTGAAGTTGACATCTACTGACGACACACGAGAACTCTTTTAAACATCTTCAAGCACCCAAACAAAAGCTTCGTTCTTTTCAGAGGATTGCTCCCAGAGTACCGCACATCAACAGAATTTTACCAGGATTAAAGCGTAATTGACATCAAATATTATGGAACTTGGAGTGGCCATGTTGAAATCACGGCAGGCATTGTCACTGTTATCAACTGAGCCAAGTTCAGCAGACTCTGATGCAATCCCCGTAGACTCCAAAGTTGCTTCCAGAATTGTGGACCTGAGATCAGACACAGTGACAAAGCCAACAGCTGAGATGAGAGCAGCCATGGCTAGTGCAGAGGTCGATGATGATTTGCTTGGGGTTGATCCCACTGTTTGCAAGTTGCAGCAACAAATGGCCAAAATTTTTGGCAAAGAGGCGGGCCTATTTGTTCCATCTGGTACTATGGGCAATCTTATGGGCGTGCTTGTTCATTGTGAGGTTAGTATGCCAGCTGAAGCTCATGTAGAGGCTGAAGTTTCGACAGAGTAATTTTCCTGCCTTCTTTTTTCCTACATATTGAAGTGCTGTGTTTTTTTCTCTTAATCTTTGGATATTAATACAGTTTTTCTCCACAATATTATGCGTGGAAATGAATTTTTTGTGACTCTTCAGATGAAGAATAACGACTATTTATGAATCTGGATTTCTGGCTCTTTAGGGGACATGAAGCAGTTTTTAATTATCTCCTCTCAGTGCTGCTTAGCCACTATAAACACTCCCGCATACACCAAAGATACGTTTTGAGTGAGATCAAAGGGTCACTCTCTTGAGTCTTACTGCATTAGTATTGAGCCTTCAGGATAGCCTTATTGCTAATCAGAGAAGTCATTGCACTTAATATAACGCTTCAGACGACTGTTACAAATAAGTGGGTCTTTTGATCTTCGGAGGTGCTTGCTGAAGTCAGTCAAGCACGGAATTTTGTTTTCGAAATTGTAAAAATTCCACGTTGCTCTTTCAACGTTCCAATAGGCTTTACCAAGCTCACATATACGTCATTGATTAAGAATTGATTTTTTGCTGAGAATTGGAGTTGTCAAAGGTCTATTTTAAGCTCCTTCTTAGCAAGTTAACGGTGGGAAGGACAAGTTTTTAGCATTTGTCTTTTGTCTTTGGAGATGGTATCTGGGAAACATTGATTCAAATTAGAACTATTATTTGGGTACTCCGCTGGATGCGCATGTGGGGATTGGCTAGATTGAGAAGTGGATAAATTTTGAGTGCTATCTTTTGTTCAGAAGGCATCTATAAAATTTAAATAGATTCAGCTGAAACAGATGAGGAAATTAGGCATGAAATACATCTCTTGCATAGGGAGGTGCACACAAAGTAATTGGCTGTTACTCGCCACAGCTGAACAATGGTTTTTAAAAGGTTTACAATCTAATTTGTTCTTAGAAATTTTGAATGGCTCTGTCATCAGTTGAGCATTCGATCCACATACTGACAAATTGTACTGCAGGTTCGAGGAAGTGAAGTTATATTGGGTTCAGAATGCCATTTGCATATTTATGAGCAAGGTGGTATGTCCACCCTTGGAGGTGTGCACCCACGAACAGTCCTGAACAAAGCTGATGGTACCATGGATTTACAGGAAGTTGAGGCTGCCATCAGGCCACTCAATGATGACTGTTATCCCACCACTCGCCTTATTTGCATTGAAAATACTCACAACAGGTACAATCATACTGGGTGACATTCTTTTCAATGAATGGATCTGATATAAAACTATGTCTAAGCAATGTACTACTATAGGCTTGCAGGGTATAATTATTTCTTAGGTAATTGATCGGAGAGTAGACTAAGCTTTCAATTCTAGTTCTTAGCGAGTTTCCAACTTTTTGCACTTCCTTTTGACAATGTTGTCCTGTTTATTTTTTGATCAATAAACTTGCATATTCTTTTAGTAATTCACACCTTTTCAGTCCTCGCATCACTTTGATCATAGCTTGGTATCAAAGCATTTTTCTAGCCTACAGGAGTTGGGATCCTCTTTCTATTTTTTTGTCGGGTGTTAAAAAAGTTTTTTGACCAGATCATTGCTTTTTTGGTAAAAACCTGATTATCATGTTTTGCTTCTAGTTTTCTTTGCAGTGGTTGGACTTTCAATTTGGGTAGATCTGTGGTTTCCTCTCTAAAGATCATAATTTGGTAAAACTTATGTAGCTTTTTCTTCACAGCAGATTCGGTGGGGGTCAAAAATTCAAGTTTTCCCAAATACTGAAACTTCATGGCTTTTGCACCTATTTGTGGACTTCTTAGGCAGTCTAATATCATTATTTTTCCTATAGTAGGGCGCTTCTATTGTACCTCATAATTATTCATTTGGACGATCATCAATGGAGTTTTCAAGTTTCCTTCATTTTCAATTTTTGAAACTTACACCTTTTTCATGTTGTTTTTTTAGGAAGTATGTATCAATGTTCTTCCTAAAAGCAATGCTTCTACACTTCATTGGAGCATTAAATGTCAAGTTATTTATTGTTCCAATTTTTCAAGTTTCTTGGACTATAATTTTCTTTAGACTTTTTTGTGTGCTCTCTAGGATTTAATTACATCCTTCAACATTGCTTCATTCCTTTTATAGTTTGTCTTCTGGATACCTGCAAGTCAAGATATTGCGAGTCCATCTATTAGGATTATTACAATTATTTTTTGACCTTTTTTGGGTGATAATTGCGTCATGTTTTTTTGTGAAATAATTAACTTGGAATTCCTCCACTTTGTGGCTGCCCATCTGTTGGAAAAGTTAAGATTCTTGAAACCTAGAAATTGAGTCTATTTCATTCTTCCTACAATTGTTGTTTGGTTTATGGGACTTCAAGTTGCTTCAATTGTGTCTTGAGGAGCTAGCACTCCTATACATCCCTATAACCTCACTTAGGTGCTGCATAAGTTCATACATCAGTTTTACTAGATATGTATTGCTACGTATATATAGTTCAAACAACAATACCTCTATAGGATTATTTGTAACTGTAGATGATATTAAAAGATATACAAGTATGAGACTTGTTCACTCTATATATCAGGGACTCATACATTCAGATGTAGAGCATTTTCAAGGGAAATATACCTTTGTAAAAATATGGCTGTATATAAGGCCCAAATTGCAATGTTATACCCTATATCACCAAAGTGCAAGGTTAAGTGGTTATTGAGTCCCTAGAGCTACTAGAATCAATCCAATGACATGCCATTATTGGGCCCGATTTGTCACATGAGCATTGTATTGGGTCCCTACCATGCTGTGAATCATACATCGGGCCCATATTTTAAGGTAGATAATGAGTTGCGTGTATGGTTGTTTACTACAAGAGTCTAGCTAGTGCAAAGAGAATCTTCTAAGGTATTAAATAGGAAAGAATTGGGATTGAAATTTTTTAGAACCATAGGTTTTAATTTTAAAAAGCGGTGTCATAGGATATAATCATCTCATTACATTGAGCAAGGCGAGAGTAGTCTGTAGTCATATATGCACAAAAACGAAGAGACTCCTAGAAATTTCTAGGAATCTCCTCTCTTCTAGTAGGGAGCACTTCCATATGGTTAGGGTATTTCGCAAGCCAATTATGATGTTTGAAAGAGCAAGAAGAGAGCTATCCAACTACAATATCAGTGGTGGCGTAAGAACCTAGGTGTGTAGAGATACTAGAGACCAATTTTTGCACTTATGATTATCGTTATTGACACATACCAGCCACACCCTTGCGAAGAAGTTGCATAAGAAAATTTCGTGTAGACGACTCGCTTAACAAACATGACGCAAGATTATTTGCAAAATGAGAATAGTCCTTTCCAATTGTGAGAATGAACTCTATTAGGAGAATGCTGGCATTGGCATTGCATTTGTTATGGACATCATGTCCATATTGGTACCCTTTGTTATGGACATCTAGTCCATGTGGGTGTCCTTTTAATGCATATGTTGGTCACATGTGTAACTGTAGCTAATTTATTAGCTGAGGAGGTGACCTAAGGGGGGTGCCCTTTGTCATCGCTAATCTCTAGGAGCTTCCACTTTAAGGCATTTATGGGGTATATAGATAGGGGCCAGAGACAATTATTTAGATTTTGGATATTGTATTATTTGAGCTCTTCGTGGGAGAACTCATTCTTATTGCTTGTAGGATTTTAGCCATTGATTATATGTGATGTCATTTGCCATTGTTCTTGGGAAATTGCTATTTGATTGTCATTTGTTGTCTTCTATGCTTCATCGATGTCAAAATCTTTGATCGAGTTCATAATAGGCTATTAAAGCACCTTCTTGCCTTCTTTAATTGTTGAGTTTTTCTCTCTCTAGACATCCTTTTGTTCTCTAGCCGGTTTTTTTTTTCTCTCTTTGTAAGATGATTGAATGCTACTATTCGGCCCTAGAGGAGGCCATGTCATTCATGCAGGTTTCTAACAAATAACGAGAAGGCATGTCTAACATGGTAATTAGGCGAAACAAGAAAAATTATCACCTAGGTCCTAATCAACTCCTATTTGTAGAAATTTTTATTATTTGTATCACAGTGCTTCTTGTATTATTAACTTGTAGAGATATTTGTACTACAATGGAAGGTTGCCCAAAAATAAGAATTATGTATGATGTGAGAGCTTAGTAGTAAGTTGTAACCAAGGATAAAAGCTGTTTAAATTTGTATTTCTTGAATATGCTCTAGTTAAGTCGTAGATTTGTAACATTCTAGCAAGAAAGATTGTTGCAGTTCTGTTGTCATAGTTATTAGTACAACCCACAAAATTCATCATTGCTATACAAGAGATATGAAGGGCATTGAGATGAATTTGTGTTGCTCAGAGTCTTGTTGGCTACTTTACCATGGTATTTGTTCTAACTTTTAAATGGGTCTAAGGAGTCACAACATGATAAATAATCTAAGCTTGTGATTATTTACTTATAGTCCTTTGTTTATGGATGGTAGATGTGGAGGAAAATGTATATCAGTTGAGTACACAGACAAGATTGGAGAATTGGCCAAATGGTATGGATTGAAGTTCCATATAGATGGAGCACGAATATTCAATGCAGCCACGGTAAATGCTAACGTTGTAGATAGGTTACACCATGTAATTAGAGTCTATTGTTATGCTCCTTTATCAATCATTGCTTTAAGATGATTATCATAAAGTTGCGAAGAATGTTCTTTGTGGGGATTGAGATCTTGAGACACAAAATAGTTATAATTTTTTTTGATGCTATTCCATATGCTTTTTAAGGATGTGATAACGAGACGTAGTTTTTATCATTTATCTATGTTGTGTTGAATGTTGTGACATTGCCAACAATCATGAGAAGGGTACAAATTTAAAAAATGATTTGGTAGCGAGAAAGGATTAGATTGTCTTGTTGCTAGTTGGGCAACAAAACAAAGTTTTTCAAGCTTGGGATTTAGAGACGTGGCCACATCTCTAGATGAACTCCACTAGACATCTCGAGTATAATCAACATTCGATACAATGTTTGTAGATTGATTTGAATTCGTTCCCAAGAAGTTGAATGACCAATTGGTTTTAGAGTTTTCAAAAAATGATAAGTTTATGTTGGGTATGTGTTGGTTTAGGGTTTTGGGTGAAAACTACTTTGACGCAATTACGAGTACCTAGGTCATGAATTTTTCAATCACGATTCTTGATGTTACAATGTGATGTCAAATGCCCTAAACAAAATGTTGTAAATCGTGATTATCACAAATTCAAAGAAAATAAAAAAGCTAAAACCTAGACCTAATTTTTAGTGCTAATTGAACACTCAATACTTAACACGCAACGGTTGTTTAGTAATTGCTAACGATTAACTGCAATTGAGCTAACAACATTTTCACACAAAGATGTGTAGCGTTCCGAAATGCTGCGAATCGATCTTGTTTCGGGATAGTTTCGAAAATGTCAGCATTTTGGATCGGAACATTGTGCCTTTTTTTAATGCTTGTGTTAGGGTGGAAAAAAAACGCTTGCACCATGTATCAAACATGATTTTATAGTATATGTTGTCTCTTGAATTTTCCAATAAAGTTGAAATTGATCATCTTTTTCTCTATTGGTTGGCCATTAACAATAGAGTTGTAGAAGGGACAATTTTTCATCCTAGGATGCTACATCGTCCTTGAAGACAAGCTTGTTTTTTCAACCACAATAAGAGTTCTTAAACTGACAGTTTTAGTATATTGCCCAACTGCATACACTACACCTTAAAAACTCAAACTTACAAAGAAGCATTTTGGTCAACCTGTAGTCTTGGTTGAACAAAAACTACTAGTATACAAAAATAGAATGAATTTAGAAAAAAAAATCGTATCCTATACCTTTTTTCTTAGCATACAAGATTCTAGTTACGATACCTCATAACATAGTTCCATAGTATATGGACTATGGAATGTCGTTCCAAAAATCAAAAGAAAAAAAGTATAAAATTTTTCAAAAAATATTTTTTGACATTAAAAAATGTATATATATTTTTTTCTCAAATTTTCTACTGTTATGCCTCTTACATCGCCAACCTTTTAAGACATGTGCGTCCGGGCCGGACGCGGGGTCGGATGCGTCCAATTTTTTTTTATTATTATTTATTTTTTAAAGGCTAAATAACAATAAAAAAATTAAAACTGGTGCATCCGGGTCCAGACGCGGACGCGCATCCGGACGCGTGTTCGGACGCAGCATCCGCTTCCTTAGGTACGTACGTAACAATTAAGATGTCAATATATGGCTAAAAATTATTCAAGTTGAGGAGTATTTTATGAATCAAATTCACTTTCAGAGTCGAACTAGTTGAATCTAGGTGAAAACCCCTTATTTACAAAAAGTTATAATCCTAAGCATCAGATTTTATGTAGCGCAACACAGTAGAAAATCAAGATTTAAAACTTTGTAGTTGTGACTTTTAGGAGATGCTCAAAGTTTTTGTCAAAAGGTGTCCCAGTCAGCCCAGTTTGCTACAACGCTAGTGTTAATGGCTTTGATAGAGAAAAGATTTTTGGCCGACTAGGGGTCTTCTCATAGAGGGCTTTAAAGTTGCAGATTCTTGCTGTACTAATTGTTCTAACCTGTATTTTCCCTGTTTGTTGAAAGTATTGCTACCCTGTCACAAGTTTTTTTGATTGATGGAATGCTTGGAAGCTCTATGAGTCTAGTGTGCTTGTCAAATTTCAATCATTGTAAATAGGGTGAACTCTTTGAGTTGCTGACTGTATTCCATGTAAAATTTTTGTCTTTTTGTGGATGTCCTTGTTGAGAGCAATTGGCTGGGGTACTGCTGTCTCAGACTGGGACCATTTGCTTTGTGAAAAATGACCATTTGTTTTGGATATGCAGGCTTTAGGGGTATCTCCTGAAAGACTTACCAGAGCAGCTGATTCGATTTCGGTAATCTTCAAGTTTCTCCAACCTGATTTGAGACACATTCTATACTGCCATTTCCAGATTTAAAGCTAGAATTTAGAGTGACTATTCGTTGCAGCCTCCTCCTGCCTTCTTGATCCTTTTATCTCAAGTTTCTCCTCTATTGTTTGATGTAGGGCTTTTCCAGTTGAATCCAGTACATGTGATTAGCATTCGAAATGGACTTTCTTTTGGCTCCTTGGCTTATTAATTTTAGAAGACAAGGTGATTGTATATAGATTCTAGAATATATTTCCATGTATGTCTATTAAATAGATGCACTGCGTTTCTGAAACGCATTTCAGAATCACGTTCAGGAACGCGGTTCAGAAACGCATTTCTGAAAAATACAAAAAAAATTCAGAAACGTTTTTTTTATAAATATATTTTTTTTTTGGTTTTTTATGGGCAATATGGGTATCAGATGAAAGCTCTAATTAAGAGCATTATTACTGTGTAGTTTGCCGACTGTTTCAGGTGCATTAATCCATGCTGGGTTCTGTCAAGGATAAAAATTCAAAACTAACCTCTAGCCTGTTCGTTACGATCGCAGATGGTCCCAGTAAGTGTGTTTTCGCTCAGGGAGTTGGAAGGCCAAATCATGAAGAGGCCCCCGGACCCTGCCGTTGGGGGGCGTTGCCCCCCAAACCCCCCACCGGGGGGCTACTACCCCCCGGACCCCCTGTTTCTCGGGGGGCTACCGCCCCCCAAACCCCCCGTTTCTTGGGGGGCTACTACCCCCCGAACCCCCTGAGCATTTATTGAAAACCAAAGCAAATAACAACCAAGTAGCTATTGAAAATAAGATCTGTTTGTGCCCCATCTATTGCACTTCTGAGAGGCGGAATGTTCCGTTCCGAACGTTCCGTAAGTTCTTGGTCGGAACAATATTGATATACATTTAATTGTTTTAATTATTTATCTTAATTAAATCCTTTGTTAAAAAAACGTATTTTTTTATTTTATTTTTTTTGGGCATCGTTCCGGAACGGAACGTGTTCTGGAACGCGTTCCATTCTGGAACCGGCAACTAAGGTGTGAACATTCCAAACAAAAAATTTAAGATATAATGTAAGAAGTATCTATCAAAGTAGACACCGAAACGTATATCTAATTACTTATCATGTAATACCTAGTGTGCTTATCACATTTCTCGGGAAGTGCATTTTGTTGTTTTGTGAACAAAATTGATGTACGATTTAATGCAGGTTTGTCTCTCCAAGGGACTAGCAGCACCAGTTGGGAGTGTTCTTGTTGGCTCTAGCGAGTTTATTGCGAAGGTGAAAATTTTCTTGTATATATAACTATATACCTACAGAAATTGTCTGCTGCATCATTACCTTAAGTGACCTGAGCTGATTTTTTCTGCCTTTGATTTCATGAACATCAAGTAGTAGAAAAACATTTTCCTAGGCTTTTGTAGCTCTGGCATTTTGAGAGGTAATATTCCATGTATTTCTGATCTTAATTGTGTCAACTGCTGTCGATAGATGACTTTCTGCAGGTGAATCTCTCCCTTTTATTGTAAGTACGGAATAACCTGACTGTTATGCTTTAGGCAAGAAAGCTTCGAAAAGCATTGGGTGGGGGCATGCGGCAGGCTGGCGTTATAGCTGCAGCAGGTTTAATCTCTCTTCGAGATATGGTTGGGAAACTAAAGGATGACCATCACCATGCCCAATTACTTGCAGGTTTTTATATTTGTTCTGCTTGTTTAATGTGATAATCTAAAGATCATCTAGGCTTTCATTCCAAATTAGATTACTTGTTATATTTTTTTATGTGGGTTCTTTTGTTCTTTTATTGACACTTACTTGCACGTCTTTCTGGTGAAGAGTTTGTGAGCTCCCTTGCCACATACTACTTTTGCATAAATGAAGTATACTAGTTTTTGTACTGACCACAAGGCTTAGTTCAATGTTGACCAAGTTCATCTATGGGTGCAGAAGGATTGAATGCCATTGCAGGATTAAAAGTAGATGTCGCCAATGTAGAAACCAACATTGTGAGATGATATTCCCTACACAACTTCCTATATTTTTAGCACTTGACTGAGTTTTTATGTTGGAGATTTCTCTTCCAAAATTGTACGCAGTAAGGGTAATCGAAGAGTAAGAACAAATGTACATATTTGTTTTCCTTTCAATAAAAAAAAAATCTATTGTATATCGTCGACGTAACTAGAGATATCAAAATCGTTCATGCTACAATGGGTTTGGATCTAATATAAGTAGTAAGTGGTTGCCTACTTGATTAACAAAAGTACATTTGGATATGAACAGAGTCTACTGTTAAGAGCAAAATTACACGTTACTTATCTAGTTGGCGCACATCTAAAGCATGGCCAAATGAACTAAAGGCTCTTATTCTGCAATAGGTGAATGTGGAGGTTACAACTGATTCGGCCCTTGGGGCTGAAGATCTTTGTGAAGCTATGAAGGAACGTGGAGTTCTTTCCATTGCAACACAGGGTACAAGGTAAGTATTCATTTCACTTTAAATAGAATTAGGTTCTAGCACCAAATGTGAGCATAGCAAAGAACCAACATTTCTTGCGAAAGAGTTTTTAGGTTTCGTGAATGAGTATTCTCATTGTGACTAGAATTATCTCATGGCTAACGTGCTTTAGACATTAATTTGACTCAATGTAGCTTGGTCTTCATCATTGAAGTTCACCATGAGCCATGCGGATTCTGAGTTTCTACATGCTGATAGAATGTAGGGTTTCAAGTGGACCCCTCACTTCTCAGTGGCAGTTTTAGGTGCCAATTGTTAAAAATGGAGCCTTTTTGTGCCCTTGGAGGCAGGGAACATGCTAGAAATAGATTCAATTTTTTTCTTCAAAGTTTCAACTGAGCCCCTAAGAAATGGTTAAAAAAAAACCTTAAATTGAATTTCTTTTTCCAGTACATGGAGAAAATGGGGATGAATTTCAAATTTCTAAAATTTGTTTGACAAAGTAGAATCAAGATTCAAATAGATTTGAAAGCCAAAAAATCAAGATTCTTTGCAATTTTGCCTAGAGAGCTTTCTTGGTTTTTGATCAATTTGATTACGCTTTTCAAATTTTCCTCTTCATTCCATACACAGAAGATCCAGTACATACATGTCATAAACATACACATGGAATCCATAGAAAATTGGAGTTTGAGTATACAAATTTATAGTTTAAATCTCCTAGCCTACGTTCCGGAACGTACTGGGTCGGAACGTTTTTTCTTTTAAAAAAAAAAAAAAAAGGTCCAGCCCCTGCATACGAACCATCTACTACTGGATGCTGTCTCAAGCACGCATTAAAAGCCATATTAAATCAGCAATAGATTATAATCAAACTACTTCTTGATCTACTAATTGATGCTGGATCGGGTGCTCAGCTCAAAAACTATTCTGCTGAAACTACAGAGATCTCACTGAACCTGGAAGCTAAGAATGAAATATTTTCTCAACAGTGGGTGGTTCGTTCATCTAGTCAGTTAATTTCTTCAGCTGAGATAGAATCAAGGCAGCTGCAATCTGCAAATCAGTTGGCTACCCGGACAGATGTTAGTAGCAGAAAGCTCAAATCGACAAACGGTTCACAGTAGTCGAGATGAAATCACTCCTCAACGACCATCAGATCATCAACCCACACCAAAGCTTCGTCTGTTTCTTTCTGTAGAGAATCATTCATGAGATTTGGACTTTGGGATAGAAGATCGAAGAAGAAAGATGGCATCTATGATCTATCGCTGTTTTTTTCCTTGTTAAAAAAATACATATGTTTTTCAAAAAAAAATCTGGTCAAGTTCTGGAATGGAACGCGTTCTGGAACAGGCAACCATGTAGACTCCTAGACATAAAGTCCAAGAACTTTCATAGTAAGAAAAATTCCATAATTCTCAAGTTAGCAAATTTTCAAAACGAATCGTCTACCATCAATGTTTAGTATTTGTATCTGAAAAGCCCTACATAGCCCTACTTTTCCAATCATGGACCCAATGCCACATCTAAACATCGTCATTCTTGCCCTCTAGCTAGTTCTTGCCGCTCTTTTGATGATGAAGATGCCAACATTGAGCCTTTCCTAAGAGAGGTCACAAAACTATTTTTAAACAATATTGCCAAGTGTTCAATATACAATATGATAGACATAGCAAAGAAATCTCACAATCAATGAGTTATTATTCAATACTATTGAGTTACAAACACATAGAGACAAAGCATTGAGAAAAGTTGACAACTAATGATGATCATATAGCGTTTCCAACTAAGTAGTAAAGTTGTATGCACATTATCAGTAGCGCTTTTTTCCTTTGTAGAAAAAATATGTATTTAAAAAAGAAAATTGGTCAAGTTCTGGAATGGAATGCTTTTTATTTAGAACACGTTTCATTCCGGAACAGGCAACTGTGGTCTCTAGACATCCTTTGCAAATGGATGCTCAATGAAGATGGATTCCTAGAAAGTGCTGACAAGTTATAAACTCATTCACTCACACGATAATAAGCAGACAACAAGAGGTGAACAACAGACAAATTGCAACTAAAAACCAAATAATCACCAATGGTAGAAATCCCTCTTAGACCCTCTATATATGTCAGTGACTAATTTATGTCAATATTTTATAGATTGTCAGCTATTTATTTCTTTAGAATATGATGTTTCAGATATAATGTTCCAGGAAGTATTACATAAAAATGGGAGCTACTTTCTTCAAAGTCTAGGTTCTTGAGTTTCATCTTCTTTTTTCCTGAGGCCATTATAGATTGTAATGGCTTAATTGATGGAAGATTTGTTTATGTGCAGGATACGTCTTGTGACACATTATCATATATCAAATGATGATGTTCAGTATGTTCTTGCCTGCTTCCAGGTACTTAAATTTTTATTTCTGAACCACAAATAAAATTAAGTGAGAGCACTTTGGGTTTGTGAACTTTGGTGTATGCAAGTTCTACATGACAACAATGACTTTTTGACCAATTCTTGCATGTCATGTCTTCATCTAGAATTCAGCTGTAGAACTAAGGAGATACCAAAAATTAGGATTGTTTCCATTATGAAATATATCTCAACCAGATAAGCTGGATGAAATTATCCATTTTTGTAGAAAAGTAACGGCTTTAGTAACTGCACTTCTGGGTTTTCATATTTAAAAACGTAAATCTCCAACCTTTGGTAGTCTTTATTTGTTTTCTTAAGCTAGGTATCGAAGCAAGCGTTGAATGTCTTACACTAATTTGCTTTATCATGGTCTGGTTTGACCATTCAGCTACCACTGCTGATGAGCCAAAGGATTCTGGCTTCTGATCTTCAAGTACTTGCTCGTAATAATGTATACAATTTATCAGCATGTCATTTTGTAAATATTTTTAATTTTGTTCTACTTCTAATGATATGGTTTGCTTGCAACGGTCGAATCCATGATGAATACTCTCACTGTGCAGTCAGTGTGTCAGAAAAAAAATGGCTACAGATCTGTTTTGTGATATTTTCTTGCAGTCATGAAACTATACTGATAAGTATCTTTCTTTTACTGACACCATCTGTTGGAAATGGAGACAGCTATTTGAGAATGTCATTAAAGCTGCTGATATCAGAGCTTATTCTATGGAAATATCATTGTTTTGACGATAATTCTCTCAGAAACTCAATTTATCAGTGGAAATTCTATATTGCCAAAGAGTGTTTGGTGTTCAAAATTTGGAGTAGATGAATGAATAATGAGGCATGCATTTTCTCCAGATTTCTTAAAAGTGTCCGTATCTTTGCAGGATACACTACTGAAAACGATTGCTGTACATCGAGAAAATGGCATTTAAGCTGCTGATATGAGAGCTTATTTCATGAAGTATAATTTTTTTCGCTGTTATTCTTCTTTCAGCAACTCAATTTATTGCTAGAGGTTTTATAATGCGAAGGACTGTGTTGTGTGCCTAACTTGGAGCAGATTGATGATGCATATTTTGTCTCCAAATTTCCTGAAGGCATTTCCTTAGACAGTTGATACAATCACAAGAAATTTTTGTGCTTCAAAATGCTCAGTTGCACTTGAGTATATCCACTTCTCTAATGATCAATTATGACAACAATTCCATCAACAAAGTAAATCAAGCTTTAAATATTTGCATGGAAAATGATTACTTTGAGACCACTGGTGGAATCTTCTATGAGACCTATGTATGACCTTCGAACTCTTAGCATGAGAAGCATCAAAGTATCTTGATTGTACTTGTAGGATCCATGTTGGATTCGAGTGTGCAAGAAAAATTTGTAGTTAACAATTTTCATTCAGTATGTTTGTCAGAATTGATTGGAGTCATTGTTGCCTGTACGAGATTCATCTTTCATTTTCACCAGGAAAATTGTATGCTATGATGTTCACAGAATGTTTTTGCTTTTTCTCATTTCGTTTGCACATCAACAAGACTGTCTGTAGGCCACAACCCGTGCTTAAATCTGTACAATAATCTGATCTTTATGCCATGCTGATGATGTAAGGTATAAATTACCAACCCGCACTTTGAAAATCTGTAAGTTCTGCTAATCATTGTAAGATACTATGCAAAAGAAAAGGGATAATGCAAACTCCTGATTGATATATGCTAATGTGCCTTGACTGTAGATATTCGTGTTTTTACAAGCTTCTATGCAAATACATCTTGGTTGTGCAAGCATTTGTTTGTAAATTACCTCTTATCAGAATCTTTTCCATTATCACATCTGTTATATGCTGGTTTCCTTTTTCAGTAGACTTCTGTGGGATGTCAGTTACTGAAGATTGATTATTGTTAGTAAGAACATATGAATCTTAAAGCTGTGAAAGCCTTTGACATTATTTGTTGAAAAATAAGGAGATTCGGTGAAGCTGGGGAAATCTTTTGACATTATTTGTTGAAAAATAAGAGATTTGGTTATAGCTATGAGATTTTGTGCTAAACCTTTAAAATGGGGAGACCTATTTTTTTTTTCAAAGCTTTTTTGATGTTTACATACAAAGTACAATTTAATTGTCTTATGTTTCAAGTTTTAAACAACATCTATATAGTCCGGGCCGGAATGCCCGTGCCCACGCCTGCGTCCGCGTCCGGACCCCCGGACTCACCCCTGGTCCATATATATATATATATTTTAATTTTTTTAAGTCTAAATTTAAAAAAAAAAAAAAAAAAAGGCCGGACGCGGACGTGCCAGGGGGACGCGGACGCACCCCTGGCACGTCCGCGTCCGGACGCGAACGCCCGTCCAGGTCCCGCTTCCTTAGCTCCATTATACATCATGTAATGTTCTCTTTTTCCTTTTTTTATTTAAGTTGCATGGGATGTCAAACATTAAAGATTGTAGAATCATTAGTTAAGAGCCTTTGGCCTTCCTTGAAGAAAATATGAAATATGTTTGTGATTGATGACATTTTGTGCTATACGCTTTTAACATTTTCAGAAACCACAATTTTTTTTAAATACTACTTTTTGTGACACAATGAGTGAAGCCTAAATGTATTGTTTAGCTAGTTGCTTTAACCAAGTATTTTTGAGATAGGTAAATTATACTCTTATAGCAGTAAAAGAGCATTGGAAGTTTGCCTACTAAGCAAGCTTCTTCGCAAGGATACATAATAATATATATAGTTGATATAATAGGAAAATATTTCATTATGCTTTGAAATTTGGTGTTATGAAAACAACACTAGAAGCGTAATTTCATGTTTGATGTAGAAACAACTATCAAATGTTAGAAATTATCTCTTAGTGCCATGTAAGTTGGCCCAAATGTTGATAAATCAACTTATTCAAACATCATAGAATTTCTTGGCATAAAACCGCTAAAAAGGAAGTGCTACCATAGATACAAAAACAAGATCTTATGCAACCCATAAATATGATGTTAATGCAATTTTTTGATTGATATTCATAATATTGATAAAAGAGAATAAAGTTCCTTGGCAACTTTAGTAATGTCTCCATATGGAGCAATTCAAACCAATAAATTCCCTTGGGTTACACCAATCATTTCTAAGAAGAGAAAGAAGGGTATTCGATGCCTTTGTACATATTACAAAGGGTTTGGTATGCTTATAGACATGAAGTCCTTTTAGGATTCAAAAAACAAGAAATAGCATTGATAGAAGAACTCGACATTAATTCAACATATTGAAACAAATCTCTATACCAAAATTGCAATTGGTGTATTCGAGTCAACCTTGTGTGTTTGAAATGAATGTTGATCATTTTGTGATTGGAGCAACATCATTCCAAGGGCGGAGGCATGCCCTTGTCTTTGAAAGATTATGCACATATCACATAAAAAAGGAGTTGTGTTTTGTATTTCTTGTTAAGACAAATTCAAGTGGGTCCGAGTATGTTATTCTAGCAGAGATTTTTTTTTTTCAAGTATTCATGTAATCATTTTGGCTTGAAGGATTTATTATAGTATGACCTAAAAAATTTGTTATAAGTTGTACCAATAGAACAGTTGTTGCACTAAGCTGGACTAGTAGAGCAACTCACATGAACCATATGAAGATTTGACTCGACACACAATGCAATTTTGATTCTACTGTAAATGTCATCCACCATAATGAAGTTCCATTGTTTTCGGTTCATGCAACCACAATGACCTTTCAATCTTTGTACTTACTAGGTTAATGTACTAAGCCAAATGCAACAATTGTTCCAACACAACGAATCGTTAGAGCGAAGTTCGTTTTGGATGTAATACAATGTTGAGAGTAGCAAAGGTGCAATCTACCGGATTGTTCTCATATGAAGTAAGCACAATTGTAAATAGTCAACGGAGAAACCGAAGTACTTGTTGATAGTCTAGAAGGCATGTTTAACAACCAATGGACTAAGGGGGGAGAGAGAGAGAGAGAGAGAGAGAGAGAGAGAGAGAGAGAGAGAGAGAGAGAGAGAGAGAGAGAGAGAGAGAGAGAGAGAGAGAGAGAGAGAGAGAGAGAGAGAGAGAGAGAGAGAGAGAGAGAGAGAGAGAATGCACTTGTATTTTTGGTGAATGGTTTTGGAGCTAAAGAATGCCTTAGTTTTTCACTCATAGCCTCTTTAATGGCTTGTCTTTGATGGATGATTGCATATTGTGTACAAGAGCTCTTGCCTAGATCAAAAGCTAGTATTGAAGCATTGGAAAATCCAAGTTCTAACAATCTAACCTTTGTAGTGTGCAAACTCTCCTGCTTGTAAACCTTAATAGATCTTTTGAAGGGTACTAAAATCAAAGTTTTCACGTAAAAGACAATAAATCTCAAGCTGGATTGAAATCAATTTTGAACAATAATCAAATTGACCGCTCAAGATTGTTTATAAACATATAGATTGTATGAACATCACTGAAAAATCATAAAAATGATTAGATACACACAAGTAATCTGATAAGCAGAAATGAAAATGAAGAATACACAATTTTTTGATTACAACAATAGTGTACGAAATGTGCTATCTGCATATTGGTTGCTTTATAATGTACATTTGTTCAGGAATATAAATACAATGAGTTATTTCTTCCAAGACATGTTAACTAATAAACTATGCAATAGATCATGTGAGTAATCTGTTTGCAAACGATTAAGTCACAACCAAAAAAGTTTTTGCAATCGCGTTTGCGATCGGCAACTATTTTTGGGAATTCATGAATAATAAGGAGAATGCATTTTCTAGAAAATGTGATAGTTATGATAGTTGTGACAGTCATGCCATCAAAGTTAGTCATTGCCCTTTAGGAAAAATGCAATAGTTCAACATCATGTGATAGTGAAATAGTCATTGCATTCACTGTCCTTCAAAAAATGTGTGATAGGTGTGAGAACATGTGATAGTGAAGTAGTTGCTGTAATCATTGTACCTTCAAGAAATGCTGATAATCTGCAATGAAATGTCATAGCTACTAATTGTTGTGAAACTCAGGTGTTTGCTACTGAGTAAAAAAATTTATAGCCATGATACTTCTTGCGACTTTACATTCATTTAGGTGGGCATTGGCACCTTTTTGTATATTTGCAAAAATGTGATACCTATTATGAATTTGAGAATTCAAGTTGACTTCTACAAATTGTGGAAAAATCCAGAGTATAAACTAGAAGTCGTAAAAAATCCTAAGTAATTTTGTAATCTGTGAAGAATCTCGAGTGTTTACGCAGGGGTAAAGAATGTGAATGTCTTCACAATGTGCGTCAGGTTCACATTACTAGTGATTTCAAAGGTGATTGAAATCCAAACTCATTGCATAAACCTCACTTTATATGCACACTCAAGTAGCAAGAGATTTCCCAACTGTGGCTAGCAACAATTTAAAAATGACAGTACTAAAAGATGAGGTTTTTTGCTCATAGTAATCAGAGTTTAAAAGCTGATAAACTCTTACTTGTAGAAACAATTGGAGATTCTCAATAGTTGTTTTGGGCCATCACAAAATTTTTCTTTAAGCCTCAGTTGAAGGATACTCCAAGAAAAGAGCCAACCTTTTTTATACCAATGACACAATCAGATAAGCTATAATCCTCTAGCATGCATCTTCACATATTTTTCAATTAAACTAGTTTGTTGCCTTTCAACATCTTGTTGGATTAATGTTTTACTAGAACTTGCTATGTCTACAGCCTGTCATCTCAAATTGCCTAGCTAAAATATCAAATTACCTTTCACTCAATCACGGCTAATATGTAGCATCCAAGCTTGAATAAATTCTTCTAATTCAAGAAATTTTTTCCTATTTTTTTGCTACACTGTGCAGTGTGATCCAAGGTGCTTTTTTTACTTCATAATGCTTTTTATTGATACTTGTGAGTTATATACCTAGAGAGAATGTTGTGTAATCCACCATTAATTATTTAACATAAAAAAATCAGTTTATGTTGGCAAAGCTACATCAAGTCAACTAGGACTTGTTAAACTTTGTCCTGGTCTATGTGTCTATAGGAGTGAGGCAGCAAAATCACTTTTAATTTGAGCTAAAAAATATAAGACCATCAACTACTTTTCATTCATTGTAACATTTAAAATGCAATCCTTATATCACGTAAGGTATATTAAGATTGTTGCGTTGTAAAATAGTGAATGCCTACAAAAAGAGGTTACAAGGATACTAGTTAACCGTGCCTCTATTAAAATTTGAAACGAAAAAGTAAAAGCACAATGACAAGAAGGTGCATTAGAACTAACAAGCATGAGATTACAACCATAAACTTTCTTCAGTAGTTGTGCAGAGTTTTCTTCAATAGAAATTGGTTTTAAAAAAAACTCATACAGCTTTGTGGACTTCTTCCTTGTGAAATCTCTAACATTGTCATGAATTTGACTGCAAAACTTTAGCTTTTGAACACCTTGGGTCTCACCCACTACCATTTTACTATAAAACTTCATTGGAATCTTTCAGTTTTACAATGGACAAGTGCAACTAGTATTCAGAATCTTGGCACTGTCTGAACGACACTTGGTCAAACCAATCACTGTAAGTGAAAAATTAGAATGGCCATCAAGGAATTTGCTAGTCACCTGCAAAGGATTTGAACATAACACCAACAATCAGTCGGAGCACAGGATAGAGAAAATGTTTTAAATAAACCCAAATGCCAAACGCCCACTACTCCCACAGCCATAAGACTACTTGAATAGAAACAATGAAAATCCTCACAATTCAAGGTCCACTTTGTCAATTGAGAGTGAATTGTGACTTCACAAAACAAGTCTTATGCAACTGCGCAGGGACAAAAGATAAGAAAAAGACTTAATACAATCCAGCTATATTTGAAGAGATTTTTTTGACAGAGAAAAAAAGTTTGTAAGGAAGACAAAAACCTGTGTGCATCCAAAAAGCCTAAGTGTGTGAAGTTGGGAACAAGCATCTGAAAGGAACCCGAGTGCCTCATCGGTCATTTCGCGGCAAAATGATGCATCTAGTACTTCCAAGGTTCCTCGCGAGTGTTTTGCAAGGGCCAAAAGAGTTTGATCTCCAACCTGCTTGGTACAAAGGCCACACATATTTTAGTATAAGTGTGCTAATATTCTGTAATGGTTCCATGGCAACAAAAGCAACAGTAATACTGCATATAGGTGAATATCAAACACATCTTGTAAGCTCAGCAGGCCTCAAGATAACAATCAGACATACCTGCCGTACACTGTTCACTGAAAGCTCACAAAGTGAACTTCCAGAAGCAGTAACAAGTGCTGCTAAAGCATCATCACTGCCAGAACAAAGTAACATATCATGTATCCACAAGATTCATATCAATAAAAAAAAGGTCAAATGTGAAACAAAAATAGAAAGAAACAAAAGTTAGGAACTATAGAGCCTTCACACTCTATAATGCAAATCTCTGGCTGGCTGCAACCACAACCTTAAGCATCCTAGAAGGCATTTATTTGGGACTTCCAGAAAGACCATAACACAGTAGTTTCCAGCACAATTATCCTTCCCAGCAGAAACGTGCCACAAATCTACACACTATGGTATCTGCAGCATCAAGGCCGTGGCATGACCTATCTATTGAATGTTACTGTTGCAACTGACCTCTACAATTTTAAACGCAATCTGACAAACATGTAATGTTCCATGTGGAGTCAAGTGAGTGTCCTACAAAATGTTGAATGGAATAAGAGATACAAATTAACAAGAGAACCTTAAAGGCCTGCAGAAGAAGATTAGGAGCATGAGGGGGAACTTTTATGTAGCAATAGTAGATAGGCTCCTGAATGAATTGATGGTGAACACAGAAAATTTTGTTCTTTCACATTTTACAGCTGAAACTCCAGAACCTTGGGAGTTTCATGGAAGTTCAGATTTGATTTTTTACTTGCTTCTATGCATAGTTACCTAATCAATAAACCCAGAATATAGTCCAACTATCAACATAAAAAATAAATGACGTGCAAACTAAGTATCTTTCAACATCAATATTCACACCATCATATCCCAAGAAGAAGTGCATGGCATACGTACTAGAAAGATACATCCACATTATGTTATGTAGTTGGAAATATAAACAAAATTATTTGATGCAACGTACATTATCAAAAGATTTAATAGAAAACATTGAGATTCTTCATTGAAGAGTTCAAAAAAAAAAAGTTTCCATACTCTTTCATCAAGGCATCTGAGAGCAAATCATTGACTGCCTATAAAACACTTAATTGGCATAAAAGCTCGCCAAAGCATGAAAAACAGAATAATAAGTGCAGGAAAAAGAATCGTCCATCAGGTCCTCTATTTTGTAGCATTTGCAAGAAATGAAAGTCATATCAACCAGATCCAAATACCTGGGTAAATGACAGCCACTCAACTAGAAAGGCTATCTTGTTAGCTAGCCCAACGACAAACCGTTCTTGGGCACTAACCCTTGAGTGTGAGAACCCCAGGGGCTATAATTTCGTTAAAACAAGAATATCATTCTGATGGTAATTTATAACAAAGGAGCACTGAAACTTTCTTGCTATCTTCATACTGAAGATGCAAAGGGAGGATGGAATCTGACTTTAGGTCAGCAGATGTCATTCTGGAACACGGATTATTCTTTGTAGTCGATGATCTTAAAATAGTCTTGATTTTTGGTAGCAAAATTCCATTAGCTCAAAATCGTGATCAGATCTAAAATAAAAGACACCTAGCAGATTGGGATTGCAAAGGTCATACATGCCAGACAATCCAGGCCCACACCCATTATACTGTGTTCCATGTATTAGCGTATAGTACCAATAGTTGAGACAAAAGAGCCCAGGTATAGCCCGCATATTGAGAGTAACGGCTTACCAATGAGAAGCAATCTCATGCTTTTAGTTACTAGTGGAAGCCATCAGTTACACTCAATCCCGAACATGGTAAAGAAAAAAAGAAAGGATATAATCAACACTTGTACAGATTCACAAGTAGGATTTAGGCTTCAATCTTTTTATAAAGAAAGAAAAAGAGCAGCAGGTATAGCCCGCATATAGAGAGTAACAGCTTACCAATGAGAAGCAATCTCATGCTTGTAGTTACTAGTGGAAGCCACCAGTTACACTCAATCCCCAACATGGTAAACAAAAAAAAGAAAGGATATAATCAATACTTAAACAGATTCATAAGTCAGATTTAGGTTTCAATCTTTTTAAAAAGACAACAAATGAAAAATTACGTTTGTTTATTAGGAGGTCACAGCTCTTATGAGAACCAGCCAGCAAATGTATAGTTTTCTTTCCTTGAATGCCAATGTGCAGCTCCCCAAACTCCAAAGGTCCCCTTCTCCAAGTTGAATAGCTTATCAAAGGATGCAAAAGTGATGCATTACGAATCTAGACATTGATGTAAACACAGGAATACATGTGGTTTGTCAATTGGAGGAATTGTACGTGCCCAAACAGACCTTTCAAAAAGGCATCAACAATTTACCTGAATTTGCATCTTTGAAGTGACATTTTTCGCAGAGATCTGCAATCATCTGCAATTCGAGCCAAAGACAAATCTGTAAGTTTTGTCAGCTGATCCAAAATTAGTACCCTGAGACCAGTGCAACATGCTCCTATAGCAGCCACCGCAGCATCAGTGAGAGACCTGCAAAACTCATGCTCGTTGAGCAAAACAAGTGAGAACAAACCCAAAGGAAGCCTTTCAGGTTAATGCCTAAAAATCATGCATATGAAAAGCATCATCATTGGGATGTTAGGGAAAAGGGTTTCTATTCATAGTAAAAATAAAGCATTTGTGTGCATATAACAAAAAGAATTGCACATATACTTTTGAAGTTACAAAAGAATATACTAGTTAATATGCTTCGTACAGCAATTGTATAGGGTATTAAACGCTTTCAAGCACTTACAGACAATCTGAAAGACAGAGCTCCTCAAGTTTCACACCAATGTGCACAAGAAGCTCACTCAAGACATCATCCGTTATACCACCAACTCCACCAAGAGAAATCTGTGTCAATTCCTGCAGCTTAGTCAATGATGGCAGTAATTTAAGCCCATTCATGTGTGCACAGCCCTCCAAAGAGAGAGATTTCAACTTTGAAGCCAAACAGTCGGCAACTTTTTTAATTCCTGCTTCTGAAATAAGAGAGCATAGACTGATATCCAGGCAAGTCAACTGTGGAGCTGATTCGATCAGAGTCGACAGGCCTTTATCCGTCAACCTGTATGCTCCTTTCAAACACAGTCTTCGAAGATTTGACATTCCAGGAGATGGAGACAATGTGGCTGCTACACATTGGTCTGAAAGTCCACGACCACATAGCTTCAGATCAAGGACCTGCCATGATAAACCACACATGGTAATGCTAAGCAAAAGCATTGTACCTAAATTTCAAATTGCGCCTATTCCAAAAAGGCCACAAGAAAGGTCTCACAAGACTGACTGACCTCAATAGAATTTCTGCAGCATTGTGCAAGAATTTCTGTTAATTCTTGCTCAGAAATAAAAGAGCAATCAGGAAGAGCAATGGTGGACGGAGCTCCATCCACAAGCAGGCGCAGGATCTTGTAGTCCAATTTCCGATTACCACAAAGTCTTGCACACAAAACTTTCTTTATCGCATCTGGAACCCCTTGCAAAGACTCAACATGCTCCATATTTGCACAAAGAACATCCAGACATTTGGCAAAGAGGGATGACGGAGTTCTTGCCACGGAAATTATCCTCTCAGGCTTCTTGGAAGGACTCCATTCCACTAGAGAAGCTTTCAAGTTTGAGGCGCCTGCGATTTTTCGAGCTTCTGCGGCAGCTGCACGTCCTTCCACAAGCCTCCTTGCAGTAGAAAATGGCCCAGGCCAATCCTCCTGAGGCTGCGGTTCAGCTTGCTGCTGATTTGCTGCCTGTGTGCGACGTCTCTTGGTTCTTTTGGAAGATCCAGCTCCTGCAGGAGCTTCGTCTCCTTCTGCATTGAAGTGAGCAAAATGGGCAGCTCTTCTACGAGCAATTTCAAGGAACCTAGCCCTGCTTGTCTGGGCAGCATCCACCTGCCCACCATTTTGCAGCTGCCCAGGTTGCACTGCATCAGCATTTTCAATCTGAATTCCAGCACCTTCACCCTGATTTCCAATCACTGCACCTCCTGCTTGCTCAAGCTCGTTCGCCATCGCTGTCCGGCAGGGCGGCTCTTGAATCTGTGCAGGAGTAGCCGGCCCAACAGACACTGAATCTACACTGGGAGTCAAATCCTCTTCCTTAGCAGAAGAAGAACCCATGTCCTTCTTGGGAAACGAAGAACGGGTGCGTCTAGTCGGCATGCTGCAAAGCTGATCACTCACAACAATAAGAGCAGCACACGCTGGAATCTCAACAGAAGCTGATCAATCCCAACAATGAGAGAGCACACACTAGAATCTCAATCAATTCTCCATCAAAGCTTGATCAATCAATCAATCAGTCAACCAATCAATCAAGCTGATGGGCAGCGTGCAATCTGATGAAAATGCAGCTCTTCTTTTGAAAAAAAAAAGTAATAATTATGAGCTAAAAGATTTAATCGCCCATGATTCTATCACTTATGATTACTGAATCTGTCAGATTGAGAAGCATCTTACGGTGATGGATCGCGCCTATGGAGATGAGGCTTGCTGGGCAAGCCACAGAGAACAGAGCCCAGAGAATCGCTAGGGTTTGAGAGAGAGCTCTTCGAGCGCTATTGCGGTGCAATCGGGGACCGTTGATGTGCACGCGGGAAAGGCATGCAGGGTAGGCGCGCTAAACATAGCTGCGTGTGTGAAGGTGTAGCTTCTATATTCGTGCGACAAAGTGGGTCCATATCGTCGAAGCAACTCTTCTGGGCACTGTAGTTTGGCCGCGCCTCCTAGATCTTGCCGTAATTCATCAAACAAAAACCTTTGGGCACAGCACTGCCAAATTGTGGTCCAAAAATTTATATTGAAAACGGTGAACGTTGGCACGTTGGAATTCGAGGTGCATTTCCACCTTTTAAATTGAAGGGCTTTTCATATTTCTTGATGTAGCCTAGAGCCTTCTCTCTCTCTCTCTCTCTCTCTCTCTCTCTCTCTCAACTCACCTCCCTCCTCTCCTCTCTCTCTCTTACCTCCCTCTCCGCTCTCTCTCCTCCCATCTCTCAACTCACCTCCCTCTCTTCGCTCCGGCTCCGCTTCGCGGGATCTTGCAGACTAGAGATGCTGCCTGCTGATCCTCGAGACTACTCAGCCTTCCCACAATGAGCTCCATCAAAGCGCCATTCCCCATCACTGCCTTGCAGCTCCCAATCTCCTCCATCTCCATCTCCATGGACATATCTCTCTCTCCAATGCCTCACATTATCTCTCCGCTCTCTCACCTCTGCCATTTCCTCTCTCTAGGCAAGGGAGTTGGCTCAATTGGTTAGGTTGACATCCAAAGTTTCTTTGGTCTCAAGTTCGAGCCTTCCCTTGGAAACCAAGAAGCATTTCCTCTCTCTAACTCACCTTACCCCTCTCTCGATCCACCATCGCTACCCTCTATCTCGATCGCTAGCTCTCTCTCTCTCAATCGGACTCTCTAGATGCTCACGTGCTCTCTCTCGAAAGTTCTCTTTCTAGAATTTTTAGAAAGCACATGTTCTTTTTCTAAAATCAACGTGTTTGCCCTTCAACTCCACTTCAACTGCATTTCAATTGGCTATCAAATATGTTTTAGGGTAAACGTGGACCAATGGAAAGCTTGGAATCACATTTTTCACAACAGCCTACATTTTCTCTCTCTCTCTTACTATTTTTCTATCTCTAGACTCTAAAAAAGCTTCAACCCTAGAAAACCCTGAAAATCTCTAGATCACTATCCCTCTCTCCGAGACCGGAGTCTCCCTCTTCCTCTCCCTTTGTGTTCTCTCTCTAGAGAAAGTGCTCTTCTCGACTTTTCATGAACTTTTCAAAAAGTTGGCCGTTTAATTAGTTTTCACCTCAACAAAAGCCAACTGCAAGTCACTAGGATTTTAGGGCACATGTGGTCCAATGAAACCTGCAAGAATCCATTTTTCTCCACAACGGTAGACACTCTCTCTCTCTCTCTCTCTCTCTCTCTCTCTCTCTCTCTCTCCTCTCTCTCTTCTCTCTCTCTCTCTCTCTCTCTCTCTCTCTCTCTCTCTCTCTCCAACACCTCACTTTACTTTAAGGCTATTTTACTCTCTAGAAACACTAAAAAAATCTTAAACACCTCGCTGAGCTCTCTATGTGCCTCTCTCATCGCATCTCTCTCTCTCTCTCTCTCTCTCTCTCTCTCTCTCTCTCTCTCTCTCTCTCTCTCTCTCTCTCTCTCTCTCTCTCTCTCTCTCTCTCTCTCTCTCTCTCTCTCTCTCCACGGGTTGCCCAAAAGACGTTAATAAAGATTTTCCTCTATCTTCTCTTTCTTTTTTTTTTTTCTCTCTCTCTCTCTCTCTCTCTCTCTCTCCAACACCTCACTTTAACTTTAAGGCTATTTTACTCTCTAGAAACACTAAAAAATCTTAAACACCTCACGAGCCTCTCTATGTGCTCCTCTCATCGCATCTCTCTCTCTCTCTCTCTCTCTCTCTCTCTCTCTCTCTCTCTCTCTCGTCTCTCTCTCTCTCTCTCTCTCTCTCTCTCTCTCTCTCTCTCTCTCACCTATCTTGTCGCTCCTCTCTTTCTCCTTCCAAATCAACCATTCTTGTCCTCCTCCTAGTAGCTCCCCCTCTCTGTCCCTGCCTCTCTCTATCTTTCTCTTCCTCTCGATCAAACCATTCTCGTCCTCCTGCTAGTAGCACACAACTCCTACCCTCTCCTTGTCTTTGTCATCGATCAATCACTTTCGCTACGATCTCTCTCTAGAACCTTTTGCTCTTTCTAGAAATTTTGTTCTCTTTCTAAAAATTTTGTAGACTCCAGTCTCTTCCCACTCACAAAACGACAGCTGCAAGTAAACAAAGATTTAGGGCACACATGGCCCAATGAAAACGTACAATTGACTTTTTTCTAGAACATCCTACATTCCTCTCTCTCTCTCTCTCTCTCTCTCTCTCTCTCCTCTCTCTCTCTCTCTCCTCTCTCCTCTCTCTCTCCTCTCTCTCTCTCTCTCTCTCAGGCACTCCTTAAATATTCCCAAACTTTTGACCATTTTCACCTCAGAAACCACCAACTCCATGCCAATAAGATTTTAGGGGCACACACATCTAATGGAAAGGCAAGACCATTTTCTCCACAACAACATGCATTCTCTATCAACATGAGCCCTCTCTTAGGTGTTACATGATGTGGGCACCTCCAAGATATGTCGCAAGAACTGCAACAAAAAATGGGTGCTTACCCATATGCACTAAGGCACACGCAAGAATCAGGGCCTAGAGGCAAGCTACACCAGGTTCAAATCATAGGAGTAATAGCAGGCCTCATTCCTAAATTTGTTGGCACATCTTGGAACACATAGCATACATCTCTCTCTCTCTCTCTCTCTCTCTCTCTCTCTCTCTCACTCTCTCTCTCTCTCCTCTCTCTCATAAACAAAAAATGAATAGGGAGCAAAAATACTCCTTCACAACCATGTACAA
>CM055096.1:10254162-10327810 GCA_029204225.1 Diphasiastrum complanatum
TATAGATTGATCTTTTTGCACCTAGATATGGCATGAGACTTTTGAAAGAGTTTCTAGAAATAGACATATGGAACTAGCCCCACTATCTATCCACCAGATTTCTTCATTCTTGAAAGGAAAAGATGAAAAACTAGACATCATTAAAGAATCATCTCTTTCACTCTCAACACCCCTCACACTCATCCTCATTAGTAAGGTTAGCTTGCTTAGATTGGTTCTTCTTCTTGAAACAATTTGATGCATATTGGCCTTTCTTGCCACAGAAAAAAAAAATTGATCTTTGACAGCTTCCTCTTGCCACTGGATGTTGCAACTTGTGAGGATTGGTCCTCACCACCTTCTTTGGCTTTGTTCTTCTTGAAGTGTTGTTGACCTTTGCCCTTGCCTCTTGACCTTGGCAGTGGTGCATGTACTGATCTCTCTTAACACTTCATTTGTGACATTCATTTTTATGAAATGAAGGGCAATTTTGGTTCTTTTATTGAATGGTGTAGCTTCATTAGGTGCTGCAGGTTCTTCTTTAGCTCCACTCACAATGTCCATTACATCTTGTAGAATCAATAATGATTCCATCCTAATCTTCCACATTGCATAATTGGAAGATGTTAATCTCTCACTGTGCTCCAAGAAATGTGAACTAGATAAAGACATTTTCTCTATAAGAAATTCGAGTGATGACAAAGATGAAGTTGAAAATGTTGCTTGTTATCTCAACCTAGGATCTAACACTTATAATGTTGACCCAACCTATAAAATCTAGCAACAGAATGTGAGATCCAACTCTCAACTAAAAAAATCAATCTATCTTGAATTTGGATCTTGCTTCAATCATAGAAATGACGCACATGCAAGTAAGAAGTCTATCTCTCCCACGAGTTTCAAAGAACTGAAAAACTCACTAGGAACTTACTTGCAACTCAAACACAATAATTTGGTGTGAAATGAAAAGTCTAAGACCTCACAAAACTCACTTCTATCCAATTCTACTTGATTGATAATGAAAATTGAAGAAATTGGTGAAAAGAATTGATGTGTGCTCACTTTGGCATATCACACGAGATGAGTACTCTTCCAAACTCTATGATTGCCTAAAACTCTTCTAAAAATAAATGAAATTGATTAGAAACTCGAGCAACACCTTCTACTCTTCAATACATATCCAACAAGCTATAGAACATCAAATTTGGATCATTCCTTGAGAAGTAGCACTCAAACAAAGAGGCCTAATTTCACACGTGTGAGCTCTTTGTCCGTACAGGGCTTAGCTGGAGTAGATCAGTCTTGATTTATTCCACTTATGGTCCATAGATTGCTTGTTTGTCAGCAAGTTTGTATTCCTCTCCCCAATCCGAGTTCTTGCAAGTTAAAGCACTAATGTTCTGATATATACACCCTCACCTCTACAAAGCATGAAGCTCTAATACCATGTGAAGTTTTTAGCATGTGTGAACTTCACCACACACCTTACAGGATCTTACTGAGGTGTTGTGATTGCACAAGATTGATCAAAGAACAAATTACTTGAAAAATCTAAGGCAAGAGCACAATGGCATACATCAAACTGAAAAAACTAACTTCTCACTATGAGGAATGAATGTCAGAAATAATTCTAAGTGCTCAATATGGAAAAATAGCTTGCTTTTAGGTAGAGAGAGAAAATCAATACATACAACTTGAGTAGAGAGATAATGAGCCCAAAACACCACAATCTCAATATTCACAATATGGCAAAACATGCCAAAATTTCCCTACATCAAAGAGACTTGAATTCCTATAGTGGAGTTGCATGGAAAGTCCACTTAACTTAGTTAACTCAACTAACAAGGATCCACATGTACAACTGTATGCATGGATATTGCATGTACTGCATGTCACCTCTCAAAATTGGCTAGACATGTGTAGATCATGAAAACTACTTTGCATGTTGCATGCACTGATTGCATGTTGCATGCATGCACTCTGAATGACATTGCATGTAGTCTAAACTTTTGCATGACATGAAATTTGAATGTACCTAACTCAAACTCGACCTATTCTAGAAGGTTATGTGCTCAATTCACATACCTTTATGTACAATAAAGTTATACAATGAAAATAACATAGGCATGGGTCAAAACTCGAGATAGGAAGATATAATTCTACTAATCTTCACAGGCCTTGTTTTCGCTCATTGGTCGGTCTGCAACTTGTTGACCTTCAAATATTGGCATTCCCGGTGAATCTGGATTCTGAAACTCTTTCTTGGTTGCTCATCAATGTTTCTTGATGTAGTTCGATGGCGTGATTCCTCCATTCGATATTCGTTAGGCACTTTCGACATGTGTAACAATATCAAATGTTGAACTTTCTTCCTACCAACTCCGTGAGGAGAAGCCAACACCACATCATATGTTGGTTCAGGCAGCTAGAGCACCCACAACTTCCCTTGCTAGCTCATTTGACAGAATTTCTATACTCTCTTTAACTTTTGAATGTGTTGTCAGTGGAGCACTGGAAAAATCCTCTTTCTGAGTTTTGATTCTCCCATATTCGAATTAAATGATACAGTACCACCATAGCTCACACGAACATCCTATAAAACCCTGGAATCCGTTAAAAGGATCTTCATCAAAATCTTCTAACATGCCCCACTACAATTTTGGTGACAATCCCTTGGCACCTGCGTATGTCTTTGGCGATGGCGTGCATGGATGTGAAACTGTGGCGAAAGAGGGTGAAAAAGGGGTATAGACAAGAGGGGGAAGAGACTTGATGGAAAAATGGGAAAAAATATTTGGCAACAAAGTTGAGCAGTAGTAGGGAAAAAAACAGAGAAGGTATATGTATAGATAGAGAACTAATTTTATTTTAAAATAAATAGAGAAAAAATATATAAAAAGAGAGAATGAACAAACTTGAAAAACAAGAAAAATAAGATGAGTCCATTTATACTTTTTTAGACTTCTTTTGCTTTTTTTTTTTAGATTTTTATAAAGAAAATACTAGGTGGTGAGACGTGCTTCAAGGAGCCTGCTCTAGTTGCTTGCCCTTCACATCTTTGGCATCACGAATCTTTTGATGGGTGTCTGCAATTGTACGGACAAAATGGGACCACAATTGGCTGCGCGTTGTGGATTGCGAGCGGATTGGGCCAAACGTCGGGTGTATATTTTCAAGGAAGCGTGCATGTACCATCTTTCCAACCTCGCTAAATTAACAAATGATGTTGAGAACAAGCGATGATAGGTCCGGTACAAGGAAATCTGATCCACGATGGCTGGCATTTTGTTGTGGGTATTTCCTGCACAATAATAAACAAGTGGGTCCCACCACTTAAAATATTGTTGGCCAAGCCTTACCTAGTGGGCCCCATCACAATACATTGTAAGTAGGATAATAAGTGCGAGGGCACTGGCATCCTGCGCATGTAAGCCCAACCCAGCACAAGTAGCAAGTTCTAATTCCTAGAAATAAGAGACTAGGGGCTTAAAACTCTAAAATGACATAGAGGTCCTAAGTCAAGTTGCAAATAAAAAAGCTAAAAGGGTCCAACTTAAAACTCATATGAATCATGTGAGTGCCCTTGTGCTTTCTTAGCACCAATAGATTTAAGTTGTGTTTATTTTAAAGGCTTGGATTAGAATCCTTGCCCAATGAAGTGGCCAATGAGAGTGAAGGAGGCTCACCACTAAAATCTATAAGAGGGAGCCATTTTCTTTGTATTGTATCATCTTCCGTTCTCTTCTTAATAAAACTCTCTTGGTTTCTCTCTCTCTCTCTCTCTCTCTCTCTCTCTCTCTCTCTCTCTCTCTCTCTCTCTCTCTCTCTCTCTCTCTCTCTCTCTCTCTCTCTCTCTCTCTCTCTCTCTCTACATTGGGATAGAATAGCTTTGGGTAGGCGCTCGAGCCCCCAAAGCCTTTCTCAATCTAGGTGTTTTCTCTCTCTCTCTCTCTCTCTCTCTCTCTCTCTCTCTCTCTCTCTCTCTCTCTCTCTCTCTCTCTCTCTCTCTCTCTCTCTCTCTCTCTCTCCACTCTCTTTATCCTTTCTCTCCTCTCCATCTCTCTTCTTGCTATGCAGATGAAGGTGAGGTTGCCACTCCCAGCGACGAACCCCTATGCTACATCGACGACACAACAGTGGAGCCGTTGCCGGGGAGCACCACACACTCACTTTGTCACATAGTTTTTCTCACACTCTCTTCTTCTCTCTTTTCTATCCCTCTCCTCTTCTCTCTCTTCTCTTTTTTTTTCACCAAAAAATCAGATTTTAGGGGTTGAATAGCGTGAGTAGTGTTAGTTTTGTCGTTTTTTGTGATTTTTTTGTTTGTTTGCACTGCAGGGAGAGATTGTGGGGTGGGAGGATCAGATGCAAGCACCCAATCCCTTCGTTAATCCATAAAATCCATAAAAATAAGAAAAAAAGCTCAAAATCTATTTTTGGAGGGAAAAAGAGAGCCAAAATCCCATCAAATTTTGATTTCTTAAAAACCAGCCAGCACTAACCTTTGCATGACTGGTAGCAGCTCCTGGGTACTGTCCCAGACCTGCATAGAAGCCTATTAATGTTACTTCCCAATAGATTTTGAAAAAATAGAGAAAAACCCAAAAAAATTCAAAAAACCTTTGTAAAAATCAAAAAAAAAATTCAAAACTCAAAACTAACCTTCGTAGAGCTCTTTGAAGTTCCATCTCACTAAGACAAGGACACAGAGAAGTCTGCGAGAGTTAGATCCCAAAAAAAGTGCCCCTGTGAAGGTTTCCAAGAGCAAAAAGTGGCCTAAAACCTTCTCAGACAGTAGATTTTTGAGTTTCCCTGGGAAGTAACTCTTGCAGCTTGGTAAGCAGGTGGATCTAACTCAAATACAAGCACATACCAGCCTGCAAAGATTATTTCCCAGAAAATCTCAAAATTTGGCCGAAAAACCACAAAAGAATGCACTTTTTTAAAGATTTTTTGAGTTTCCTTGGGAAGTAATTCTTGCTGCTTGGTGAGCAGCCGAATCTAACTGAGATACAAGTTCATACTAGTCTGCGAGGGTTTGTTCCAGGAAAATCTTAAAATTTTGCAAAAAAAACCCCAAAATATGCACATTTTTCAAGATTTTTTGAGTTTCCTTGGAAAGTAACGCTTGCAGCCTGGTGAGCAGCTGAATCTAATCGAGATACAAGTGCATAAAAGTCTGCAAGGGTTTGTTTCAAGAAAAACTTAAAATTTTGCAAAAAAATGCACGTTTTTCAAGAGATTTTGAGTTTTCTTGAAAAGTAACTCTTGCAGATTGGTGAGCAGCTGAATCTGACTAAGATACAAGTGTCTACCGGTCTGCAAGGGTTTGTTCCCAGAAAATCTTAAAATTTTGCAAAACAACCCCCAACAAATGCACATTTTTCAAGATCTTTTGAGTTTCCTTGGGAAGTAACTCTTGAAGCTTTGTGAGCAGCTGAATCTGATTAAGATACAATCGCATACCAGTCTTCAAGGGTTTTTTCCCATAAAATCTTAAAATTTTACAAAAAAACCACAAAACAATGCACTTTTTTTAAGATTTTTTGAGTTTCCTTTTGAAGTATCTCTCTCATCTTTGTGAGCAGGTAAATCTGACCTAGATACAAGTGCATACCAGTGTGTGAGGATTTTTTTCCCAGAAAATTTTAAAATTTCGCCAAAAAAACCCAAAAAAAAATGCACTTTCTCCATGATTTTTTAAGATCTGCTGGGAAGTAACCTTCCAAAAGAGGTTTATAGATAGATCTAAGCTAGATCTAGCTACTGTGAATTTTTTGTGAAGATCCAATGGTTAGATTTTAAAATATCCAAGAAAAAGTGTCAAAAGTGCCAAAAAACTGAGTTTTTTCTAGATCCTGACAAATCTGTCGATCAAGAACCCTTGCAGAACTCACATTGTCTAGAAATGGTCCAGATACAGCTATTGTAGGAAGGTTGAAGGTTAGATTCACTTAGATCTGAAGAAATCTCAAAGAAAAAAAAAAACCAAGAAAAAGGGCTAAAATCACACTATTAGCCAACTAAAACTGATCAGATCTTGTCAAATCTAGGTTGCAGTCACATTATCCATCAAGCTCCAACATCCCTGGACTGAATCAAGTGAATGAACCTCAGATGAAGCCGATCAGTTCCCTCCACATCAACCACTATCCATCCATCATTCTTCTGTCCCATCTCTATTCCATCTTCTATCTCCATCTATGCTAGATAAATCCATTTCTGTCTCTATTCTCATGCATACTAATCCACCATTTCTTGATTCTCTTCTCTTTTTCTTCTCCATCTCCCAAAAAAAAAGAAAAAAAAGGGTTGGAACACTAGAGTCATTGAGCAAACCTTGAAGCAATTCACCAACCAACTACTTTGCGACATTCTAGTACTGAACTATGGAGACTGCCCTTGTAGGATTATCGAAATTAAAAAAGCTTTCTGCTAAAACAATTGGAGACTACACCTATCAGATCCATCATCTAGTGAAGGATTGTGATCCTTCGATTCCCCAACAGATCATAATGGCAAAATACTATGTCGTACTACCCAAAAGGATCAGATCTGGTATGGAAGAGTTAGCATCCTATGCGTCGCTTGCACAACTTTGTAAGGATGTTGCCTTGGTGGAAATCTCACTCGAGAAGAAGGATTTTCCCTATCCAGACGGGGAATCAGAGGAACAAAGGTCAACAATGAGCAATCATCCAACAAGAATGAAACCCCATGCAAGGCAACAAAGTGTAGCAAGGTCAAGCGAATCAAGTGCAGCGGAAGACCAAGAACCTTGCAGTTCAAGTTGTCAGCAAGCTTGTGCTCGCTCTTAAGTTTCTTGAAAAGGATGAATGTACCTTCTGCTTTGGAGATCATCCAAGTACCAGGTGTCCAATCAAGAATCCACGCTTGTTAAATGGACAAAATACAGAGCAACAGGATTGTCGACAACAAGATCCAGCGGTTCAATGGTTAGAAGCAGAATCAAGCCAACAAGGAGCTCACTAGAAGAATGGATGTTAGATTGATCCATCTAAATCACGAGTTTCTTCAACAAACAGTGGCAAGGTAGAAGTTTTGGTTATATCCTCTTGCATGTCACCGCATTCAATGGAGGACCATAACAGCCTACCAGTCTATTTTGTGGAAGATCCTAAGGGGAATCTGTTACCGGTGTATGCATATCAACTTAGAGGTGATGGCATACTACACTCAGTAAGGTGCTATGGATGTGGAGGAGAACACCGTCGTGCTGAATGTCCACACCAAGGGGATCCGTCAACATTTGATCCCTCATGTTCACAATGTAGAGTTAATCATCCATGCCGAGCTGACATTTGTGGACCATTCAACGTGATCTCAATAGGAGGCTCAAAGTATTATATAACTTTCATTGATGATTATAGCAAATTTGTCAGAGTGTATTTTATTCAAAATAAATTTGAAGCACTTGATAAATTCATAGAATATGTGAATTGGGCTGAGAGATGTACACGCAGGAAAGTGAAATAGATCAGAACAGATCGAAGTGGCGAATACATCTCGAATCACTTCACTGACTTCTGCAATGATCGTGGCATCATTCACACAAGAACAGCAGCCTACACACCACAGCACAATGGTGTTGCTAAACGAAAGAACAGGACCCTGATGGAAGCAACTTGATGCATCATGGCCTACTCAAAAGCTCCAAGGGTATTGTGGGCTGAAGCAATAGCTACAGCCGCATACATCCAGAACAGAACATGCAAGTCTGGTGTCCCTCACACGACACCACATGAGCTATGGTGGGGTAGAAAGCCCAATCTGTCTCACGTCAGAATCTTTCGCAGCCTATGCACATATTTCTGATAAGCTTTGAAAGAAGCTTGATGAGAAAGTTGAGTAGGGATTTCTGGTAGGTTATGAGAATAATTCATCATACTACAGAATCTACACGCCAGACACGAACACTGTGAAAATAGTGAGAGATGTCAGATTCGATGAGAGCAAGAAAATGGCCAACGATGACCCATGACCCTATTAGCTACAAAGTTCTGGAGAGACAGTACTCTAACCTGCCGCCAATGACAGAGGGAGCAGAGGACGAACACAAAAACGAAGATTTTTGAGTCGTCTCCCATTCGAACGATGAATCTGATGAAGAAAGATTCGATAGGCAACCTGCTGCCGCAGTTCCTATAAACCAAGATGGTTCCGGACCAAGCAGAGAAGACAAGGGCAAAGGCATTGCTGTCCTAGAAGGATCTCCTAGAAGGTTGACAAGACCACAAAGAGCGCCAGCGAGATATGTGCCGAGTAGCTCAGCTTCCACATCAGAAGAGTTCTGCGGATTCAGTGCGAACCACAGACTTTCGAGGCGATTGAAAGTTCAGAAAAGGACAAATGGATCCAAGCCATGAACGAAGAGATGGAGTCCATGAGGAAAAACTAGGTATGGATGCTGGAGCCATTATCACATAAGCACAAGACTATCAAATGCAAATGGGTCTTCAAGCTCAAATATGAACCAGATGGGAATGTGATGAAATACAAGGCAAGACTGGTAGCTGTGGGATCAAAGATCTTGCCTAGTATAGCCCTCCCACCTGTCAATAAGGGTTAGATCATTCGATAGGTACCTAACTATGCATAGATGCTATTTTTAGTTAGTTTCCTACTTCCTCCCTTAGCTCTATTCACCACTAACACTACTCTCCCTTAACTCTACTCCTCTGCACTAATATTCATCATGATTTTGGGTGAAGTAAAAGGATAGAAAAGAAGAGAAAGAGAGAAGAGAAGAGAGAAAGAGAGAGAGAGAGAGAGAGAGATGAGATGGAGGTTAGCTTAAATGCTCAATTTTATTTACACTTAAGCTTGCGTGATCATTGGCCCATGGGCTTACACGCGCAAGATGCCATGCCCTCACAACACATTTTATTGAACGATTTTATTTATTTACACCTTGTTGAGAATACCCCCAACAAGACCCACGACCTGAAGTACTACTGGTCCCTCGGCACTCTGCCGGTTTGGTAAAGCGTCCTCTTTGCCTGCCTTTGGTGGATCAGGTAGCCCGTAACGTCTTCCATGAAGCTGAGATGGTCCAGTTTCTTCGAGTCCTTGGGCATGTGAAAGTACTTGTGGACTCCTGTCAGCCATTCTTGATTGACTCATGCTTGGAATCGGCGCATCTAGGGATCTCCAAGGAAGACAGCTTGATAATATACACGAGCAACTGGTAGCTAATCTTCGACTTTGTCGGAAGCTAGCGCCTTATTAGGATCAAAGAATATTGAGGGAAGAAAATCATCCCATTTGGTTTCAATGCCCATTAAATGTTCTAAGTCTCGGACGTAAGTGGCTGCCGCGCGGACTGTTGGATTAGGGCAGTTGATATATTGATTCGCGAACATGGTGAGAGCCCTTATGGTATCTACATCCGTGGTCCACTTGTATTCTGATGGTATGATCGGCCAATTAAAATTTTGAAGTGTGATCTTATCTAGAGGGGTGCCGCATTCCGCCCATTTGGATCGTCGTGTACATGGCAAGAAGTGTGCGTTCACTCGTAATTGTTGCGGACTTGTCACGTAGGCCCTGATGGCTGCAGGGTCTCTTTCGAACAACTGTTGACACCACTTTGGTTGTGGTTGGAGGGCGAGTAATGCTTGCAGTTCCTTGCCCTTTATTGTCTGAGCTGAAAACGATATCTGTCAGCTGTCTCTTTGTTGTGGAAGTGAGGGAGAGAGATTGTTTCGTGTTCTGTTTCTCTCTTCTAATTTGCAAACAATTTTCTTTCTTTGAATTTTCTTTTCGTGTGAAAGCCCAAACAGGATCGCAGACTCTCGACTATGCATCACAGAACATATTGTATTCTAGCAATCAAGAGACACAGCACAAGACCAAGAGATACACGAAATGGAACGACTATATTATCAGTTTGGTTATAGAGCGAGCTCATCAGTGTCTCGCTCATTGGCGGGTTGACTCTCTGCTCTTTTGCTGTGTTCTGCTCGTTGGCAGACTTTTGTGCACAGCTATGGTATTTTGCTTTCTTACTCTATTCACTACATCTCTCTTTGTTTCTTACAGATCTCTGTATTCTCTCTCTTTTCACTCTCATCGTTATGATCCAGAGAGGATCATTTATACCTCCACTATGTGGAGTTTTTAAGATAGCCAAACGTAGAATCACAAGACTAGTTAACGCCAATCAACCAGTTAGTTAGTCTCCGTTGTTGCTATTCGTTTCAGCTGGGCGTAAAGCCCATTGAGCTGCTAGTTGGCAGCGCAAAAGACT
Organism: Diphasiastrum complanatum; assembly: GCA_029204225.1. Lineage (NCBI taxonomy): Eukaryota > Viridiplantae > Streptophyta > Lycopodiopsida > Lycopodiales > Lycopodiaceae > Diphasiastrum > Diphasiastrum complanatum. Next base: position 10,264,412 of record CM055096.1, read on the forward strand.
TCTCTTCGTGTGTTTTTGTTCTTTTTGTTTCTTTTCATAGTTTTTGTTTTGCGTCCTTGGAGGTGTGTTTGTGATTCGCAATTGATTCGCGAATCGTTCGTGCTTCAAGTCAAAGACATGTTGACTGTTGCAAATCATTCTCATTCGACCTTCGTGTCTTGTTTGTACTGCGATAGAGTTGCAAGAGTTCACCATTTCTTACACTCCCTCTTGAACCTTGCAGCTTTGATCGTTTAATCCAATTGCCTCTCTTTGCTTGGTAAAGAGTGGCTTGTCGAGCGGTTTCGTGAGGAGATCTGCAATCATACTTTCTAATTTTATGAACTGAACCTGGAGCTCTCCTTTCAAGATCAAATCTTGAATGTGATGGTGCTTCAAAGAAATGTGCTTCGTCTTTGAATGGAAGACAGGATCCTGGGACAGATAGATGGCACTCTGAGAGTCCATCATCATCGTGCTTGGTCCCTCTTGTGGTATCCCGATTGCCTCCAACATCATCTGCAGTCACACTACCTCATTTGCCACTTTCGAGGCTGCGACATACTCAGCTTTGCAAGAGGATTAAGCTACCATGTTTTGCTTTTTGCATATCTAGCTTATTGCAACTCCGCATGCTATTGTACATCTCCTAGTAACTTGCATCATTGTTGTGATGCAGCTCGAATCCTTTCTCTTCATTTCTAGCTGTATAGGTTAATCCAATATTCTGGGTACCCTTCAGATACTGTAGGATTTGTTTGGTCATTTGCTAATGTGCTAGACCAGGATTGGAACAGAATTGGCTCAATGCATAAACAGACAAGACCAGATCCGATCTGGTACAAATTGTCAAGTACATCAGACTCCCGATTAAGTTCTGGTAGGGTATATATTTTTCCTCTTCTATTTTTGGGCAATCTTGTTTCGTGAGCTTGGCTCCAACTATCATTGGTGTGGCTTTCTCTTTGCAGTCCATCATGTGATACTGCTTCAGCACTTTTCTGGCGTATTCTGATTGACTCAAGTGCATTTTGCCATTTGTTTGATCTCTTCTGATCTCCAGCCCTAGGCATTTTGTTGCTTCTCCAAGATCTGTGATTTCATAGCTTTCAGAAATCAGGCTCTTCGTGTCTTTGATCAACATCAAGGAGTTTCCTATCACCAATGAATCATCCACGAAAATGGTCAGTATCACAAAATTCTTTCCTACTCTTTTGATGTAGACATTGCAGTCTGGTTGAGTAGGGTTGAAATCTAGAGACTTCAAAAGACCATCAAGTTTTTTGTACCAGGATCGTGATGCTTGTTTTAGACCGTAGATGCATCTCTGCAATAGACAGACATATTGTCTGTTGTCGGGGTCTTCATACCTTCAGGCTGCTTCATGAAGATTTTATCCTCTAGATCTTTGTGGAGAAAGGCTGTTTTCATGTCAATCTGGTGAATCTCCAGATTGTATTGTGTGGCGTATGCAAGGAGTAGCCTTATGCTTGTCATCTTCACCATGGGCAAATATGTGTCGAAATAGTCGATACCATATCTCTGCATGTAGTCCTTCGTGACAAGCCTTGCTTTGTAGCGGCCAATAGTGCCATCTGATTTTAGCTTTTTCTTGTACACCCACTTGCAGTCGACTACGTTTCTATTTTCTGGTAGTGGCTCTAATATCCATGCCTCGTTTTGCCTCATCGACTCAATCTCCTCTGACATTGCCTACTTCCAGAATTCTCCCTCTGGACTCTGGATAGCTTCTTGGTATGTTGTTGGCTCTTCAACGAAGCTACAATATTTGTACTGTGTGTCTTCGCTCCATTGAAGATTGTCAAAGTAGCGATCTGGAGGTCTTCTTTGTCTCATTGATCTTCGAGGTTCATTTCGACACTGCTCGAACATTTCTTATTCGTGGGGTCGATCCTCTGCTTCCTGCTACTCTAGAGTCTGGGGCTCTACATTCTGATTTTATGTATGTCCTCGATCTCCCTCTTGAATAGGCAGCAATGTGAAGATATCAAGACCTCTTTCATCTTGTAGTCCAGGGAATGTGGACTTGTCGAACTTCACATCTCTGCTCGAAACAACCTTCTTCATGGTTGGATCGTAGATTTTGTACACATGTGTTTCGTTCAAGTAGCCGACCATGATTATTTGCTCAGATTTGTCATCGAACTTGCTTCTCTTTTTCTTTGGAATGTGCTTGTATGCTGCACATCCAAACACTCGTACGTATGACAGATCAGGCTTTCTGCCTATCCACATTTCGTATGGTGTTTTGTTCTTTAGCGCTGTCGTTGTAGATCTATTTTGTAGGTGTACAATTAGGGATCGCTTTGGGTGGACGAGCCTATTTTGCATCTGTAGCCAACCCAGTGCCACTTTCTACACCATGGGTTTCCAAGGCTATCTACAAAAAAACTTGCCTAGAATTGGCCTGGCAATTGAGCCTGTGCTATCATGCATCTGGCTCCTTTGACTAGCATTCTGTTTTTTCTTTATGCCACACCGTTGTATTCTGGTGTGTATGCAGGAGTGAACTGGTGTTTGATCCCCTGTTCTTTACAAAATCTTGAGAATTTTGTGCTTTTGTATTCACGTCCATTGTCAGATCTAAGGATCTTTATCTTTTTTGAGGGGTGTCGCTCTGCGAATGCCACAAACTTCTTGAAAGAATCAAATACTTCGGATTTCTTCTTCAAATAGTAGATCAAGGTCATATGGCTATAATCATCTATGAACGTTAGAAAATATCTTAAACCTAAGAGCGAATATGTTTTCATCGGTCCACACACATCAGAATCGACAAGCTCAAAAACTTCCTTGGCTCTTCTTCCCTCATGTGTGAATGGATTCCGATGTTGCTTGTCTTTCTGACAAGCTTCGCAGAACTCAGCCTTGGATCTTGAAATCTTGAGACCTGTGACAATGTCCTTCCTACTCATGTCATACAGGCTCTGCATGTTCAGATGATACATTCTTCTATGCCAGAGCTGATCTTCGTTTTTTGAAGCATTTAATATGCTTTTAGAGTTGCCGATTATTTTGGCCTGGTAGAGATTTCCTTCTCTGCATCCGACCGTCAGCAACTTGTTTGTCGTCTTCTCGATCATACGGCAAGTGTTGTCGTCGAACAAAACTCGAATGCCTAGATCTGCCATCTTGGAGACATATAGCAGGTCTATTTTGAGTGAGGGCACATAGAGTTAAAATAGCAATGATCGACTTATACAGTGATTTCTTATTTCGACGGCACCACGTGTGCTTAGTTCTAGAGTTATCAGGCCATCTTTCTTTTACGAGCCCCTTGAGTGGTTTTTAAGCAACTTATCTTTGTACTTACTTATTAGTTGAATATACAGTTTGATGTGAGTAATTATGTTGTCTTGTCATGTTGCACTTGACGTTGTCCTATGGTGATTGATCTGATCGAGTGTTTAAACTGTGTTTTCTTAACTTGGTATCAGAGCCCCTTCGTGGCTTGAATCACCGGACAAGATCAGAGAGCTGCGAATTCACGACGATTTGTTGGCTAGGAAGCACAAAACCGAGTCTGTGGAGATTCGTGGAATAACTCAAACTGTAAGAAGATTCAGAGGCTAGGGTTGTCAGCTGAATCAGAGGGCAAGCAAAAAGTGAAGCCGAAAATCCTTCTAAAGGGATGCTTGGTGTTTGTGATTGGTTTGAATCCAATCGAACATCGTTTGAAGAGCGGTTTGGAGCATAATATTGCTTGTTGTAGGGCGACCTCAGAGGAATAGGAAGCTGCTCATATAGACTCTCAAGAAGAGCAGATAAAGCCCAAGAACATCTTCTTCTTTGACAGCTAGGATTTCAAGTAGGAAAAATGCAGTTCTCTCTCAACACAAATTCGTTTTTGAAACTGTGAAGAGCTAGGAGTGGGCGCCCTGCTACTATTGAGGATGTGTGGAGAGGCCGTGGGCGGCCGTGGATCAGCCAGCGAGCTGGAGTGATGCAAACATTTTTTTTAAGGCTTGTGTGAGGGCGTTGAGCTGCCATCGCTGCTAGAAAGAGAGAGAGAGAGAGAGAGAGAGAGAGAGAGAGAGAGAGAGAGAGAGAGAGAGAGAGAGAGAGAGAGAGAGAGAGAGAGAGAGAGAGAGAGAGAGAGAGAGAGAGAGAGAGAGAGAGAGAGAGAGAGAGAGAGAGAGAGAGAGAGAGAGAGAGAGAGAGAGAGAGAGAGAGAGAGAGAATCGTCGCGTGCTGTGAGGAGGAGAGACCCATAGTGTCTGGAGGGGGCCCGCAGATACAAGTGTGGGGATCGCTGCACAGAAGCCGTAGTATCCGTTAGATCTTGTGGAGTTTACATCCATGGTAGAGATTGCAAGAGGGAGAGTGACTGGGAGCCGCAGGATTGAGGATAACCCTTAGATGGGCTTTAAAATGGTCTTGAAAAATTGAAAGGCAAAATAGGCCTTCTTTTCATTAAAAATTTTCAAGCTAAAAAAATTGTTGGGTCCTAAGTTTTGTGAAAGGTGAAGTTTCTTCACACTGAAGAAACAGTTCAAAAACCCAAATTGCCCTTATTTTCGCCTCCTTTAGCCTATTTTGGCCAAACGAAAGGCTATTGCCTCCAAACGAAGGGCACCCTGACTATTCCTACAAGTACGGTACACCAAAATAGAGTGATTGCCGCAGAGAAAGTGTTCGGAGCACACCAGAAGTGATTTCATCATTCCACTGGGCAAAAAGTTGGTAGTTGGTGACGAGAAGCATTTCGGAAAGCGACGCCAGTTTGGCTTTCAATTTGGCGAAAGAGCAGCTGGTGGCCTGGTAAGCCAAAAATTGCAGGTCATTATTTGTGATTTTTGACATCACGATTGGCTTCGGCATATGCTTTATAGCCTACAGGTGGAGTTTCAAGCAGTTTGGAGATGGCAAACATCAATGAGGCAATTTTGGGCGATGCAAACAAACTTGATGGGGCTTCTAACTACAACATCTGAAAATTCAAAATGAAGAGCATTTTGATGGAGAAAGAGTTATGGGAGATTGTGGCAGGTATTGAAATCCGACCAAATACCACTCCAGGTGATATGAGGGCCTTTGATAAAAAGGCGCAGAGAGCATTGTCCTTAATCAATCTTTCAGGGAAAGACCATGTAATCACTCATATAAGTGATGCCACGACAGCTAGGGGAGCTTGGGAAGCTCTTAGAATGCAATTTCAAACTTGCAATCCAGCTCGAGCCATGTTCTTGAAGTCAAGATTGAACACAATAAGGATGGAAGAAAGTGAATCAGTGAGATCTTTCTTCACAAGGATAAAGGAACTAAGAGATCAACTTGTGGCAATTGGAGAACCAATTAGGGATGTTGAATTGGTACATACCACAATGAGCAGTGTCTCGGAAGGGCTACAGATGTTTGTGAGTGGCATTGCTTCGAGGGAGAGGTTACCTACTTTTGAAGACTTCCACGGAATCATGCTGCAAGAAGAGCAGCGTCGCGAAGTGGTGAAGTCGAGGCAAACCCCACAGGAGGATCAAGCCTTGCTTGCTAAAGGCAAGTAGAAAGGATGGAAAAGGATTCCTAAGAAATCCAAGGATGATGATGACGAGGGAGAGTCGTCATCAAAAGGAAAAAAGAAGAAAAAAGACAAATGTTACTATTGCCACAAACTAGATCATTGGGCACGCGAGTGTTACAAGAAGAAAGCAGACATAAAGGCGGGAAAGGTAACTCAATAAGGCAATATTGCCAAGGATGATGGAGAAAATGACGAGACAAGTGTCTTCTCATCGGCATTGGCATCCGAAGTTGATTATGGTGCCAGATGGTTCATAGATTCAGGCACCACAAGGCATATGACCGGGAAACATGATTGGTTTGAGAAATTCTCACCAATCCATGATGGAGATAAGGTCACTCAAGCCAATGGAGAGGAATGCCAAATATAGGGTGTTGGCAATGTACTTGTACAGTTTCCTAATGATAAAATTAAGAACATCCCTAATGTGCTTTATGTTCCCCGGACTCAAAAAGAGTTTGCTTTCTGTTGGTGTAATGGCAAATCAACATCTTAAGGTTGAATTTGTCAAGGATGGATGCCTCATGAGGGATATGAAACACGACCATAAAGTGGTGGTGAAGGGTTATAGAGATAGTAATTGTGGCCTTTATAAATTGGATGCTGCAAAACCAGGAGAATATGGTTTGGCCATCTTCAACAACATCTCAATCTGAGTTGTGGCACAGAAGACTTGGTCATTTGAACTATGAGAGCTTGAGATTGATGGTGAAACTGAAGATGGTAATAGGGTTACCGGTATTGCAGGATGATCATCATATAATATGTGAAGGATGTGTCATGGGAAAGCATCACAAGGAGATATTCAAGGAAGGCGGAGCTGCAAGAGCTAAAAAAACCGCTGGAACTCATTCACAGTGACCTATGCGGCCCAATGAAGACCATGTCGTTGGGGAAAGCATAGTCTTTTATGACTTTCATAGATGATTACTCTAGGAGGACATGGAGTTATTTCTTGAAGAAGAAATCTGATGCTTTTACTCGCTTCAAGGAGTTCAAGACTTTGGTAGAGAACCAACTAGATGCACGCATCAAAGTGCTAAGATCTGATAGAGGGGGCGAATATAAATCTGATGATTTTGAGGACTTTTGCAAAGAAAATGGCATTAAAAGACAATTCACACAGTCACACACGCTGCATAGTAATGGTGTAGCTGAAAGGAAAAACATGACTATTATGGAGAGTGCACGCTCCATGATGAAGCAAATGGGCTTGACCGATTCACTTTGGTCGGATGCATGCAGTGCGGCAACGTTCTTGCAAAATAGGAGCCCTACAGTTGCGGTTCCAAATGTGACTCCCAAAGAAGCATTTACAAGAATAAATACAAAAATTGACAAGTTTTGTGTCATTGGATGTAAGGCCTATGTACATGTGCCAAAGGAGGAGCGAAAGAAACTTGATGCCAAAGCAATCAAATGTATCTTTGTCGGTTCTGATGAGAGGACGAAGGCATACAGGTGTTTTGATCCTGTAATGAAAAAAATTCACATTAGTAAAGATGTGATCTTTGATGAAACACATAGGTATGAAGATGAAGACCATGCAAGTGGTGAAAGCATCAAAAGACTTCACACAATTTTGGAGGAAGAAAATGAAGAAGATGCTCCACAAAATGATGCACGTGAAGATGAGAGTTGAGAGGGCGAATATGACAGGACTCCACCTATTCAAGAGCCTAGGGGTACTTGCCAATAGGAGCAATAAAGGAGAAGCCAGTTGGAAGTAAGAGACATTACTTAGACACTCCTTGGGATACATACTCTCCACGTAGTGTATCACCTGAATCTAAGATACCAAAATGGTATGAAAAGATCATGAAGGACGCAAAGCTAAATCAACCAGGATCTAGTACACAAGAAGAAGTGAGAAGATCAACGCGGGAAAGGAAGTCTCCTGATCGTTATCATGTAAACTATGCCCTAATGAGTGACATTTTGAAGTGTCGAGAGCCATCAACCTTTGATGAGACAAAAGATCACAAAGAATGGCAAAGGACAATGGAAGAGGAAATAAAATCTATCCACAGGCATGATACATGGGAGTTGGTTGATCTACGACTTGGAAAGAAACCCATTGACAACAAATGGGTATTTAGAACAAAGTTTCATGCGGATGGCACGATAGCAAAGCATAAGGCACGCCTAGTAGTGAAGGGTTATGAGCAAAGCAAAGGAATTGACTATGAAGAGACATTTTCTACAGTGGCTAAGTGGACTACGCTATGCCTTATCATTGCCTTAGCATCTCATTTTGGGTGGAAGGTCCATCAAATGGATGTGAGGTCCGCATTTTTGAATGGTGACTTAGAGGAAGAAGTTTACATGGTCCAACCGCAAGGCTTCATGGAAAAGGGCAAGAACAGAAGGTATGTAAACTATATAAAGCACTTTATGGCCTTAAGCAAGCGCCACGCGCATGGTATGGATGCATTGACAATTACTTTCTTTTTCATGGGTCTGTAAGAACAAATTCAGATCCAAATCTTTATGTTCTTATAAATGATGACAACATTGCCTTGATTGCACTTTACGTTGATGATATCATTATCACGGGCAATGATGAGAACCTCACTCGTTCTATCAAAGCCAACTTATGCAAGCAGTTTGAGATGACAGATTTAGATCTTATGCACTATTGCTTGGGTGTCGAAGTATGGAAAACTGGCAGTGATATCAGGTTATGTCAAAACAAGTATGTGGGCAAAATATTGGAGAGATTTCACATGACATAGTGCAAACCTTCCATCACCCCTTGCAAAGCGGGTAAAAAATTATCTCGTATTGATGATAGCGCACATGTTGATGCTACTCTATTTCGTCAGCTAGTTGGGAGTTTGATATATCTTACGACTACACGTCTTGATATCTGCTATGTTGTAAGTTTGATTAGCCAATTCATGTCATCACCCACTATGGACCATTGGAAAGTGAGTGCTTTTGAAGCAACTTATCTTTGTACTTACTTATTAGTTAAATATACATTTTGATGTGAGTAATTCTGCTGTCTTGTCCTGTTGCACTTGACGTTGTGTTGTGAAGATTGATCCGGTCGGGTGTTTAAACTGTGTTTTCTTAACTCATAGAGTGCTCCTGGCAGCTTTGCTTGGCCTGACAATGTTTGTAGCTATAGAGAGCCGATGCCCTCGACATCGTGTCTGCTTCCATCGCCTAGAATCACTGCTCTGTCGTTTTTGAGTTCGTGAAAGTTGATCAAGATTTTCTTGTTGCAGGTTATGTGAGATGCTGCTCCTGAATCAATGACTACATCGTAGTCATGTTCAGAGTAGCTTGTCAAAGATTCATTGAGTATCGTGAAAGCTTCGTCACCTCTTTCAGCATCTTTTGATGACTCTGCAATGTTTGTCTTTTCAGCTTTGTTTTTCTTTTTGGGTTGAATCTGCAGTCGTATGCAGAATGCCCTTTCTTCTTGTAGTGCATGCAAGGTATTGCTGGATTGAACCAATATTTGTTGGCCGTATGGCCTGGTTTGTGACAGTGATCGCAGGAAGAAGATTGTTGATTCGAGGAGTTCGTCTTCTCAAATCTTGGCTTATTTTTGTTCTTCTTCTTTCCTTTCGTGAAGAGAGCCTTCTCTTGATCACTGCTTCTCTCTCCTTCGTCTCTCATCAGTCTCTCATCAACGACAAGACCGACTACTTTATTGAATGTCATATCTGGTAGACTCAGTATGAGCATTCTCAGTGATTGATAGGACATCGGTAGAGATTTCATGAAGTACATCAGCTGCTGTGGTGCTGGGACTTGGTGCTCCTGTCCTAATGCAGCGAGTTGAGCGAAGAGATTGTTCTGATCTTCTCAACATGCTGATTCAACTGGTTGCCATCCCACCGTATTGATTGTAGCTAATTGTGAAGGTGCATGACTAAAGCTATAATCCTCACTTCATACTTCTGCTTCAATCTTTCCCATGCTGCATGGCTGCCTTTGAAGTCTTCAATCTGCATGAGTAGATCTTCATTTATGGACAAAACAATGATTGCCATTGCGTGCTCATCCTTTCTTATCCATTCAGCTCTATTCAGGTCTCCCTCAAGAGGCTGCACCTCTAAGAGCTCGGTCACCGACCAGATGCCTTCGCCCTTCAGGAGTGTTTTGATTTTGAATTTCCAGATTCTGTAATTTGCACCATCAATACTAATTGCTACTCTGGTCTAGATTGTCATAGCCATATTGTGTTGTCTGGAGGAATCGTTGTCGGGATATCAGTAGTGATGACCTGTAGGCTCTGATACCATGTCGTGGAAGCGAGGGAGAGGCTGTTTCGTGTTCTGCTTCTCTCTTATGATTCGCGAACAATTTTCTTTCTTTGAATTTTCTTTTCGTGCGGAAGCCCTTACAGAATCCCAGACACTCGACTACGCATCACAGAACATATTTTATTCTAGCAATCAAGAGACACAACACAAGACCAAGAGATACACGAAATGCAATGACTATATTATCAGTTTGGTTTTAGAGCAAGATTGTCAGTGTCTCACTCATTGGCAAGTTGACTCTCTGCTCTTTCACTGTGTTCTGCTCGTTGGCAGACTTTCATGCAGAACTATGGTATTTTGCTTTCTTACTCTAATTGCTACATCTCTCTCTATTTCTTACAGATCTCTGTATTCTCTCTCTTTTCACTCTCATTGTTATGGTCCAGAGAGGATCGTTTATACCTCCACTATGTGGAGTTTTTAATATAGCCAAATGTGAAATCACAAGACTAGTTAACGCCAATCAAATAGTTAGTTAGTCTCCATTGTTGCTATCCATTTCAGCTAGGCGTGAAGCCTGTTGAGCTGCCAGCTGACAGCACAAAAGACTTCTCTTCGTGTGTTTTCGTTCTTTTCATTTCTTTTCATAGTTTTTGTTTTGCGTCTCTGGAGGTGTGTTTGCAATTCACGATTGATTCGCGAATTGTTCGTGCTTCGAGTCAAAGACACGTTAACTATCGTGAATTGTTCTCGTTTGACCTTCGTGTCTTATTCATGCTGCAATAAAGTTGCAGGAGTTCACCATTTCTGACACTCTTGATGACTCATGGGGATACTTTGATAGGAATTCGTTTATTTTCTCCTCCACGGACTTTGGTCTTCGGAAGGTCTGGCTAGTAGATATCGTGCGCAAACCTCTAGATGATGTGGCTTGGCTTTGGCTAGTATCTGCACCTTGGCTAGTATCTGCGCCTTGGCCCTGGTCTCGTGTCTCAGCACCCGTATCTATTGGTCCTTGGCCTTCGGACCCTTGATTTTAATTAAATCCCCCTGCTGCTTGTTGGCTTTGGTCCTGGCTTGTATTGGCCTGTGCAGTGGTGGAATCACCACGGGGGTGGGCTGGGCCTTTGTGTCCATGAATTGTTGGCAAGCCTTGAGGGCTTGTTTGGCCTAAGCGATCTCGTGAGTTGGGCTTTCCCGATATTTATTGAACTCTGCCTGGTAATTGTTTAAGGTTTGGCTATAAACCTGCACCTGATGCCGAAAAAGATTCATTTCTGATTCAGATAGAGGCCTTGAGTCTGGTGCAGGTTGAGCTAACCAGACGAGCTTTTCATTTTGTAGGGCTTTGACCTCTGCCCCCAGGCGCATATTCTTTGCTTCCAAAATGTTTAGTTGTGCCTAGATGGGAGCAAGCCATTGGGAGGCTTCGGATGAAGCTCCCGCAACTTTGTGGAGGCCTCTGGTAGCACTTTGGAGAGGCTTTGGATATATCTATTGAGGCCTCCTCCTTCTGCTGTAGCTTGGCAATCTCCTGGTGCCCTTCTTGCTCATGCTGGCAAGTTAGGATCAGCTCGTGCTGCAGCTTGGTGAGTTCTGCTCGTAGCTGTGTGTTGCTTGTTGCCAGGTGTAGTATCTTGCTTTCCAAGATAGCTTTGGCTGTTACCGCCTCTAGGATGTATTTGCCCAGAGTCTGGTACGCCATCATTAGGTCTGTGGGAGTAGCCGATACACTAGCACTAGTAGGGGCTTGTGTTGTATCGGCCCCGACGACTTGTGGAGTTCCGTCGTCGTCATCTTCAATCAGGCTCTCGTTGGACCTGATGCCATCTGGGTGATAGGATCAGTCCGATCTGGCGATGATATGAAAATTGTTTGAATAAATGCGTCATCAGGCAACGGTTGGTTGCCCTCGACAACCTTTGATGGCGAAGCAGGTGGGGTTTGAGAAGCAACTGTGGAAACGGGAGTGAGGACGGTTTGTCCAAATGCGAGGATGGGAGGAACATAGGGGAATTGAAGGGTGGTGTGGAGTATGGAAGAATGCGAGGATGGAGCAGAGAGGGTCTGACGTGGGGGTGAAAAATTGATGACTTGCATCCACGCTAGAGTGTCGGAAGATAATTGAGAATCAGACGGATTAAATGGGATGGAAGCAATGGTGGCGGCAAGACTGATGGAGGATGCGATGGTGATGGATGGAATAGTGGATAATGGAACAAAAATGGAAGTGGTATCAACAGAGAAAACGGGGATGGACATAGAAATAGTTGTGGATGGAACAAGAAGAGAGGTAGCGACAACGGAGATCAGAGTGGAGGGTTGCACGGAAGAAGAAGTGGTGGTGGTTGATGGAGTTTCTAGTGTAGTGGTGGAGGTGCGTCGTCAGTTAGCAGGTGGAGACGAAGACGTAGAGGCAGTGCCACGCATTCATTTGCTGGCCATTGTGTCAGTAACTACAGGTTGGGAGGAGGTGGATGCTTGAGATGGGAGATAGAGGTTAGTGTGCAGCATGGTGGAAGACAAAAGGGATGAGCGGTGGAAATCGTGCACTTTCGTCTCAAGAAGTGCGCAAGCAAAGTTACACAACAAGGGACCTGCTGTGATACAGTCACAGTTGTTGGGTTTAATGGAGATGGTTAGTTCACGAATGAGGAAGCTATGCCAGTCGTATGGCACAACTGAGGGGCTAGAAAATTCCAGAAAGAATTCCACTATCTGACTCAGCAGCTTGGATTGGATTCTGTCCTTGCGAAATGTTGAAATAACCAGAAAGTTATTCAACGGATGCGTAGCCGCCTAAATGACTAGATCCGTGATAGCATCTATCAGGTAACCATTGTTATTCTAGATTGGGATTTCTGGTGTAGTTTGGGCGACGAAAGGTTTGATCAGATTTTTGCACGGTGATGGGAGATGGGCTGACAGTCGCCGGACATAATGCCAATGGTGACCATCGAGTTGGCATTAATCCTGACCTTGTATGTGGTACCTTGGTACAGGAAGTGGAAACGCATCTTCGGCGCTTCCCAGGTAGCGTAAGCATGAAGGGCGAGGCCCATGTTAATTCAGACTAGAAAAGCGCTGGGAAAAATCCCATTGCCTCAAGAAGTGGGCCGGCTGTCTGTAGCCATGGTTGGATTAGAGCGTTAGAGGGTAAAGGCCAAATCTGTGTGGCCTCAGGGATTTCATGCTCGATCACCTGCTTGGCACCAGAGTCTTAAGAGGATGAGGAGGCCATGCTAGCAGTGATTATTAATGGACGAAAAAGTAGAAAAAATGGTGGAAAAGATAAAAAGATGTAGAAACGACAGAAAACTGTGAATAACGAGTGTTGGATGACAAGAATCGTAGTTCAGAGCGCAAATCGGTGGTTCAATATGAGCAAATGATAGCTGGTAGAAAGTTTGGTCGCAAACAGAGAACTTGGTGATTTTAGTGTAAATTTTGGCAGCACTTCGCTAGCAAAGGTGACAAATGACTCAAATTCAACCCTTATATAGCGGAATTTAGAGTTGTATTAGGTGAAATCCACTTTCCCTTGCTCAGTTCCACCCAAATTTTAACAGGGACCTTCTTCACGAAATTCTAAGACCTCAAAAAAGTCTGCGAGAGTTCAAAAGGTGATTGATTGCCATGTGAAGGTTCTGCAAGGGTTCAGACTGTCTACGAGGTTCAACTCTCGCAGGAAGTGATCTCTCACACAACTTGTTTCTGTGATTGGATTTTCAAAATCAAAACATGTAGGCAAGCTGATTTCAATGCTCTGATTCCATTTAGGAACCTTGCGAGAGTTGGTAAGCCATATACCAATTGGAAGGTGTTTGATTAGTGCTTCCTTTATATGTTGTCATGAATGCCCATAGAGCAGCATGCAACTTATGTTCCCAATCTGATCTGCTAGCTTCAACTATTTTCGTGAGTATGCTTCACAAGATCTTATTGGATGATTCTGCTTGCCTATTACCAGGATAATAAGGCATACTGGTTCTATGGATCACAAAGAATTTATCCAACAGGACCTTGATGGTCTCATTGATGAAATGACTTTCGCGATCACTGACTAGCTCCACCAAGCATCTGAAGCGCACAATGATATCTTCATAAAGGGACTTGGCAGTGGTCCTGGCATCAGCTACTCTTACTGCCTTGGCTTCGACCCATTTGGTGAGGTAGTCTGTGGCTACAATTATGTATCGAGCCTGGGAACTCCTTGCTACAGTGTGAATTGGACCAATATAATTCAATCCCCACTTTTCAAATGGTGCTTGGGCTAAGACTAGGTGCAGTAGGTCATAACTCAATCTCGGTTGGTCTCTTTACCCTTTGGCACACATCACACTTTTTCAAGTATTCCTTTATATCCTTATGAATTGTTGGCCACCAACATTCTGATTGCAGGATCTTGCAAATTGTAATGTCGGATGCAAAATGGCCTCCACCCATGCCATCATGTGAAAGCAAAATGATCTGGGTGGCTTCATGAGGAAGAATACACCACCGAAGAATTCTATTTGGTCCTTTTCAATACAACTGGCCGGCAATCAGCTGATAAGGTCTAGCCTTCAAGATCAATTTTCATTGTTCTGCCTTTGGTAGTGATTTGTCTAATTGGCCTGGCATAAGATATTCAACAATGTTGGTAGCCCATTTTGGTACTGTGTCTACATAAAATAAGGCAGCATCTGCCAGCTCATCTTTGGGTTGGGTTGCAATCTCCTTCCCCTTGATTCGTGACACATGATCTGCCATGTAGTGTTGTTTTCCCTTGCGAACTACAATCCAAAAATCAAATTCCAACAACAGAACTAGCCATCTGGTGATTCTTTCGGTGTTGTAGGTTTTGTTAACGAGATAGAGCAAGGCTTGATGGTCTGTATAAAAAACAAAATGTGTGGCCATCAGGTAGTGACGAAATTTCTTAACCGCATAGGTCATTGCTAGTGCTTCCCGCTCTGTGGTTGAATAATTCATTTCGGTATCACTGAGCTGTCGGCTTGCAAATCGGATTGGAAAATCCTTTTTGTGTTCACCTAGCTGGGTTAAGACTGCTCCAACTACATACTTTGATGCGTCCGTATGCACGTGAAACTCAATGGACCAATTGGGTGGGCATAAGATTGGTGCTAAAACCAATGCATACTTAAGCTTTTGAAAAGCCTTTAGGGCCTTCTCGTTCCAATGAGGATCCGTTGTGAGTTTGTAAATTGGTCAGGCTAACTCCGCAAAATCAAGAATGAAGATCCTATAATAGCTAGCATGACCCATGAAGATGTAGACTTTGCGGATCTTCCTCGGTGATGGTAGATCAACAATGATCCTGATCTTTGATAGATCTATGGTGATCCCGTGTTTTGACACTATATGGCCCAGAATCAAGCCATGTGTCACCCATAATTGACAATTTTCTGGATTCAAGAAGATCTGGTAGTCGTGGCATTTTTGTAACACCTTCTCCAAATTGGATAAGTGATCTGAGTCTAGTCCATGCACACACAGATCGTCCAAGAAAATTTCCAGAAATTTTTGCAGATAATCTTTGAATGCCGCTTGCATGACTCGTTGGAAAGTGCTTGGGGCATTGCAAAGTCCGCATGGCATCACTTTATAGGCATAGGTTCCCCATTCCATGGCAAATGTTGTCTTGTGCTGGTCCTGGGGGGGCTATCTTTACTTGGTTGTAGCCACTGAAGCCATCTAGAAAACTGTAGGCTTCGGCGCCAGCGATTCTGTCGAGGACACTTTCCATAAATGGTTAAGAAAAATGATCCTTTTTGGTAACTACATTTAGTGCCTTCAGATTCACACAAATCTGCATTTTTCCATTCTTCTTGGGTACTATAACTATCGATGATACCCATTCCATGTGCTCGATTTCATAAATGAAATCTGCATCCATCAGCTTCTGCAACTCCTGTTTGATCAGTTCTGTATAATTCAGGTTGTAACGGTAATAATGGCTTACCTTGGGGACTGCTCCGTCCACCAAGGGTATGGTGTGTTTTAAAAATTCCAGAATTCACACGTGTGGGGAATGTCCACAAGAGTGACTGATCTTGATTAAGCTTTGTAATTGGCACAGTACCCTGATTCTAGATTGTTCAACAAGATCTAGTTTAGAACATATGGCTAATTCACAATCTAGCATGCTAATCAATAGACTATGATAGTAATGAATCAAAGAATGATTAAAAGTACAAGATTACAGTGTTTTAGTATTAGCTTCAACATGAGTTAAAGAGAGAAATCTAGAGAGATAACAAAAAAAACAATTTAGATCCAACCAAGCATGAGATAGCTACAAAACTTTGGTTCTTCATTACTTTGTGAATGAGAATGATATGTATGATAT
Organism: Diphasiastrum complanatum; assembly: GCA_029204225.1. Taxonomy (NCBI): domain Eukaryota; kingdom Viridiplantae; phylum Streptophyta; class Lycopodiopsida; order Lycopodiales; family Lycopodiaceae; genus Diphasiastrum; species Diphasiastrum complanatum. The sequence continues at coordinate 10,280,502 of CM055096.1, forward strand.
ATAGGAGAGCCAAAATTCGTGGTACTCCTTGCATTCAATGCACATCCTACACCTATTCAAGTGCAAAAAACTATTAACTTGACACCTAACTGCTAGCATGCACAGGTTGCACCTAACTTCTACCTACTTTCTCCAAATGGCAATTTCTCAACTAGCCATGTACAAATCTACATGCATGTTTCCATTAGAGTGATTGCATGCTTTGAATGTCACTATGGAAACTTAGGACATTATGCTTTTATTGTGGCTCGAGTTTCTACAAGTTCATAATTGACCAATTCCATGTGAATCTCTATATGCATGTCAAACTAGACATTGTCAACATTATTGCATATCATACTAGACCAACTAGACTTTATGCATGTCACTGGAATTTGATCTACCTAACCCAAACTTGCCCTATTCTACAAGGATATGTGCTCAATTCACATACCTTGGATATGTACAAAATATTTACATGGGTAGGGTCCCCCAAACATTAACAACAGATGATAGGTATGTTTTACAATTTTTAACATTCCTCCTTAGAATATATCTATCTGATGTTGGTGAAGATCCTTTGAGTTTGAATTCTTTGCTTTGCATTTGAAGTGAAGATGAACAAAGAATCCATCATAGCAGTATGCTTACCAAATCCATGATAAGTTCTCTTTGATAGAAATCTTTTTCAAATGCCTTTGAAAAATATTCCACCAACCTGCTACTATGCCAATGTACGTCCTGCATGTCAGATGTCGATCTTGGGTATGCAAAGTCCACATGCATAAAGTGGCTGCAAGATAAACTGAAAAAACCGAGGCTTCCATGCCTCATCATGACCACAAAGATCATAAAGATCAAGATTGTACCATGAGCGATATTCAAGATTAAGCATACTAGCTTCACTAGTCCAAAAAATATGAATTCTATCCAAAATGGATCTAATCTTGAAACCATACTCAAACTTGATCAAATTAAGGCTAAATACTTTCTTGAGGGTGTAAGTGTCCTCAGTGGATGATTCACTTAACCTCGACAATATGCCTCCATACATGAAAAAACTCCTTTTTTCAAACTATGAGTACTAAACTCATACTTGCTCTTACTCAATTTAAGAGCATACTAATGATGGTACAACATCTTGCTTTCTAGATGTTTTGGAAACATAATCAAGTCACAAAAGACAAGAATTAATTTCAAACTAAAGATTTCATTCAAAAACATAATAGTCTTACTTGATCTTTGAGATAAGCAAATCTCAATTAAGCAAGATACATCATTAATCAAAGAAAAAGAACAATAGGTGAGTAAAACAAAATGAATACCACCTATACTTATCTTTTCTTTTCCATGAAATAAGATAAACAAGGACTTGTCCTTGTACAATGATGAAGATCTCCTTGGACATGCATGTTGAGGATACTCCTCCTCAAACCTTGACCTCATCACAACTTGATTACTTGCCATAGTAATGACTTGTGATGCACTATGAGACACTATGCTCTCGACCACTTCCAAGATAGAAAATAGATCTTCAAAATCAAGAACTTCTCCATGCTCAAACACCTTCGAGATAGAGAGTGTAAAGGCTATGTAGCCTTTCTTGGTGGATAAGCATCCAACCATGATCCACAGACTAGGATCACCATCCTTCTTTCTTTCCAAGAAACCATATACAAAGCAACAGTCTTTAAGAACACTGAGGTATACAACCTTAGGCTTATAACTGAATAAGACTTCATAAAGTGCACTCCTTCCATTAGCTTCATAACTCCATAAAGTTTTGCATGATGGAACATACACATGCACCAAAAAACTTGAAGAGACAAGACACAGCCAAATGTAACTTGTGGATCCATCAATAGTACATGCAAAGCAAGAAACACCTTCCTTTATTACTGAAAAAGAAAGATGAACATCGGAATGTTCCAACTCCATAGAATGTTCTGTCTTTTTAGAAGACATTAAATATGGATCCATAAGTAATTTTGCCATAGAATAAGCCACTCTTGGCTTGATCTTCTTGACTATAATAGGAATAGACCTGAAGTTGGAAACATACAACTTCCTATGCCATAGCTCCTCCTTGGAAACATAAGTCATCAATGCAGCATCACATAAACTTGATTTTTCATGCACATCTAGCTTGAAAATACCTCCATATCTAGATCCACTTGCAAGGATCTTATCTTCTTTCTTTATGAAATAACCATTGATATTGAGATCCAGTTCATAACCATCATCTAACAGCTTTCCTACACTAATCACACTCTTTGTGAGATTAGGCACATAGAGAACATTGGAAAGTGTAAAATTCATAGAAGATGTAAGTTTTAAGGAACAGCTTCCAACACTTTCAATTGCACATGCATCACCAACTGCTGTGCTACTTCGTGGTAGTCCGGCTAGGAACCACATGTCAAAGTACAGCAAAATGGACCAAGAATAGATCTGAATCAGATCCACAAGTGTGATTGGATGTTAGATTAGATCAACCTATCAATCTACACAAGATTAGATAGCATTTAGATCAAATCTACATGAATAAATCTAACAAGAACAATCATTATTGATCAAAACTTGTACTTGCTGGTTTCACACATGTGAAAACCTATCAGAGTATGGACATCAAGCTGAGAATAAATTATACTAAGCTTAGAACCCAATCAATGCATAAAAACACAAGACAAATAGAGAGAATAGACTAGAATTGCTCCAAAACCAAGATTTAGTTTTTTTTTTTCCAATTATGGCCAAATGAGCCACTATATATACACAAGAGCTGATGCTTACTCAGCTGATTTGGCACGTGTGAGAGTGCCTACTCATCAAAGGATCCACCAATAATCATCTATATGGCACATGGACCAAGTTTCCTAACTTATAGCCACCTCCCTTGATTTTAGGCAATTTTCCTAATTTATAGGGACCTGCACAAATATCTACTACAAGTTGGATCTCACCTACTACTGATCTTTTCACACATGTGAGCAGTACTTGGCATGTGTGAGATTATCCTCTCCATGTGGAATAGCTTTTCCTACCAATAAAATGATGCCAAATGGCATATAGCCAGAAAACTAGATTTTGGCCATTTTAGCCACTAGATCTCAAATAAAATGGTATGTACAACCTATATGAATCATCTAAATGATAAATGCATTTATTTAACACATGGGAACAGGCTCCACACATGTCTAATGATGATAGTACTAGTCATAATGCTATTTACAAGATTTGATCAAGTGAGTTTTTGCCAATTTTAACACTCCTCCTCAAAACTAACTTGATAAAAGCATGATGATATTGAGATTGACTCCATGGGCTGAATTGGTCTTTAAATATGGATCCATGTTGTTTCAAAGATGTGAAGATCAGCCAATGAGCTTGATGTCATTCCGAAATCACCATATCCATGATAATGCCTCTTTGATGTTGATTGTTTTGATGAACTTGAGAGCTTCGCACCATCCTTGAAACATATGGTTGATCCAAAAGCTCCTCCTCCTTGAAAATAGCTGCAAATCCATGAGAAAAAAAAGAGTCCTTCTTGACTCATGAGGATCACAAAGATCCAACTTCATGTTACCAATATCTCGAGACTTAGGCTTATCAACATTGGCAAGACTATGCATGCTATAGTAACAAAGAGTTTGCATCATATCTTCATGCTTGGTTACCATGCTAATCTCAGATCTAATGAGGCTAGATACTTCATTATGGAGATAAGTTTTCTTAGAGGATGATTCACTTTCTCTCATAAAGAGTTTACAATTTGCCTCAATACATGAAAAAAGACAATTTTTCACACTATGAGTGGACAACTCACTCTTGCTCTTGCAAGACTCGAGAGCATACATTTGATGAAATAACCATTTGCTTTCTAATTGATCTAAAATCAATTTCAAATCATTAAGAACACCAACTATGTTCTCAAGAGAGACACCATACTCAACTAGTATTGCTTTACTCCAACTTAGAGATGCAAAAGTCTCACTAAAGCAAATTGATTCACCAAATGACATAAGAGAAGCAAGCATGAGATGTATACTACTTGAAATGTGCTCCTATTTCCCTTGAAATGTGAGCCATATGAGCTCAACTGTGTCTTTTGATATTCTTCTTGGAATCATAACTTGAGAAGGACTCTCCTCCTCAATCCTTGGCACACTTGAACCTCGAGATGACTCCTCAAGATCAACTTTTTGGTGCTCCTCCTTGATGGAAATCCGAGACCTCCATGTCTCAAAATGATCACAACAAACATGATCATATAATGTGCACTTCATATGATTATCAACATTACTTATGCTAGAAACATAAGTCCAAAACTCACCACAACTTGGCATGATTTCTCTAATATTGAAATCAAGAAGTATTTCCATCTCAATAAGGCTAACTACTTGCTTATGGATATAATTGTCCACTTTGGATGCTTCATTTATTCTCATAAGAAGTTTACATCTTGCCTTTAAAATTGAAAATTTACAATCTTCAACATTATGAATGAACACATCGTTCATGATCTCAATGAGACCAACAAAAAATACACTATGAAGACATTTCCATTTTCTTGACTTCAAATTCAATGTAATTTTACAAGGAAAACATGCTTTGCTATCTATTAAGGCATCACACTCAACTAGTATTGCCTTAATCCACCTTTTAGATACAAAAATCTCTTCAAAGCAAAATAGTTCTTCATAAGATGTCATGAGAGCATAAATGGAACTATTTTCATTTTGTGATTGCTCTCCCTTAATCTTTCTTGGTTTCTCTTGGATCATAACAATTAATTTGAACTTTTCTAAAGTTCTAAGCAAAATGCTTTCCAAGGACATGTAATAAATCCAAGTGACATTAATGAAAGTGACATTTATCTTTGCATCTTGAACCAAAAAATTCAATTCCAAATGAAAAACTTCAAAAGGTTTGAAATGTGTGATGATGGACTTTTGAAGACAAATCTTGTGAGTCCTTGTGAGGCTCCAAGCCTCATGCATCTTTCCACAAAGGAAATACCTTTCCTTGGATTTGTCCTTCTTGCCTTTGCACTTTGAACTTGAAGCTCCATCCTTCACCTCGGCCCCCTTGCTTTGGTTCTCCTTGGATGGATTGGTCTTCATTTTGTAGCATCTTGAGACAAAACGATCTCTCTTGCCACGAAGGTTGCATTTAGGATCCTTACTTGCCTCCAATAGGTTGCCACCTATTGATGTCATGATGAGGAAGTAAAACCTTGTGATATGACTTTTCAAAATGTAATTTGTGACTCTCAAGAAACTAGATTTGAACACATTCAACAATTTAGAAGAATCTACACAAGATCTAGACCACAAATTTTGAATCATATCTCTTTCAACCTAGTCAATTGGAAACTAATCTTTGCTTTGATCACTAAGACAAAAGTACTCTATCAAATCATGAAAATCAGACCCAAACACCCCTATTGGTCTCAAAAAATACCAATGACTCTTCCTCTTGAGGGTTGGAATGGATTTGAAAAGATTTGACACCTAGAATTTCCTTTTCTCTTGACTAGTTCACTCAACTTTTGAGATTCTTGAACAAAGTATGGGTTTTGTTTCAAATACTTGAAAATCAAACTTAGTCACTTCTTTTGGACTCACTCTTGACCCAAAGAATCTCACTCTTGAGATTTGAATTTGATTTGATTTGACAACAAATTAAACCACTAATTTTCACAAAAAAAAAAGGATCTACACTAGATCACAAAAACTTGACATGTATATTTGATTCAAACACACAAAGATCAGATCCAATCACCCCTTTTGGAATCCTTCTTTACCCAAAGAATCTCACTCTTGAGATTTGGAATGGACATGAAATGGTTTGATAACAATCTATGTCAATAATTTTTCACCAAGCTTTACAAAGGAAGGACCTCTTGAAAATTTTGGATCAACCACAACACATATGCCTCACTCACCTTTATGACTTTAATTCAAGCCAAAAAACACACTCACACACTTGATTAGGGGTGAACAATGTGACTTGTATCTCAAATTTTTCTCCTAGTACTTGCCAACAATTCTTATCACCTTGTATAGGTAGATTTTGCCTTTATGAGTGTTTGTGCTTTAGAAATTCACTAAGATTTCACCTGGAGGACTAATCCAAGAGTGTCTTCTAGCATTTAGATGCTTCTAGACTCAGCCCTTTTACTCTTGAACAAATCTAGAATGAAGGTATAATGCATTTCAATCACTCCCCTTGCAAATCACTCCTTAATCTTTGGTTTATAGCACTCTTTCTCTCTCAGCTTCAATGTACACTCAAAAAATTAGAGAATCAACTTCAATGTACTATAGAAAAGCTTTAATCCATCTATATAATTGATCTGAACCAAGAACAAATCAATGGAATAGAAACAATGCAAGTGAAAGCTTGAAAAATGCACTAAATTGACTCAAAATTGGGTGTATGAAGCTCAAAATGCACCAAATTGAATTTTACTATCCAAAATAGGTCCTATACGGCCCCACGTGTGGAAAGTACACCTGTATCCCACAGCAATATTTGGTACAAATATGATGGTTCTAGCTATCCATTCAACCTCGCTACTTCAATATTAGCTTGTTTCCAAAAACCTACCAATTTGGATATAGTTTAGATCAATACCTTAAATGCACTTGTACTTGGCTCTGATACCATGTCAAAGTACAACAAAATGGACCAAGAATAGATCTGAATTAGATCCACAAGTGTGATTGGATGTTAAATTAGATCAACCTATCAATCTACACAAGATTGGATAGCATTTAGATCAAATCTAGGTGAATAAATCTAACAAGAACAATCATTATTGATCAAAACTTGTACTTGCTGGTTTCACACGTGTGAAAACCTGTCAGAGTATGGACATCAAGCTGAGAATAAATTATACTAAGCTTAGAACCCAATCAATGCATAAAAACACAAGACAAATAGAGAGAATAGACTAGAATTGCTCCAAAACCAAGATTTAGTTTTTTTTTTCAATTATGGCCAAATGACTCACTATATATACACAAGAGCTGATGCTTACTCAGCTGATTTGGCATGTGTGAGAGTTCCTACTCATCAAAGGATCCACCAATAATCACCAATATGGCACATGGACCAAGTTTCTTAGCTTATAGCCACCTCCCTTGATTTTAGGCAATTTTTCTAATTTATAGGGACTTGCACAACTATCGACTACAAGTTGGATCTCACCTACTACTGATTACATGTGAGCAGTACTTGGCACGTGTGAGATTACTCCTATCCATGTGAAATAGCTTTTCCTACCAATAAATTGATGCCAAGTGGCATATAGCTAGAAAACTAGATTTTGGCCATTTTAGCCACTAGATCTCAAATGAAGTGGTATGTACAGCCTATATGACTCATCTAAATGATAAATACATTTATTTCACATGTGGGAATAGGCTCCACACATGTCTAATGATGATAGTACTAGTCATAATGCTATTTACAAGATTTGATCAAGTTAGCTTTTGCCAATTTTAACACCACATGATCACCACATGATCGGGAGTTAGGGCTGCACTGCACTCAGATCGTAGGTGTTTGACTCATTCAATATAGTCCCTTACCCTTTCTCGGATTTCGTGGATCTGGGAGAAGCTAGGTGTCTAGGCTTACAGATTGAAAGGGACTATGAGGGAGGTAAGTTATACCTTCACCGGTCCAAATACACCCAAAAGATCCTAGAGGACTTTGGGATGCTGAACTACAAAGGATCGAACACTCCAATGCTCGCAGGGATGGTGCTAACAAATGATGACTATCCAAAGACTGAGAAAGAGAGAGAACAGATGTAGTTCACACCTTACAGGAAGCTGATAGGATCACTGATGTACCTTGCTAACAACACACGTCCTGATATTGCTTATGCATTCAAGATGAGCTCGACACATTGGAAGATTGCGAAATGAATTTTGCAATATCTTCAATTAACGAGGGATTATGGCCTGTGTTATTGTCGTGGTACAGATTTCAGAATACTTTCCAACAACGATGCTAGTTGGGCATCTCTTAAGGACAACTGTAAAAGCGTCTTGGGAGGATGCACCATCGCATCAGGAGCAGCAGTTCTCTGGGTCAATAAGAAGCAGACCACTGTAGCCCAGTCATCCTGTGAAGCTGAGTACGTTGCAGCAGCAAAGATGGCCAATGAGATAATCTGGCTAAGACAGTTCCTAGACGAATTGGGTGACACAAGGAATGAGCCTTTGGTCTTGCAGATGGATAACACCTCTACAATACACCTGACGAAAGATCTTGTGTTCCATTCCAGAACGAAGCACATTGCAATCAAGTATCACTTGATCAAGGATCTAATTGAAAAGAAGATGTTGCAGACCACCTTCATCGGAACGAAAGACATGGTTGTTGACATCTTCACAAAACCCCTAGACAAAGGACTCTTTGAGAGACAGAGGAGCAGTCTCGGGATCGTAAAGCTATCATGCTTTGAGAGGGAGCTGAAGAAACAAAACGTTTTCGTCTGACGAAAATGTTCGCGAATATGAAATTCAAGAGACACAAAACACGAAAAGTTTTGTGAACACAAAAGTCAAAGGAGACGATCATGAATGGTTCAGATTACGAAAGATTTATGAACGAGAATCTTTGGTGGTCTGGCACAAGAATCTTTTGCGGTCAAGTACAAGAGAAAGACAGACGAGGAAAACAAAACCAACGATGGAAACGGAACCAACGATGGAAAAAAAACCAATGACGCAACATGAAAAATGTCGCGAAACCCATTTTGCCCTCACGCTCCAAAGAGTACTAGCAAAGATTATGCAAGTACCCAGAAGTACATAAATTTGATCTGATGGCATGACGTCAGCAGATACTCCCTAGGTCATGGCTAATCTACCACTCTTGTAATTCCCTGATTAGTTGTAGATGCTTAATCACTCTAATCTTAGATTTACATAGAGCGACTATACTTACTGGATGATACTTGACATATAGATCAACAGAATACAAAAACAGTGTAATGTAATAGTCTGATGCTAGTAAGCAATCAAGACAAAATTACAGAATACATGTCCACTTGCGTGCGAGACAATTATGTCGAGGATCTGTAGATCCAACTGTCCGCTAGTCAAGCGAGACGATCACTCGTGAGAGAACCGTGTTTCTCCCACATCAACGCACTGCGTGGATTTGCACGCAGTGCTTGAAAAAATCAGAGGAAGATCAATATAGATAATTTTCTTGTCGTGTATGATCTCGAATGCAAATTCATCTACTGTTATTTGCATGTCTGAGTTTTCTTGTTCATCTTAATTCCGCACCTTGGTTGAAACTATGTAGAATGCTGCATTAATTTTATAAACGTAGATCAGCAGTGCCTGACTACATTCTGGAGGATTGTAGGAGTGATTCAGCTGGCAGTGTCCAGCGATCGCATCTGGTTTCTAGTCTTGTTTTGATTGCTTCGGGTCTTTCTTCTTCTTCTACTTAGCCTTTTCTTTGTTGGTGTACACGGCATGAGAATCAGCTGAGGAACTAGAGGGTTCATACCTCTTCGTGTCTTCCTACAACAACATTGCACCGACTCTTGAAAGAGTCAGCTCTGGATGCATCGTGATGATCATCACCCATCTGTCGTATGAGCTTGGCAAGCTTGTAACCAGTTGTATTACTGCGTCTTGATCATCTATGACAGATCCGACAGTGGCCATTTGCTTCAATAGGTTCTTGAACTGGTTGATGTGATTCTACAGGGAATCACCATTTGGCATCTTGAGGGAGTAAAATTTCTTCCTAAGATGTAGCTTGAAAGCTGTATCTCGCACTTCGTATAATGTGCTCAAGATGTCCCAGACTTTTTTGGATGTCTGAGCTTTGGACACATGGCCGATCTGAGTATCCAAAATGTTGAGGATGATCAGCGCAAATGCTTTGCCATCCTTCAGCTTCCATCTGGAGTTTGTTGCATCGTTAGCTTCGGGTATCTTCTCTGCACCTGTAACAACGTCATACAACTCCTTAGCCATTAGCATGGTTCTCATCTTAAATTTCCACAGATGGTAATTAGCTCCATCAAGCTTGTCCATGATAGGACTAGCATTCCCTTGGAAATCCATGTGGAAGATTAGTCTAGGTTATAGGAGTAATTATTAGTGACTTAAGTATAAAAATCTAGTGCTAAATTATAGAATAAGAAGACAATTATCGGCTAGTAGAGTCTTGTTTATGTGGAAGATTATCAGGCTATAGAAATAGCTCTGAAATAAAACCGCCTAAAGAATCAGATAGGTTCTGATATCTTAGGCTCTGATACCATGTCGGAGAATATTAGAATGAGCCCTTCAATTCTCTCGGTGCGTGCACTACTGGTGACTTAGTAGGTGAACACAAGAATATGATAATTTTAAAGCCTTCAATGCACGGTGGTGGCAAAAGTGAAGAGCAGACAGCCAGGCAAAGCAATTAGATAGCTAGACAGAATGTAGAAAAGCATTGTAGTATTGACACAAATCTAAACATAGTACCAAACAGAGTTGTAATCAGATTAAGTATAACGAAATATACAAGTCAATAATGCAGGTGAGCACAAAACAATAGTGGACGTGGCCGCATGCTTCACAAAGCTAATCACAATCTGTAAAGTTTATGAACCTATTACTATTTGAAAGAAAAAATCAATGCGTGAAGGCATTTACAAATTACAATGTCTCTAAATTACAAATCATGCTTCGTTCTATCTTCTATATGAACTCATAGTATGGTTCACTTACTTCTGCAAATTTAGCCACATGCCTATTGTTGAAGTCCTCTGAAGGTCTATAGTTGCCATCATTATAGTCTTTGCCCACTAGTTTCTTGACATCTTGCAAAAGTGAAGTTCTCGTGTAATTTTTCCAATTTCTGTTGGAAGAGTTACTTAGGCTAAGAGTAGCATTTGGCCTTCATTTCTATTTTCCATTTGTGGGCTCTTTCCTTTGTGGGTTGCCAAAACTGTGCTTGAATTATATTTGCCTGTCGTAAATTGCCCTATACCCATGTGCTCAATTCTCATCCCAGTTATCGTTGCACATTGAAATTTTTGCCAATGTTTTTTGCTGATAGTTCGATTGACCTTGATGTTGATCTTTCAGTTTTTCGATTTTCTTTTTCTTGTTTTTGAATTAGAGCAATCTTGAGGAGAACCAAGTGTCCCTAAGAAACATAGAGATTTGTATATTAGTCAAAATATTTTTCAATACATCAAAAATTGTGCTCAGCCGTGCCGGCAATTTACTTATCAGGCCAGTTCTAAGGCCGTAAAAGTTTTGACTACCCACATTTAGGCAGACTGGGACCTATTTCTACATGGACCGGCATTTTTCTTCGGTCTTATAGAAAATTTGTCTATGTCACATATTTCCGACAGTTCTCTAGACCGCGTATACAGATATATCGTCTATCACTAATTAACATTTCTAGCCACTTAAAGAGCGGGCTGGGACCCTATTTTTGGTCCACTTTTTGCTTCAACTTTTGCTGGATCCACAGTATTTTGGTACTCATCAAATACTCTACAACTGCTTTTGCCTCAAAATTAGCCCGATATTTTGTGTCGAAAATTCGGCTAACAATATCTAACACTAAGCATTAACACTACTCCATTAGCACTACACACAATCATAGAGACGCACTCTTCTCTCTCTCCCTTTCTCTCTCACTAAAAGCATAAGAATGATCAATCCCAATAAGCATCAAATCCAACAATTAGCGCCAGTGCTCTCACCATCGACGCTTATGCTAAAATAACAGGATGGGGAACCCGCCTCTTTGCTTTCCCAAAAAGGAGGAATCTTAGGGTGATGTTAGACTCTCAACGACTTTTCGGGGGCTGCTACTTACAGTGGTGGAGAGCATGTCTCCATAAAGCGTTAGCGCCCACTCCATTTCGCCAAGATAAAAAAAGGCTACTTGTAGCAAACTTGTCAAAAAGATCCAACCGTAAGAATATTGATTGTGGGCTTATTACGGTTTATTCGGTTCATAGGGGTATTAGACCGAAATCCAAAGAAAACATGAGAGATGGAGGAAAAAAGAAGAGCAAGGAAATTCCATATCCATTCCATAAGCAGCTCAACCTGTTTGTACTGAAATAAAGAGTGAATGTACAAACTCGAAACTACCACTATATATAGTGGATTTTAGGGCTTTGGCATCAAATTCTATTGGCCAATTTCTACCTCCGTAACTATTTAAATATGAAAAAGTGAGGGAACCCATTCAAAATTTGGGAACCAATTTGAATTTGAATTTTGGTGGGAACCCCTATATTATTCACTAACTTGACTATTAGGCCCTGTGATATTAAAAGTCCCGCAAAAAGGCCTAAAGTCCTTTTATTGACTTGTATCTAATCAATTAACTATGTGATCATAGAGTTGGAGTTACACATGTAGGGTGCCAAATCCCTCTCACTTATTAACTAGGGTTAGGATTGCCTCGATATCTGCATACCCTTCAACACAGTTTCCAACAATACAATCCAAAGATTCAATGTTCTCGCATTTTACACTCCATTTATTCAAATCCTTGTAATTAGGAAGACATTACTTGATTCTTGTATTCAAAAAGGCATCTTGTCTTTGTATATAGGAAGGCATCACGGGAATGATCTCTTCTATTTAGAAAGGCTTGTAGTCAATACCTTGCCAAGTAGTGACAATAAGAAGAAATGAAAATTGCTGCTCAAGCAATGTCTCTTTCTCTTTTATTCTCTATCTCTCCAATTTTTTGTCAATGTGTTGGGCATCATTCATTAACATCTACATCCAACCCACTTGTCTTTATCTTATTCAGGCTGAAGTCTCTCTCTCTCTCTCTCTCTCTCTCTCTCTCTCTCTCTCTCTCTCTCTCTCTCTCTCTCTCTCTCTCTCTCTCTCTCTCTCTCTCTCTCTCTCTCTCTCTCTCTCTCTCTCTCTCTCTCTCTCTTGCGTGCGCTCGCCCAAGCCATGTATATTTCTCTCTTAGTCTATGTCTCCTAAAATTTTTGTCACTTGTGGTGGGCCTCAGAAAGAGTGAAATGATGCATGTCGGGTATCAATCATTGATATCTTCTTTCTCTCTTATTCTATGTCTCCTAATTTGTGGCATCAATCATTGATATCTTATCCAGCAAATTCATAACCTCGTAAGATTATACTTGGTGTTGTGTATGTACATAACAGTGAGATGGTGCTGAAGGTGAAGCACCAAGTTAAGGGGGGGGAGAGAGAGAGAGAGAGAGAGAGAGAGAGAGAGAGAGAGAGAGAGAGAGAGAGAGAGAGAGAGAGAGAGAGAGAGAGAGAGAGAGAGAGAGAGAGAGAGAGAGAGAGAGAGAGAGAGAGAGATATTCGATCCCAACCAAGGAAGGAGAGAGAGAGAGGTAGCTAGAGATGGAGTTAAAAATAGAAAGAGCTAGAGCTTTATTAAGAATAGAAATGATGCTTTACAATGGAAAATGGCCTTCTTATATAGTTGAGAGGAGAGGCCATCTTGGCTTTCATTGACCATCTTGACAGAGCCCTAAGAGGTCAAAAAAAAAAATCCCAAAAACACAACTTATACCAATAGAAAGCCCTTTCGATACTGAGTCTACCCCTTGAATGCCCTACTAGCAAAAAATAAATAAATTTAATAAATTGTGTTAAAAGCCCCTTTCTAAGTTTATTTTCACTTTTTTTGTATAGCCTTAACTTTTTGTTGACATCGGAATTCAATGCTTCAAGAACGAAAATTGTTCAGTCTATCGTACTTAGTCCAGTGATCAAGGTTTCCATCATCATTACTTTTGTTTTATTAATTTTGTTAAGGACCCCCTTTTCCTAAGTCGATTACGTTTTATACACCATTTCTTCAAATTCTCATATCTTCTCCATTTGACCTCACATTTCGATGCAGTAAAAAGCAAAAGTGCCATTACGTTGAGATTGACATGATAACAGTCGTATAAAAGCCAAAACCAATCAATGAAACAAAGTTCACATTTTGCCAAAAGCTACTGTTGTTTCCTAAATCTTGTAGGTTACATTCTTCGAGGACTCAGAATTTTGGGACGGTGGAGAAGAACAAATTTGCTAGACTAGTGAAACTCATAATTGTTCTGAAATCTTTTCACTTCATTCAGTTTTGTGGACACAACCCACAAATTGCCTGTCACTATACCATGAACACTAATAATGAATATATGTCCGACTATGAACATCAATGGGATGGGAATGATTATGAATATGATAACCAAAGTGATTGGTATGATAATGGTGGTGATGATTGTCAACAAGATGAGGGCCAATGTGATAATGGTGGCGATTGTCAATAGGATGATCAACAATGTGATGATATGGACGACCATGAACAATATTCCGATGGGGATCATGATTGTCAACTAGATGATTGGGAATATTAGCTTGGTGATGTAGACCAATACAACAGTGGCTCAATGGAAATGAGTATAGTGTTGTTGATTATGAGAGTCATAATCACTCTGAATGGCAACATGAGGACCAATATGAGCCTACAAGTCAACCATATGATATCCTAGAAAGTTGTGATTATGATGAAGAAGATTAAATGGTTCACAACATGTACAACAAACGATTACATTGTCAAGAGACAAAAGTGTTGGATTTATCTCCTCTACTCTCCTAAACCCCATTTTAATCTGCCTCCATTCATGCTGTATTTTTACTCATGTTGTCGCATAGTCTGCATATTTACATGTAAAATAAGACAGACGAATAAAACGCGACTATCTGCATAAATACAAGTAAATTCTCATAGGCAAAGAAAAGGCAAAAAACGCGACACTGTTTTGTAGACGTGTTTTGTGATAGGCCAAAAGGGCAACACTGCCTTACAAAATGCCAAAGGTGCCCTAGAAAAAGTGAAGGCACCCTGTAAATCAAATCCTAAGGCATTTCGTCAAAGTGACGCATTTTTTGCATCTTCACCAACGTTCATTTCAGCAAAGGCTGACGTCACGGCCCTTTTCACGCTCATCCCATACAACTGTGCTAACGGATTTGACAACGATAGCAGCCACCCACGATCTCCTACAGACAACACATCCATTTTGTACTTTCTTCATCTGCACACCTGTAAAATTTTGTATATATATTGAATACCATTTGCGTATTCAGCGATCAAGAAGAACAAGTGTAAGTGTAAGATATAGCATCAGAAGCTTATCAGGGATAGACGACATATATGCCTTGTGCATTGATTCTTTATTGTCAATAATATGTTCATTCCTTTTACAGATTGAATTAGCTTTGTAGAGCATGCGGTTTCATCCGCTATTGTCTTGTGCTCCACCGCATTATTAACATGTATATTTTGCTATACTTAATTTAATAACAGCTCTTTTGTTCTACGTTCAGATTTGTGTTGATATTGCTATGCTTATTTTCATTCTATCTGACTTTCTTGTTGCTCAATCTGGTAATTTGTTTTTAGCAATTTATAATTAGTCTAGTTGTTGACGACTAATATTTAGTCTTGCCTTTCACGAATCATTCGCGACTGATTATCAGTCGAGCTCAGTCTAGCCCTTCGCGAATCATTTGCGACAAATAGTTTGTCTAGCTATTCACGACAAATTATTCTTCTGGTGTTTTATTAATGTTTGGCTATGTAGTCAGAACGACCGTGATTTCTATCACTAACATTCTGTTTGTTTCTGATACATGTAGTCATGCTTAGGGAAAGAGTAATATAGCTCATTCCATTGCGCACGAACACTTTCTGTTCGAGTTTGTTTCTCGTTTGAGTTTCGAGTTCGTTTCCTTTTCGTGTTCGTTTTCTTTTCGAGCTATTTCGTTCCTCACACTCTCACACCCTCTTTCTCCAACATGGTATCAGAGCTATTTTCGTAGCCTGATAAGCTTCTATAGTACAAGTCTCTACTAGCCGATAGAGTAATTGTTTTATTGTTCTGTAACTCAGTGTCATATTTTCATACTTAAGTCACTGATAGTTTTTCCTATCACTTAGACTAATCTTTCACAAAGATTCCCAAGGGAAATCTAGTCCCATTATGGACAAGCTTGATGGAGCCAATTACCATATATGGAAATTTAAGATGAAAATTGTACTAATGGCAAAAGAATTGTATGATGTTGTTACAGGTGCAGAAGGGAAACTCAAAGCAGACAACGCAACAATTGCCAGATGGAAGCTGAAGGATGGAAAGGCTTTCGCGCTGATTATCCTCAATATTACAGATATCCAAATCGGCCACGTATCCAAGGCTCAGACATCGAAAGAGGTTTGGAACATCTTGAACACACTATACAAAGTGTGAAATATAACTTCCAAGCTACATCTCAGGAAGAAATTTTACTCCCTCAAGATGACGAATCATGATTCTCTACAGAATCACATTAATCAATTCAAGAACCTGTTAAGGCAAATGGCCATTGTCGGCTCTGTCATAGACGATCAAGTCGCAGTGATGCAACTTCTTACAAGCTTGCCAAGCTCATATGACAGCTAGGTGATGATCACCATGACTCATCCAGAACTGACTCTTTTGAGAGTCATTACTATGTTGTTGCAGGAAGACACATGGAGGAATGAAGCCTCAAGTTCCTCAGCTGATTCTCACGCTTTATACACCAACAAGAGCACGACTAAGTAGAAGAGGAAGAAAGGCTCGAAGCAATCAAAGCCAGACCAGAAACCAGTATAGCACAAAGAACATTCGAATCCACAGATGAAGAAGAAGTTGTTCTACAGATACGGCAAGTGAAACAACCACGAAATTCAAGACTGTCGGATACTACAAGCAAAGAACAACAGCAAGGGACAGTCGAATCAAATGGCAAATGCAGCTGTAGAAGCTCCACAACCTATTGAAGAAGCGAATCATGATGCCTTCATGACCAGCCATCAAGGAGCATCCGACGACAGTTCTTGGTTCCTGGATTCCAGAGCCACTCAACACATGACCAGTCTCATTGGCTATTTCGAGTCCTATACACCTTATAGTACCAAGAAATATGTTAACCTTGGCAACAATAGCACACAAGTTATTGAAGGTGAAGATACTATAAGATTAAGCTTTGCAAATGATCAGTCCAAGCTACTTTTTAAAGTCCTGTATGTACGAAATTTGTCTACAAATCTGCTCTCTGTAAGCAGAATCATAGATCTAGGACATAGAGCAGAATTTGAATGTGATCAGTGCAAAGTAGCTGATAGGACAGGCAAGATCCTGGCACTCGGAAAGAGGCATGAATACTTGTATAAATTAAGTCATTGTTTTTCTACCTCTAGTCAAGCGCTCAGTACTTCTCTTCCTGCAAATAAAAGTCTACTTTGGCATTATGGACTTGGTCACTTGAATCATGCTGTTGTACAACGAATGTCTGGACAATCTATTGTTCTTGATCTCGACTATCCTCATGATAAAGTTGAGTTACCTGTCTGTCAAGACTGTCTAGTTGGTAAATATACTAGAAAACCATTTAAATCAAGCCATCAGCATATTGCTAGAGAGTTGTTAGACATTGTACATTCAGACATTTGTGGCCTGATGAAAAATCCTTCGCCGAAGGATGCAAAGTATTTTATAACTTTTATTGATGAATTTTCCAGAAGGACTATGGTGTACTTTATAAAGAAGAAACAGAAGCCTTCAACTGCTTCAGAATCTTCAAGGAGCATGCAAAAAAGGAGACTGGATGGACGATCAAGGCTCTAAGGTCAGACAATGGTGGAGAATATATCTCTATTGAGTTTAAGCAGTACTGCCAAATCCAAGGCATTGGGCAGCAATTCATCACTCCTTATAGTCCTCAGTCTAACGGCTTAGCCGAGAGGAAGAACTGTACCCTGGTTGAATCAGCCAAATGTATGCTAGCACATGCATCGCTGCCCAAGAGATTTTGGGCCGAAGCTGTCTCCACTGCAACTTACATCCAGAACAGATGTTCGACCAAGGCCCTCTCAGGCAGGACACCCCACGAGGTGTGGACAGGCTCTAAGCCTTCTGTGAAGAACCTAAGAGTGTTTGGATGCATTGCCTACACTCAGATCCCAAAAGACACGAGGAAGAAATTGGATTTCCAAGGTCTCAAGACCATCCTGATTGGGTATACTTCATCTGATAATACATACAAGTTGTATGATCTTGATACCTAGCAAATCTTGTATAGCCGGGATACAATCTTTATCAAGGATCAGTTCGTCGACATCAAAGGCAAGGATATTGCTCCAGGAGAACCTTCATCACCTGCCATTAACATGATGTTGTGGGTATTTCATGTATACAAATAAATAAGTGGGTCCCACCACTTAAAATATTGTTGGCCAAGGCGTGCCTAGTGGGCCCCGCCACAGTACAGTAGAATAATAAGTGCAAGGCACTGGCATCCTGTGTGTATAAGCCCAGCCACCAATGAGCACAAGTAACAAGTTGTAATTCCTAGGAATAAGAGACTAGGGGCTTAAAACTCTAAAATGACATAAGAGGCCCTAAGTCAAGTTGCAAATGAAAAAGCTAAAAGGGCCCAACTTAAAACTCACATGAATCATGTGAGTGCCCTTGTGCTTTCTTAGCACCGATAGATTTAACTTGTGTTTATTTTAAAGGTTTGGATTAGAATCCTTGCCCCAATGAAGTGGCCAATGAGAGTAAAGGAGGCTCACCTCTAAAATCTATAAGAGGGAGTCATTTCCTTTGTATTGTATCATTTTCCATTCTCTTCTTAATAAAACTCTCTTGGTTTCTCCATCTCTCTCTCTCTCTCTCTCTTCTCCCTCTCTCCCTACATTGGGATAGAATAGCTTTGGGTAGGCGCTTGAGCCCCCGAAGCCTTTCTCAGCCTAGGCATTCTCTCTCTCCCTCTCTCCACTCTCTTTCTCCTCTCTCTCTTCTCCCTCTCTCTTCTTGCTATGCAGGTGAAGGCGAGGTTGCCGCTCCCAGCGACGGACCCCTATGCTACACTGACGCCACAACAGTGGCGCCATTGCCAGGGAGTGGCACACACTTGTTTTGTCGCATAGCTTTCTTACTCTCTTCCTCTTTTCCTCTATCTCTCTCTTTATTCTCTCTCATCATTCTTTTTCATCAAAAAAATCGAATTGTAAGGTAGAATAGTGTGAGCAGTGTTAGTTTTTGCCATTTTTTTTGTGATTTTTTTGTTTGTTTGCACTGTAGGGAGAGATTGTGGGATGGTAGAATCAAATCCAAGCACCCAATCCCTTCGTTAATCCATAAAATCCATAAAAATCAGAAAAAAAAAAAAAAAAAAAAACAAACAAAAAAAAAAAGCTCAAAATCTGTTTTTGGAGGGAAAAAGAGAGCCAAAATCTCATCAAATTTTGATTTCTCAAAAACTAGCAAGAACTAACCTTCACATGACTGGCAACAGCTCCAAGGTACTATCCCAGATCTGCATAGAAGCCTGTGAAGGTTACTTCCCAATAGATTTTGAAAAAACAGAGAAAAACCCATAAAAATTCAAAAATCCCTTGTAAAAATGAAAAAAAATTTCAAAACTCAAAACTAATCTTCGCAGAGCTCTTTGAGATTCCATCTCACTGAGACAAGGACACAAAGAAGTCTGCAAGAGTTAGATCCCAAAAAAGGCGCCCTTGTGAAGGTTCTCAAGAGCAAAAAAATGGTCTAGAACCTTCTCAAACAACAAATTTTTGAGTTTCCTTGGGAAGTAACTGTCGCAGAGCTCTCTGAAGTTCCATCTGACTGAGACAAGGACACAGAGAAGTCTACGAGAGTTAGATCCCAGAAAAAATACCCATGTGAAGGTTTCCAAGAGCAAAAAGTGGCCTAGAACCTTCTCATACAGCAAATTTTTGAGTTTTTCTAGGAAGTAACTCTTGTAGCTTGGTAAGCAGGTGGATATGACTCAAATATAAGCACATACTAGCCTATGAAGATTAGTTCCCAGAAAATCTCAAAATTTGGCCAAAAAACCACAAAAAAATGTAGTTTTTTAATATTTTTTCGTGTTTCCTAGGGATGTAACTCTTGAAGATTGGTGAGCAGCTGAATCTAATTGAGATACACGTGCATACCATTCTACGAGGGTTTGTTCTTAGAAAATCTTAAAATTTTACAAAAAAACCCCAAAAAAATGCACTTTTTACAAGATTTTTTGAGTTTCCTTGAGAAGTAACTCTTGCAGCTTGATGAGCAAGTAAATCTGACTGAGATACAAGTGCACACCAGTTTGCAAGGGTTTGTTCCCAGAAAATCTTAAAATTTTACCCAAAAAAACTGAAAAAAATGCACTTTTTTCAAGATTTTTTGAGTTTCCTTTGGAAGTACCTCTTGCAGCCTGGTGAGCAAGTGAATCTAACTAAGATAAAACTGCATACCATTCTGTGAGGGTTTGTTCCCAGAAAATCTTAAAATTTTGCAAAAAACCCCCAGAAAATGCATTTTTTTCAAGATTTTTTGCGTTTCCTTGAAAAGTAACTCTTGCAAATTTATGAGCAGCTGAATCTGAGTGAGATATAGGTGCATACCAGTTTGAGAGGGTTTGTTCCTAGAAAATCTTATAATTTTGCAAAAAACCCCCAAAAAATGCACTTTTTACAAGATTTTTTGAGTTTCCTTGGGAAGTAACTCTTGCAGCTTGGTGAGCAGGTGAAACTGACTGAGATACAAGTGCATACTAGTCTGCTAGGGCTTTTTTTGCAAAAAGACCAAAAAAAAATGCACTTTTTTCAAGATTTTTTTGAGTTTCCTTGGGAAGTAACTTTCGCAGCTTGGTGAGAAGGTGAATCTGACTGAGATACAAGTGCGTATCAGTCTGCAAGGGTTTGTTCCCAGTAAATCTTAAAATTTTGCAAAAAGATCCAAAAAAATGCACTTTTTCCATGATTTTTTGAGATTTGCTGAAAGGAACCTTTGCAAAGAGTTTTTTAGATAAATTTAACCAAGATCTAGCTACTGTAAAAATTTTGTGAAGATCCAATGGTTAGATTTAGAAATATCTAAGAAAAAGTGCAAAAAAGTGTCAAAAAATTGAGTTTTTTCAAGATCCTAACAAATCTACCCATCAAGAACTCTTGCAGAACTCACATTGTCTAGAAATGGTCCATATACAGCTACTGTAGGAAGGTTGAAGGTTAGATTCACTTAAATATGAAAAAAACTCAAAAAAAAAAAAAAACCACAAAGTACCAAGAAAAGGGGCTAAAATCACACTATTAGCCAACTTAAACTAATCTGATCTTGTCAAATCTAGGTTGTAGTCACAATATCCATCAAGATCCAACATCCCTGGACTGAACCAAGTGAATGAACCGTAGATCAAGTTGATCAGTACCAAGAAAAATAAGTTTCCACCACCATCCATACCAACCATCCATCACTCTTCTGACCATCTCCATATTCTCTTGACAGTATAATTTCATTGCGGTTATCTGTTAAATCCATTTCTGTTTTAGTTCACATCCATACGGATCTCTCTTTTCTTGATTCCTTTCTCCTCTTCTTTTTCTTCTTCCACTTCAAAAAAAAAAAAGTTGAAACAATAGAGTCATTGAGCAAATCTTGAAGCAATTCACCAACCAACTACTTTGCGACATTCTAGTGCTGAACTATAGAGACCGCCCTTGTAGGATTATCAAAATTTAAAAAGTTCCCTGCTGACACAATCCGAGACTACACCTATCGGATCTATCATCTAGTAAAGGATTGTAATCCACCGATTCCTGAACAGATCATCATGGCAAAATACTATGCTGAAAGGACCAGATATGGTATGGCAGAATTAGCATCCTATGCATCACCTGTACAACTCTGTAAGGATGCTGCCAAGATGGAAATCTCACTCAGGAAGAAGGATTTTCCCTATCTAGATGGGAAATCAGAGGAACAAAGGTCCACAACAAGCAATGATCCAACAAGAATGGAACCCCATGCAAGGCAACAAAGTGCAGGAAGGTCAAGTAGAACAAGTGCAACGGAAGACCCAAAACCTTGCACTTTAAGCTGTCAGCAAGCTTATGCTCGCTCTATTAAGTTTCTTGAAAAGGACGAATGTACCTTTTGCTTTGGAGATCATCCAAGTACCAGGTGTCCAATCAAGAATCTACGCTTGCTAAAAGGACAAAATACAGAGCAACAGGCTTGTCGACAACAAGATCCAACAACTCAACGGTCAAAAGCATAATCAAGCCAACAATGAGCTCACCAGAAGGGTGGATGTCAGATTGATCCATCTAAATCACGAGTTTCTTCAACAAACAGTGGCAAGTAGAAGTTTTGGTTATATCCTCTTGCATGTCACTGAATTCAATGGAGGACCATAACAACCTACCAGTCTATTTTGTGGAAGATCCTAAGGGGAATCTGTTACCGGTGTATGCCTATCAACTTAGAGGTGATGGCATACTGCACTCAGTTAGGTGCTATGGATGCGGAGGAAAACACCGACGTGCTGAATGTCCACACCGAGGAGATCCGTCAACATTTATTCTCTCGTGTTCACAACGCGGAGTTAATCATCCATGTCGAGATTGCCCGATGAGAAATTCCTATGTAGACCTACATGCACCTGTGGTAACCCTTCCACCTTGAACGTACTACAAAAGAAAAATCTTAGTGCCACCGGGTTATGAAGCGAGTGACGAAGAAGAAAATCTGACAATAGTCCCAAGGTACGCAAAGATACCCTCGGGTAAACAAGTAGAACCATCACATAAGACAAAGATGGTAGAATTCATCAAGCCAACGACTATCGAGGAAATCAAGACACGGGCAACTGAGGAACTCCAGCAGATTCTGTCAGGGCTTTTTTCACACTCAATGCGAAGAATTCTTAGTGATGAATTACAAGGGGACTAGCGTCAACAGGACAACTTGAAGGCAGTTCAGCACAAGATCCAAGAAAAAGTGCGATCACACAACCTTCAATGGGAAAGTGCAATGACCAAGCCTGAGAAGACTAAAGTTGATGATTGCCCCTCAATGAGCAAGATTCAACCAAAGTCTAATTGTTCCACAATTCAACAAACCCCCAAATCAACGCCAATTTGGAGTATATCCATTCTTCAAAGGCCAAATCCAAGAAATCCAAGCCTAAAATGGCCAATTGTACAGCAAGAACCAGAACCTACAATGATAAAGCCTTGTCCTAAATCTATGATATTGACTGCCGAGGAAAGTCGTCAGGCTGATGCATACTTCGAATAACTGGACAGACAAGAGCATCAAGCAAACACGTCATATCCATATTATGATTTGGGGGAGTCTATGACATTGGGACCAGTTGCGCCGATCTATGAAGATCTATTAGATCAACAAGATTTATCTTGGGATCCTCCGATGAAATGCCTCGACTACCCAATTGTCAATAAACAAGGTTATCTGATATGGCCACCAGACCCTTATGTGTATTATTGAAAATCTGGCAAATCTAGGTTCTTGCTGATCAACAATCAATAAAGCCTCAGGTTTTACGTAAGCGAATTTTATCTACGCTTTTTCTGAAGCACCATGTCCCAACAATAAAAGAACCGACAACAGCGCCCTTCATGACAATTGCGGCCTAGTGCCGAGGGACTGACACTACTTTGGGTCGTGGATGATGTTGTGGGTATTTCATGTATACAAATAAATAAGTGGGTCCCACCACTTAAAATATTGTTGGCCAAGCCTTGCCTAGTGGGTCCCACCACAATACAGTAGAATAATAAGTGCAAGGCACTGGCATCCTGTGTGTATAAACCCAGCCACCAATGAGCACAAGTAGCAAGTTGTAATTCCTAGGAATAAGAGACTAGAGGCTTAAAACTCTAAAATGACATTAGAGTCCCTAAGTCAAGTTGCAAATGAAAAAGCTAAAAGGGCCCAACTTAAAACTCACATGAATCATGTGAGTGCCCTTGTACTTTCTTAGCACCGATAGATTTAACTTGTGTTTATTTTAAAGGCTTGGATTAGAATCCTTGCCCCAATGAAGTGGCCAATGAGAGTAAAGGAGGCTCACCCCTAAAATCTATAAGAGGGAGTCATTTTTTTTGTATTGTATTATCTTCCATTCTCTTCTTGATAAAACTCTCTTGGTTTCTCCATCTCTCTCTCTCTTCTCCCTCTCTCCCTCCGTTGGGATAGAATAGCTTTGGGTAGGCGCTCGAGCCCCCAAAGCCTTTCTCAACTAGGCATTCTCTCTCTCCCTCTCTCCACTCTCTTTCTCCTCTCTCTCCTCTCCCTCTCTCTTCTTGCTATGCAGGTAAAGGCAAGGTTGCCGCTCCCAGTGACACACCCCTATGCTACATCGACGACACAACACATGACTATCCGAGCTTTTGACTCAAGCGAATCTATTGTTGACCCACTTCGTGACAGCGAATCAGACGAAGACGCTGTTGCTACCCAGCAACAAGTCCCAAGAGTGGTTCATCAGTTGAATCCTCCCAGAAGATCAAGTCGAGTGCGCACACAGCCCACAAGGTATACCCCTAAGTCTACATGTCTCTTGATACAGGAACCGACGACAGTCGAAGAGGCACTCAGCCAACTAGACTCTGATCTCTAGAGAGAAGCTATGGACAGAGAGTATTCCTCTCTGATCAAGAACCAAACGTGGTCACTAGTCGAAGCTCCTATTGGCTGCAATATAATTGATTGCAAATGGATCTTCAAGATCAAATACAATGCCAATGGAGCGATTGATCGAAGGAAGGCAAGACTGGTAGAACGAGGATTCACTCTCCCCAACGTCGACTACAACGAGACTTTCAGTCCAGTAGTCGAACATTCGTCGATCCGAATGCTCCTGTTTTATGTTGCAGCTGCCGACCTCGAAATACATCAACTTGATGTGCAAACATCCTATCTAAATGGAGTTATACAAGAAGACATCTACATGATCCAGCTTGAAGGATACATTCTGGAAGGTATGAAGAATCATGTCTGTAAAATCCACAAAGCACTCTATGGCTTGAAATAGTTTGCCAGAGCTTGGTTTCAGAGGATCAACACATTCCTCATCAAACAAGGATTCAAACCAAGCACTGTTGATTGCAATGTCTATTCCAAGTCAGTGCAGCAATCCTTCATTATCATCATCATATACGTGGATAATACGTTGTGGGTGCCTACTGTCATTGTTAAATCTGATTGCACAGTGCATAGAACGAGCGTGAGGAGGCCGCGACGTCGGGCTTCGCTAAAATTGACACTGATGAAAATGCAAAAATTGTGACACCCCGTCCAATGCCTTAGAAAATCATTTGTAAGGTACCTTCGTCTTTCTATAAGGGCAACGTCGGCATTTGTAGGGCAGTGTCGTATTTTTTGTTTGTCATAAATTGCGTGTAAAAATGCAGTGTTGCATTGTTTGCATTTTTTGCCTGTTCAAAATTTACTTGTCTTTATACAGACTGCGCAACTGTTGCTTTTCTGGAAGTGGCGCAAAATACTTGGTTGCTCAGGATGGCCCGAAGGTGAAAAGGTGACAGTGTCGGGTTTTTCAATGACAGTGTCGAGTATTTTGCCTGTGGAAATTCCCGAGTAGAAATACAAAGTGTAGCGACAAACAGTTCAAATACGCAGATTGTGCGACAACATGAGTAAAAATGCAGCAGTATGAATGGAGGCAGATTAACATAGGCTTTAGGAGAGTAGAGGAGATAAATCAAACATTTTGGTTCATAACTTTTTATGATAGTCAAGTTGTTATGGCACATGGTTTTGGAAAACCCTAATCCTAGATTTGTCTATAAATTGGGATGTGACACCATTTTGTCATCACTTTTCACTTGTATGATTAGAGATTGAGAGAGAGAGAGAGAGAGAGAGAGAGAGAGAGAGAGAGAGAGAGAGAGAGAGAGAGAGAGAGAGAGAGAGAGAGAGAGAGAGAGAGAGAGAGAGAGAGAGAGAGAGAGAGAGAGAAGAAAGTCTCCTCCTCCATTTTCCTACTTTTGTGAAGTCCTCCTATTTTGACATTGTATGCTTGCTTGTGGGTGAATGAATGCTTGATTGTCATTGCTTAATCATGCTATCACAAATAGAAAGATCATTAGCTCAAGCTTTCATCCTTCTAATCCACAAAATCACACAATAGTAAAATAGGTGTTAAAAATTCATTTGGAGTGATCAATAGGCTCCAATAGGTAGATTTACTTTCCACTGCACTCCTCCCTTGAGAAGATAAGTCTTAAGAGGACAAGATCCAGAGCTCAAGAAGCCTAGAATTACCAAAAAACATAGATCCAAGAAGAGGATCCATCCATAAACCCAAAACCCTAAAAGAGCAAAGAAGAGTGTCAAGTATCTCACCCTCATATAAGCCATTTTGCATCTAGATCTTATGCCAACATTGACACCCTTGGTGTCAGAAATGGTGAACTCCTACTGTGAAGATTATTAAAATATTATCTTCCTATCTCGAGTTTGGGGCCATGTCCATGGTGATTTCCACTAAATTTCATGTTGTACATAAAAGGAGTGTGAATTGAGCACATATCCTTCTAGTGTAGCTCGGATTTGAGTTAGATAGGTTCTATTTTGATGACATGCCATAGTTTAGATAACATGCAAAGTCATATTGTATGCATGCAAGCCACATGCAATCAATTAATGCAACATGCAAAGTAGTTTCAGTGATCTACACATGTCCAGGCAGTTTTATGAGTTGACATGCAGTACATGCAACATACATGCATGCAGTCACACATGTGGATCTCTGGTAGGTGAATTAGTTCAGTTAAGTGGACTTTCCATGCAATTCCACTGTAGGAATTCGAGTCTCTCTCATGTAGGGAAAGCTAGGCATGTTTTGCCATATTGTGAATATTGAGATTTTGGTGTTTTGGACTCATTCTCTCTCTACCCGAGTTATTCATGCTTGATTTTCTCTCTCTACCTGAGAGCAGCCTGTTTTCCCATACTGAACACTTAGAATTATTTCTGACATTCATTTTTCATAGTGAAGAGTTAGATTTTTTCATCAGATGTATGCCATTGTGCTCTTGCCTTAGATTTTTCAAGCATACTATTCTTTGATCAATCTAGTACAATCGCAACACCTCAGTAAGATCCTATAAGGTGTGTGGTGAAGTTCACACGTGCTAAAAACTTCACATGGTATCAAAGCTTAATGCTTTGAGGAGGTGAGGGTGTACACATCAGATCATCCGTGCTTTTGCTTGCAGGAACTCGGATTTGGGAGAGGGATTCAAACTCGCTGAGAAACAAGCAATCTGAGGACCATAAGTGGATCAAATCAAGGCTGATCTGATCTAGCGGAGCTCTATACGGATAGAGAGCTCACACGTGTGAAATCAGCCCTCATTAATGAGTGTTACTTCTGAGGAATGATCCAAATTTGATGTTCTATAGCTTGTTGAATAGGTATTGAAGAGTAGAATGTGTTGCTCTTGTTTCTAAATCAATTTGATTTGTTTTTAGAAGAGTTCTAGGCAATCAGATAGTTTGATAGGGTACTCAACTCGTGGGATATGCCAAAGTGAGCACACATATGTCTTTTTCACTATTTTCATCAATTTTCACTGTCAATCAGGTAGAATTGGATAGAAGTGAGTGTTTTGAGGTCTTAGACTTTTCATTTCACACATATTACTGTGTTTGAGTTGAAAATAAGTCCCTAGAGAGTTTATTAGTACTTTGAAGCTCGTGGGAGAGATAAATTTCTTGCTTGCATGTGCTTCTTCTTTTGTGACTGAAGCAAGATCCAAATTCAACATAGCTTGATTTTTTGTGTTGAGAAATTGTTCTCACATCTGTTGCTAGATTTCATAGAGTGGATCAACATCTGTGTTAGATCCTAGATTGAGATAGCAAGCAACATTCTTTCAACTCCATTTTTTATCATTACTAGAATTTCTCATAAAGAAGATGTCTTCATCTGGTTCACATTTCTTAGAGCATAGTGAGAGATCAACATCTTCCAATTATGCAATGTGGAAGATCATAATGGAATCATTATTGATTATACAGGATGTAATGAATATTTGAGTGGAGCTGAAGAAGAACCTGTTGCACCTAATGAAGCTGTAGCATTTCACAAAAGAACCAGAATTGCCCTTCATTTTATAAAAATGAATGTTACCAATGAAGTGTTAAGAGAGATCAACACATGCACCACTGCCAAGGAAGCTTGGAATACTCTAAAAACAATCTATGAAATTAAAAATACTTCTAGATTGCTTACACTTAGAAATCAAATATTGTTGAGTTATCAGAGAGTAGATGAGAGTGCTTCATCATATGTCATGAGAGTTAAGGATCTTCATCAAGAGTTAGCTGGTATTAGTGATGCCCTTAAGAACACTGTACTTGTTCAAGTAGTCCTAAATGGACTTAGAGATGAGTATGACAATATTGTGCAGACTTATGCTATCAGGGAGGATCTTCCATCCTTGGAGACACTGCAAGGTGTTCTCATTGTTGAAGAGAGCAGGCAAGAGAACAAGATGCTGAGGATCAACAAACTTTCATTGAAAGATGGTGGAGATGACAAAGCACTCTTCATCAGAGACAAAGGAGGCAAGGGCAAAGGACAACAACACTTCAAGAAGGACAAAGCCAAAGAAGGTGGTGAGGATCAGTCCTCACAAGCTGCAACATCCAATGGCAAGAAGAAGCTGTCAAAGATCAAGTGGTTTTTCTGTGGCAAGAAAGGACACTATGCATCAAACTATTTCAAGAAGAAGAACCAATCTAAGCAAGCTAACCTTACTAATGAGGATGAGTGTGAGGGTGTAGAGAGTGAAAGAGAGGATTCATTAATGATGTCTACTTTTTCATCTTTTCCTTTTAAAAATGAAGAAGTCTGATGGATAGAAGATGGGGCTAGTTCTCATATGTCTAGTACTAGGAACTCTTTACTAATCTCATGCCATATCTAGGTGCAAAAAGATCAATCTATACTGCTAATGATATAGAGTGTAGAATTGAAGGAATAGGTAGTATTCCACTGCATGCATCATTATCAAAATCTTTTTGCTTGCAATGATGTACTTTATGTACCTAGACTAACCAATAATCTCATTAGTGTAGGACAGTTGTTTGATAGTGGATTGGATGTCAAGTTTCAAGTTGACAAGTGTATAATCTCAAGAGAAAATGAAGTTATTGCTAGAGGATCTAGAATTGGTAAGTTGTACAAACTAGATTCTAGGGAGAGTGCTAACATTTCAGATATTGCTTATGAGACCAAGGTTCTATAGAAGGATCTGTGGCACAAGAGATTGGGTCATACCAATTTCAAAGCCATGCAATCTATGGTCAAAGAAGAAAAAGTTGTTGGTCTACCAAAGACACTATCAAAGGAGTTTCTACCTTGTGAAGCTTGTGTGCTGGCAAAGTCACACAGAAGGCCGGTCCGTATAAAAAGCAAAATGTGTGACCATCAAATAGTGTCGAAACTTCTTAACCGCATAGATCATTGCCAGTGCTTCTCGCTCTGTGGTTTAATAATTCATTTCGGTATCACTGAGCTGTCGGCTTGCAAATCGGATTGGAAAATCCTTTTTGTGTTCACCTGGCTGGGTTAAGACTACTCCAACTGCATACTTCGATGCATCTATATGCCATCTACTGTTGTCACCACCACCCTTCCTTCCATCTGTTTGTTTATCATCAGTTTACATTTCTTTTGAAAAATCCCTAGTTTTTTATAGTCCTACCAAAGCAGTTGAAAGATCATTGCAAATGTCTTGCGGAGACCAATTGCCACCTACAATGGTTGATCAGCCACATGAAGACCTAAAAAGTAGGCGAAGCAGCTAGAAAACATAAGAAATCAAGCAAAGAAGCTGAGGAGGAAAGGACAAACCTAAGCAACAGTTGAGTCACATCAGTCTTGATCAAAAGAAACTCTCTAGAGCAATGATAGTTGAATCCCCTCTTATAAAGCCCAAAGAGATCCAAAAGTAATGGATCAAAAGAAAGAGCTGCAGAAGAAAGAAAGATGAAGACAACGTGAACCTGCAAATAAAGTGAACTCCTCACCTAGCAAGTGGTGGTCAAAGCTCGACATTGCAAGGGTCCAAGGTTGCAATTGTAGAACTATCAGTTCCTTCACCTTGTCACCAAGCCCTCATCATGTTTTCGTACCGTTACCAAACCGTCCATCCAAATCTGTTCCTACCACCAATTTTTGATGAGTCCATCCCCTTGAGACTGATAACCAAGTTTGTGCAATCTACCAGATTGAAGATGTTTTTAAGACTGGAACTTCAACTGAGCGAAGAACTATAGAAACACCCAGAAGCAAAATGGAGAATATAGACCTCCCAGAAGTTAGTACCTGCCAAGAAACCAGGAATGAAACCGTCCATGGCAGATACAAGTGGTAAGAAAAAAGACACGAGGAAAGAACTCGAACATGCAAGTTATGAAGCTGTTGAGAGCTCTCCAATCTTGAGAATGTCAACCAATTGCAGCAATAAGACATTCTGGTTAAACTGTGGCAATTCGTGAAAAAACTAGTTTTTGTGATAAAGACTAGCGACAATAAACACTTGGTTTTATGTAAGCGAACGAGGATCTACGCTTTTCCAAGTGACGATCAAAGATGCCAATGCAAAGCAGAGCGACATCGTCCAATATGAGTTGCAGTGGGTCTTGCAACACATTAGGGGTGGGATGATGTTGGTTGATTCTGAGAATTCCCAAGATACTCGGACAGAGCAACTCAAGAGAACCTCTCACCTGAGACCGAGGAGGTCTCTGAGGAGATGAGACTAATGAAGACTGAGAGCCGAGAAATGCTGGTTAGGAATGACAAGCAAGAACTGTGTAAGCCTCATGGTGAATCCCGGAAGATGGAATGACCATGTAGGAACTAGTATTTCTAGGCAAATGTAATAAATGCAAGTAGACCCCTCTTAAAGAAAGTAGAGTGAGCCACCTTTTGATGGTGACCTCTAGTGGAGGGCATTATTCCACTTGTAATTGGTGAAATGTGGAAATTCCACTAGGATGCCACCTAAGGAGCTCTCTTGCTTATTAAAGAGACACCCTCTTTGTGAAGAGGAGCTTTTTGTAAATTGTATCAACTTCATGCTGAAATGAGAGGAGCCTTCACGAGTTTGGTGCAACCATTGAGCTCAAAGGTTGAAACAAAAAGTGAACCGAAAATAGGGTCTCAACCCACCCTTTAAGTGGCTAGAAACGTTAATTAGTAATAGACGATATATCTGTATACACGGTCTAGAGAACGGTCGAAAATATGTGACATAGACAAATTTTCTGTAAGCCTCGAAGAAAAATGCCGGTCCATGTAGAAATAGGTCCCAGTTTGCCTAAATGTCGGTAGTCAAAACTTTTACGACCTTAGAATTGGCCCGATAAGTAAATTGTCGACATGGCTGAGCACAATTTTTGATGTACTGAAAAATATTTTGACTAATATACAAATCTCTATGTTTTTCAAGGACAGTTGGTTCTCCTCAAGATTGCTCTAAGTCTAAAACAGGAAAAAGAAAATCGAAAAACTAAAAGATCAACATCAAGGTCAATTGAACTATCACCAAAAACACCGACAAAAATTTCAATGTGCAACGATCACTGGGATGAGAATTGAGCACATGGGTATAGGGCAATTTACGACAGGCAAATATAATTCAAGCACAGTTTTGGCAACCCACAAAAGAAATAGCCCACAAATGGAAAATAGAAATGAAGGCCAAATGCTACTCTTACACTTAGGGCCTAAGTAACTCTTCCAACGGAAATTGGAAAAATTACAGGAGAACTTCTCTTTTGCAAGATGTCAAGAAACTAGTGGGCAAAGACTATAATGATGGCAACTATAGACCTTCAGAGGACTTCAACAATAGGCATGTGGCTAATTTTGCAGAGGTGGCAATGTCCCAATGGGTCACAATTATCATACGCCCACAAAATCCTCAAACGCAAATCACCTATTTTTCACATGACAAAAAGATGTGGAGTTTGTTAGAAAGTAAAAAGCAAAAAGTGAGTATATGATGAGGAGACGTGGTGGAGGGTACATGAAATGGGGAAGTTAGTGACAAATAAGAGAATACCATGTTGAAGGGCACCGCCCCACCCCACCAACCTCTATAAGACCTGTCTAGAGACTGCAAGGCTACATGCGCTGCCATCTGGATGTCAGTTGTTGTCTTTTGAAGATCGTAAGTGAACCATACTATGAGTATCATCACAAGTATCACCAGTGGAAAGTGATTGGAAGAGAAGGTACCCTATGAATTGTTGTGAGGAAGGTATCCACATCGTTCATAAGCACTGATAGCTCTGCGAGTTCTAGTTTTATCACTAAAGTGTGAGCCAAATCATATGCAAAGAACTGTTTCCAATTCTCCAAACATGAGTTTGAAAGAAGATTAATATGAAGCTATGAAGAACACAACCCTGCGAACAGTTAGAGAAGCAAGCGGATCAACATAAGTGACAGACAGAGAGATGTCTTGGGGAGACCTGACCGTTTCCAGAGAACATCGAGGTACTTCTCTTCCTAGATATTTGAATATTGTTTTGAACTTGCTAATTGATGGACTGATTGTTGGATTAGTGTTGAATGAATTGTAGGTTGTCATTGTTCGTAATAAATGATGTATGTGAGCTATTGTATAAGTCTGTGGGATATTTGACAGATCATTCCAATATGTAGAGAAACTTGTTATTGATATCACTACTGGTTTTTAAACACACCAAGTATTATGTTGTTAGAACAATGATTAGTCTTGCCTGAAACTGAGCTTGCATTCTGCCATCAACAATTTGTAAAGTAATGCTTGCTGTCTGTCATACCGATTCTGGTTGTATGCAGTTAAAATGACGATCATCTATGTGGAAAACTGACTATATACATGATTGATAGCTAGTGTTATGAGGTTATATCATCAATGAAAACTGAGTAGACTTTTGTTGAGGATGGTTTATTTGGATAACAACTCTTTATTTTCAAGAGCGTTGGTTTGTGTTGAAATATGAAGAATTAGCCGACCCTCTTAAAACATAGAGACAATTTTAATGCCTGACGAGGGTGAGACAGACCTCCCAACAGACTAGGAATGAACAAATCTTATAGTGATAAATCCCGCACATAGATCACCCCACCCAAGCTACCCGTTGAAACACACGGGCCTTGGGAGGCGATCACCCGGACACCTAACACCAAAGGTGTGTCGGTACTCTGAGCGCAGTGAGGGAAAAAAGACCAGCCTTAATCTCAATGAAACATCAGATTTCAAAAATTTGTGATCGCTCATATGGCATATTCAACATAGTTTAAGAATTACCCACCAGAACTTGCAAGTAACGAGCACCCTGAGAACGAATATGAGTCTAATCAATACCCCCACCTTGAGATATATTGCATTAGAAACATGCACCTTGGAGGTACAACCAAGATGGAAGCATCAACAAACACAAGGCAAGGCTAGTGGCAAAGGGGTTCTTGCAAACCAAGGGAATAAACTTTGATGAAGCTTTTGCTCTTGTTGCTAAACTAGTTTCCATAAGGTTGATCATTTCTCTTGCAACTACTTTCGATTGGCCTCTATTCCAACTTGATGTGACTAATGCCTGCCCTACGCACTGGAAGATAGCCAAGAGATTCTGCAAGACCTTCAACAAGCGAAGGATTATGGGCTGTGCTTCTATCAGCATGAAGGATTCCAGATTAAATCCTATAGTGATACAAGTTGGGTGTCCCTGAAAGATGATTGCAAGAGCATCTCAGGAGGATGCATGATAGCAGCCGGAGCAGTTGTAATATGGATCAGCAGGAAGCAGACCGTGACCACGCAATCATCCTGCGAAGCAAAGTATGTTGCAGCAGCCAAGATGGCGAATGAGCTTACATGGCTCAAGCAGTTCCTTGACGGACTGGGAGAGAACTCCAATGACCTGCTGCTACTATTTATGGATAATACATTCGCTATTCATCAGACAAAGGATCCATTGTTTCATTCTAGAACAAAACACATGCTATCACTACTTTGGGCCGTGGACCCTATTGTGGATATTTCCTGCACAGTAATAAACAAGTGGGTCCCACCAGTTAAAATACTGTTGGCCAAGCCTTATCTAGTGGGCCCCGCCATAGTACATTTTAAGTAGGTAATAAGTGTGAGGGCACTGGCATCCTACGTGTGTAAGCCCAACCCAATGAGCACAAGTAGCAAGTTGTAATTCCTAGGAATAAGAGACTAGGGGCTTAAAACTCTAAAATGACATTAGAGGCCCTAAGTCAAGTTGCAAATAAAGAAGCTAAAAGCGCCCAACTTAAAACTCACATGAATCATGTGAGTGCCCTTGTGCTTTCTTAGCACCAATAGATTTAAGTTGTGTTTATTTTAAAGGCTTGGATTAGAATCCTTGCCCCAATGAAGTGGCCAATGAGAGTGAAGGAGGCTCACCTCTAAAATCTATAAGAGGGAGTCATTTCCTTTGTATTGTATCATCTTCCATTCTCATTCTAATAAAACTCTCTTGGTTTCTCTCTCTCTCTCTCTCTCTCTCTCTCTCTCTCTCTCTCTCTCTCTCTCTCTCTCTCTCTCTCTCTCTCTCTCTCTCTCTCTCTCTCTCTCTCTCTCCCTACATTATAGAATAGCTTTGGATAGGCGCTCGAGCCCCAAAAGCCTTTCTCAATTCTTTCTCCTCTCTCTCCTCTCCCTCTCTCTTCTTGCTATGCAGGTGAAGGCGAGGTTGCCGCTCCCAGCGACGGACCTCTATGCTACATCGACGACACAACACTTGCTGGCTTCAATCCCTGTAGACCCCATTTTTGGTACAACGTAGTGGAGATCAAATTTACACCTGACCCTCCCTCTACCACTGCTACCTCATCCTCGAATATCTTGTGCTTGATCGGCAGGGTGATATTGTGTTATTCACTTTTCGATGCTACCCCAATGTGGAGGACATTGTTTAGCTCTTCGTAGCCTGTGTAGTATATGGGCTCTGGTGTTACTAGTTCTGCTTCAGCTTTGGCCCTTTAAGCTAGAAAGCTCTTGGCTTGTGGTGCAATCCGCAGTAATTCTCCAAGGAATAAGTTAACATGGCTTGCTAGCAAACTAGCGAGCACCTCAGTGTGTGGATCCTCGGGCTCCACCATAAGGAATGGTGGTTCATGATGATGCAACCGATCATTCTAATCAGTTCACAATGGTGGGTCCACTTGTGGTATTGGTTCTTCATCAATAGGAGGTTCTACAGGTATGTCTTTCGCTTTTGCTTTTTCCTCCTCTTGCGCCTTCTGTACCCAATGACGTATCTTTTGATATTGTCTTCCTTCTTCCCTTGCATTTGGATATGGTCCTGCAACTGAGGGTTGATCATCAGATACTAACCGGGGTGGTGAGGGTGCCACTTTCTTCCACTTTTGTGCTTGCGTGACTGCTAGCACTGGGGCTTGAAAGTGTTGTTTTTCTGATGGCATCCCCCCTAGAACTGCTGTAGATTGTACTGTGATTAGGTTCAAAGGTGCACTCATTCCAGGTAATGGACAATTCTTGTAGCAGTGTCCATACCCGCATTCTCGACAGAAGGATGTGTATGGTCTCTTGTAAGGACATTCTACAATTCGATGGCCTTTGTTGCATCCGTAGCAACCATAGTTTCTACCACCTTGACGCTGAGGCTGAGCTGCGTAGGTAATATTCATTAATGCCAGGATCTACAAGTGGTTCATTCAGCCCATACCATTGCTACTGCTCAGGTTAAGGTGATGCTTGTGCCTCATGTTTTGCCGCTGCTAAATTTATGTGAGCCACTTGGTTG
Source organism: Diphasiastrum complanatum (assembly GCA_029204225.1). Classification (NCBI taxonomy): domain Eukaryota; kingdom Viridiplantae; phylum Streptophyta; class Lycopodiopsida; order Lycopodiales; family Lycopodiaceae; genus Diphasiastrum; species Diphasiastrum complanatum. The sequence continues at coordinate 10,316,206 of CM055096.1, forward strand.
TTAGCTAGCCCTGGTGGTGCAGGTAAGGTCATGTACTACTGATTGTTCGACGCACCATACCTCGGTGCTGCATTAGGTGCCCCATGATGATAAGAATAAGAGGTTTGATAAGAATTCCTCTTTTGTTGTATAATCCGGGGGCTAAATGGACAAAATGTCATCTCTTGCGATGATGCGTTGCACAAATGGCAGAATTTTTGTGTCAATCTCAGATTTTGCCTTAAGCCGGACACTCATTGGCTGTATGGTTTTGAGTGCAAACTGAACACTATATATTTTCTCGATGGGGATACTGCAGCAGGTTCTGTTCTGGTGGATTGGGATTTGGTGCTACAGATCCTTGCAAGGCCTTCAATTTTTTGATGAAACTGTGCCATCAGTTGTTCCATTTGCTACTTGTGTAGCTTGATCATTTGTTCCATTAGTAGCTCGGGGAATATGTTGGATGAGTTGGATGAGGATGATGCTACCGAGGGAGTTGTACTGTGGGTGGTTGGATAAGATTCATCGTCGGAACCCTCATCCTCTTCCGTGATGGCATCTTCCATTGCTTCCTGCAAAGTAGTATACTACTCTCATCTTTTGAGCTCTCTTTTGATATTACGTGGTAACTCCATGAAGAACCACATAATAACCACATGATTGGGAGTTAGGGCTGCGTTGCACTCGAATCTCAGATGTTTGACCCATTCGGTATAGTCCCTGACCCTTTCTCTTTTTCCCATCTTCACTTTACTCAGCAGGAGGCACGGGTCTTCCAAAAACTTTCTTGTTTTAAAGCGTGTGATAAGAGCCACTTTAACTGCTTCCCAAGTGGTTTTTTCTTCTTTTGAAACTTGAAGAACCAATCTTGTGCAACTGTCACTAAAAACATCGAGAACAACATCAATTTCTCTATCAATGTCCGCTTGCCGTAGATTTCACATGGTTGCTCATAGATCTGGAAGAATCTGATAGGATCTGATGACCCAACATATTTAGGCATTTTCATTCGTAGTGCCCTCTGGACTGCTTGTAATGGTGTGACATGTACAAGTTGACCCATTGGATCCATTACTGGTTCTGCCTCGACTTGCGTAGCTGTCACTCTGGGAAGATTTGGTGCTTGATTTGATGTTCTTCTCGTGATTGATCGTCCGGATCTTAGATTCATTCAGCAATAGGATCCAAGGATGTCGGATCTTATTGGTGTAGTGGAATGCAATCTGGATCTTAGGAAATCAGATCAATTTGATAGGCCGATAGTGTGATTTTAGGCCTCTTATGGTGGTTTTTTCTTGATAACTTTTTGATCCTTGCTCCGATTGGCATGAGATTCTCACAGTAGTTGGATCTGATGTGGATCTACTACTGATCTAGTTTGTGAAGTTACTCGTGCGAGGGTTGGTTGTGCAAGAGTTGGATGTGTGAGGGTTTCTTCACTGTTTTGCAATCAAAAAACTTGATTTTTCAGAAATTACTAGGAAGTAACTCTCGCAAGTATCACATGTGCTTTATCTGGTATGGATCTAGCTCTGGTAATCTCTGCAAAGGTTAACTCTTAACTCTTGCAGGAAGTAAAAATTTTACTGTCTACGAGGGTTCAGAATCATTTTTTTGCTCTGATCTTCACCAATAATTTGTACAACTCTTTGCTCTGCAGAATCTTCACCAATAATTCGTACTAACTCTCGCAAACTTCATCACTAATGTAAAATGACATTCTGAAGCCAATAGAATGGTCTGCAAAGATTAGTTCTGGAAGGATTTTCTGGATCTTCTAATTTTGTTGATCTTTCAGCACTTAAATCCAATTTTTTGCTCACTAGGATCAAACTAACTCTTGCAGGCTCTTCTCTGTCCTTGTCTCACTGAGATGGAACTTCGGAATTCTCTATGAGGGTTCTTGGCCACTAGAGCTGAAAATTTTTGTGACTGTGAGGGTTCTGCTAGATTTTTCTATCTTTTTTCACTGGGAACCTTCACAAGAGTACTTCCTAATTCTTTGTGTCTTGGTCTTATAGAGATGGAACTTCGGAGAGCTCTGCGACAGTTCTTATGAAGATTTGAATTTTTTTGGTTTTTTATAAGGGTTTTTTGAATTTTTTATGCTTTTTATCTTATTTTTCAAAATATGCTTGGAACTAACTCTCGTAGGCTTCTATGCAGGTCTAGGACAGTACCCTGGAGCTGCTGCCAATCATGTGAGGGTTGGTTCCCGCTGGGTTTGAAAAAAACAAAATCTGATGAGAAATGTTGTCTCTTTTCTCTCCAAAATATAAATTTGAGTGTTTTTTGGGTTTTACAATGTTTTTGACTGGATGTCAAGCCTTTAGAGGCTGTTTAGAGCCTCCTCTACCCTCTCACACCTCCTCCGCTAGCTGTGAATAGTCCAAGCACACAAAAATGCAGAAAACAAGCTAACTCTACCCAAAATCTACCTAAAAACAACTAAAAAAGCAACTAAACTAGTTAGTAAAAGCCTATCCCTGGCAACAACGCCACTGTAGGGATCTAGATTTTAGTCGGTGAGCAGCCCTTTCGCCTGTCAAAGAGGGTTCATTCACTGGATAGGTGTCTAACTATGCCAAGATGCTACATTTAGTTGCTTCCTACCCTTTACACTAACTCTACCACCTGGAAGAGAGAGAGAGAGTGGAGGTTAGCTCACTTGCTCATTTTACTTGCTAGAGGAGAAACATAAACTATGGAAACAACGAAAGCATGAACTTGAAAGCATAAGTAAAACAACAATAGCAATAGCAAGCATTGAATAGCAAATGAGGATGTTTCTCCTTAAAAAATGATAGAGCTTCCTCCTTCTCATTAAGCATGCAAATATGGTACAAGAGGTGTCTTTTTATCGATGGGGAAGGCCCTTGCCCCAAAATCCTATTGGCTACTTCTATAAATATGTGCACTAATTTAACCATCCATCTTGGGCCCAATCTAATCCAAGGGTCTTAAAAAAGTAATTAGAATTCACAAGATTCATGTGAGTCTCAATTTGGACCCAACTTTGAAAGTTTGAGACTAAGTTTATTATCTTGACATTGTGGCCTCAAATTTTATTTTATTAACAATAGGGCCCAAGTCTTTTATTCTTTATACAACTTAACTTGCGTGCTCATTGGGCCATGGGCTTATATACGCATGATGCCACGACCCTCGCAACTATTTTACCTTTTATTTTTTCAACTTTATTTATTTACAATATGTTGGGAATACCCCCAACTAACATTACTATTTTGTGATATTCAAAGTGCCATTGCCTTGTCAGCCAACCCTATATTTCATTCTAGGAGTAAGCACATTGAACTCAAGTATTACTATGTCAGAAGCAAAGTTTTCAACAAAGAGGTCAGATTGCAGTACTATCAAACGCAAGATATGACAACATATATTTTTACTAAAGCATCAAGCTTGGATGAAAACAGAAAGTTTTGTGCAAAACTAAGTTTAAAGGTCAAGGCATTTATGGATTTAGATTAAGGGGGAGTGTTGGATTATTCTCCCACTAATCGAATAATGGACATTTTAATCTTCGTCCAACTTTTATTCACACCTATAGATTTCTTCGTATTTTTACACAGTGTGCATAACTACTCGGAAACAGTTTACAGTGTCGGCATTTTCGGGATTTTTGCCTTTCGAAAATTCTCTCACTTTGGCTTGTTCGCAATTAGTTACTTAACTAGAATACAGCCTACTGAGCGTGGATTCCAGACTCAACAGCTTGGACTGAATTCTGTCCTTGCGAAATGTTGAAATAACTAGAAAGTTATTCAACAAATGCGCGGCCGTCTGAATGACGAGTTCCATGATAGCATCTATCAGGTAACCATTGTTAGTCTAGATTGGGATTTCTGGTGCAGTTTGGGTGACGAAAGGTTTGATCAGAGTTTTGGCTTGGCGATGGGAGATGGGTTGACAATCACCGGACATAATGCCAATGGTGACCATCGAGTCTAGGTTAATCCTGACCTTGTACATGGTACCTTGCTTCCCAGGTGGCGTAAGCGTGAAGGGCGAGGCCCATGTTAATCTCAGAATTGAAAAGCGTTGGGAAAAATCCCATTGCCTCAAGAAGTGGGCTGGTTGTCTGTAGCCATGGTTGGATCAGAGCGTTAGAGGGTAAGGGCCAAATCTGTGTGGCCTCAGGGATTTCATGTTGGATCACTTGCTTGGTGTCAGAGTCTTTAGAGGATGAGGCGGCCATGTTAGCAGTGATGATTAAAGGGCGAAAAAGTAGGAAAAATAGTGGAAAAGGTAAAAAGGTGTGGAAACAGCAAAACATTGTGAATTACAAGTGTCGGATGGCAAGAATTATAGTTCAGAACGTAGATCTGGGTTCAGTATGAGTAGATGATAGCTTGTAGAAAAATTGGTCACAAACAGAGAACTTGGTAATTTTAGTGTAAATCTCGGCAGAGCTTTGCTAGCAAAGGTGACAAATGACTCGAACTAAGCCCTTATATAGCGGAATTTAGAGTGCGTATTAGGTGGTATCCACTTTCCCTTGTTCAGTTCCACCCAAATTTTGGCACGGACCTTCTTCACAAAATTATAAGACCTTAGGAAAGTCTGCGAGAGTTCAGATGATTTGACTGCCATGCGAAGGTTCTGCGAGGGTTCAGACTGTCTACAAGGGTTCAACTCTTGCAGGTAGTGGTCTCTCGCACAACTTGTTTCTGTGATTGAATTTTCAAGATCAGACCATGTAGGCAGGCTAATTATACTGCTCTGATTCCATTTAGGCACCTTGCGAGAGTTGGTAGGATGATCTTGATGCTCTGCGAGGGTTCTGAAGATTCAGCTTCTGGGAACCCTCACACACACTAAAAAATGATGATTCCTCCATCAAAAACTCTGGTAGAGATTTTTATAGATGCATTTAGGTCAGATCTAGTGATTGTCCAAGTTTCAAGAGCTATTTCTTAGGGGATCTCCAAAAATCATGAAAAAAGTGCTCTTTTAGAGTGTTTTTTGACGAGATCTTGAGATTCTCTGATTTTTAACTTTTACAAACTGGTAATCAGCTTCATCCATGTTGGATCTGACTATTGATAGTTCTCTGAAAGTTTTGATGGACATCTGGTAACAGATGCATCAATTTTTGGTGAATTTTGCCCTTAATTTGCCATAGTTACTGAGATCGAGGTCTCTGATCTGCAAATTTAGGGGCTTAATGGCATAATCTGATGATCTGCTTCCTCCTTGATCTCATTTGGATCTGGATGCCTCTTGGATTCTAATGAATTTTTCTGATCTTACCAGATCTGGCTGAATCTTGGTAGATCTAGCTTGATTTGGCTTGACCTTCCTAGATCTAGTGGTGATGGTTTATCAGAATAGCTTTTCGTAACGTGCCACCACCAATCTGGATCTATCTTACTGTGGTGGCCAGTACTTGTGCAACCGGCTACTGTTGATGGGTGTGTGGAATGGCGTCCCATCTAGTTTCTCTAAATTCAAGACTCCATGATTAAGAATTTCTTGGATCCGATAAGGACCTTTGCCTATGAATTTTAATTTTCCCTTGATCGCCTTGGTTTTATACATCAGGACTAGATCTCCGGAACAAAGATTCTTCTTTTGTAACCTACAATCGTGCCATGCTTTGCGTCTTTTTTTTTCAGCTGCCAGTGCATGCACAACTAGTAAGCATGTTCCACAGAGTTTATGTAGAGCTTCGTGGCGTAGTTGTAGAGATTTGGACTCATTAAGGCGTTGCGTGGTAGCAATCCTTAATGAAGGAACTAGAAACTCTACTGACATGACAGCATCCTAACCATATATTGGAAAGGTGTTTGATCAGTGCTTCCCTTTTTTTTTGCCTGAATGCCCACAGAACAGCATGCAACTTATGTTCCCAATCTGATCTGCTAGCTTCAACTGTTTTCGTGAGCACGCTACATAGGATCTTATTGGATGATTTTGCTTGCCCATTACCACGAGGATAATAAGGCGTATTGGTTCTGTGGATCACGAAGAATTCCTCCAACATGACCTTGATGGTCTCATTGATGAAATGACTTCCACGATCGCTGACTAGCTCCACCAAGCATCCAGAGCGCATAATGATATTTTCATAGAGGAACTTGGTCCTAGCATTAGCTAATCTTACTACCTTGGCTTCGACCCACTTGGCGAGGTGGTCTGTGGCTACGATTATGTATCAAGCCTGGGAATTCCTTGCTGTAGGGTGAATTGGACCGACGTAATCTAATCCCCACTTTTCGAATGGTGCTTGGGCTAAGATCGGGTGCAATAGGTCATAATTCAATCTCGTTGGTCTTCTCGCCCTTTGGCACACATCACACTTTCTCAGGTAGTCCTCCGTATTCTTGTGAATCGTTGGCCACCAACATCCTGATTGCAGGATCTTGCGAACTGTAATGTCAGATGCACAATGGCCTCCACCCATGCCTTCATGTGAAAGCAAAATGATTTGGGTGGCCTCATGAGGGAGAATACACCGCCGAAGAATACCATCTGGACCTCTTCGATACAACTGGCTGGCAATCAGCTGATAAGGTCTCGCCTTCAAGATCAATTTCCACTGTTCCACCTTTGGTAGTGATTTGTTTGGTTGGCTTCGCATTAGATGTTCAACAATGTCGGCAGCCCATCTGGTACTGTGTCCACATAAAATAAGGCAGCATCGGCCAGCTCTTCGTCGGGTTGGGTTGCAATCTCCTTTCCCTTTATTCGTGACACATGATCTGCCATGTAGTGTTGTTTTTCCTTGCAAACTACTATCCAAAAATCAAACTCCAACAACATAATTAGCCATCTGGTGATTCTTCCGATGTTGCGAGTTTTGTTAACGAGATAGAGCAAGGGTTGATGGTCCGTATAAAAAACGAAATGTGTGGCCATCAGGTAGTGCCAAAATTTCTTAACCGCATAGATCATTGCCAGTGCTTTCCGCTTTGTGGTTGAATAATTCATTTCTGTATCATTGAGCTGTCGGCTTGCAAATGGGATTGGAAAATCCTTTTTGTGCTCACCTAGCTGGGTTAAGACTGCTCCAACTGCATACTTTGATCCATCCATATGCACATGAAACTCAATGGACCAATTGGGTGGGCGTAAGATTGGTGCTAAAACCAATGCATCCTTAAGCTTCTGGAAAGCCTTTAGGGGTTCCTCATTCGAATGTGGATCCGTTGTGAGCTTGTAAATTGGTCGGGCTAACTCTGCAAAATCCATAATGAAGATCCTATAATAGTTAGCATGACCCATGAAGATGTAGACTTCGCGGATCGTCCCCGGTGGAAGTAGATCAACAACGATCCTGAACTTTGATAGTTCTATGGCAATCCCATGTCTTGACACTATATGGTCGAGAATCAAGTCATGTGTCATCCAGAATTGACATTTTTCTGGATTCAGGGAGATCTGGAAGTTGTAGCATTTTTGTAACACTTTTTTTGAATTGGATAAGTGTTCTGAGTCTGGTCCATGCATGCACAAACGTCCAAAAAAAATTTCAAAATTTTTTGCAAATAATCCTTGAATCCTGCCTGCATGACTCGTTGGAAGGTGTTTGGGGCATTGCAAAGTCCGAATGGCATGACTTTATAGACATAGGTTCTCCATTCCGTGGCAAACGTTGTTTTGTGTTGGTCTTGGGGGTAGCCGTTGAAGCCGTCCAGAAAACTGTAGGCTTCGACGCCAAGTACTCTATCGAGGACACTTTCCGTAAATGGTAAGGAGAAATAATCCATTTTGGTGACTGCATTTAGCGCCTTTATATTCACACAAATCCTCATTTTGTCGTCCTTCTTGGGTACTATAACTATCGACGATACCCATTCCGTGTGTTCAATTTCATAAATGAAATCTGCATCTATCAGCTTATGCAACTCCTTCTTGATCAGCTCTGTATAATTCGGGTTTCAGCGGTAGTAACGGCTTACCTTGGGGACTGCTCCATCCACCAAGGGTATGGTGTGTTGGACTATTGTTGGTGGAATGTCTTTCAGGTCACTATAAATCCAGGAAAAACAGTCCTTATAGTCCACCAACAAGGATTGTAGTCTCTTGAACTGTGTGGGCATTAACTGCTCTCCCACATGCACTATCTTTTCTTCTTCACCTGGCTCGGCAAGGTTCATTGGCTGTGTTCAGGCAGGTCCCTCGAAGACTTGTTCCGTAGGTGCCTGACTTTGATCAGGTTCTCTTTGGGCTTGCGGCATCATGATTACCATGTCGTCCAAGGTATAATTCTTGAAAGTCTCATGCATTTCCTGAATTGGCACTCGTCCATATTTCTCTTTCAGCATATTGATCTTAGCCCGACAAGTTCCGTCCATCTCATGACATCCATTTCTGAATCATAGTGACCTCCCTTGGCTAGCCTTGGGCGATCAATCGTGTGATCTGTTGTAGATGATCTGTCATCAGTCTTGGGTGCAATAGGTTTCACCGCCCATGTGGTTGGATCAAACCCTTACAGCCTGCTCTCTGTTCTAGAAGGTGAGTTTTCCCGTACCCCAGTTGTGTACTACTTGTGCAGTCCTCAACCATGGTCTTCCCAGTAACACACGGTATGCAGTTGGAGATTTAGGTATATCCATGACTACAAAAGTGATCACAAACTGCATGCTTGCTATTTTTACAGGGATATCGGCAGCTACACCTTTTGGTTTCACACAGGATTGATCTGCCAGCTTGATGGTGAATCTTGCTGGCTTTAATCCTTGTAAACCCCACTTTTCATACAAAGTAGTGGAGATCAAATTGACACCTAATCCTCCATCTACTACTGTTGCCTCATCCTTGTATCCCTTGTGTTTGATTGGGAAAGTGATGTTGTGTTCCTCACTTTCCCATGCTGCCCCGATGTGGAGGACGTTATTCGTTTCATCATAGCCCGTACAATATATGGGCTCAGGCGCTACTGGCTCCTCATCCACTTTGGCCCATTCAGCTAGAAGGCTTTTCGCTTGTGGTGCAATCCGCAGTAGTTCTCCGAATGGTAAACTACCACGGCTTGCCAATAAAAGTGTGAGCCTTTCAGTGTGTGGTTCCTCGAGCTCCATCGATCATTCTAATCAGTGCGCAATGGTGAGCCCGCTTGCGGTTCCTGTTCGCCGCCAACTGGAGGTTCCGTGGGATCATCCCTTTCCTACTCTTTTTCATCCACTTGTGCCTTCTGTATCCAGTGTCATATTTTCGGTACTGTCTTCTTTCTTCCCTCACATTCGGATATGGCACTAAAGTTGAGGGTTAGTCGTCAGTGACCGAGGGTGGTGGTGAGAGAGCCACTTCCTTCCTCTTCTATGCTTGCGTGACGGCTAACACAGGAGCGTGGAATTGGTGTCTTTCCGATGGCATCCCTGTTGGAACTACTGGTTGTTGTATCACAATGAAGTTGAGAGGTGCACTGTGTTGAATTTTAGAGTTTTTAGGACAATAATAATTGTACTTTACAATCATAGAGAGTTATTGGTTGCTTAATCAATGGATCTATCAAGTTCTACACATTAGATCTTGATCTAGATTCACTACACTTGGATTTAAGCAAGAGCAATGGATCAACACATCATAAACTAGTGAGAGCGGCCTCACACGTGTGGAGTACTATCCAAAGTACGGCCTGCACCTGAAACAACAAGTACAATAATCCTAGATAGCAATCATTCATAGAAATCACAAGACAAATGACTAGAAACCTCACAATCTTACTCTCAGAATACTCATCCTATGCTTGTAATATCTTCCTAGAATCCATATCCAAGCTAGCTGGGAAAGCCTTAGTGAGTGTTAGTTGGGAGAAGCCAGAACTCAATCTAGTTGGAGCCATAGCCCATGTGGATGCTAAAGATACAACATTGGCGTCATTGCCGTTTTTTTTCTTTTGTTTTCTCTACTTTACGAGCACTGTTCTCTGTTTGTTTTTTTTACTTTACGAAAGTCTCATCGAGGGTTTAGGGTTTTTGAAAAACGGCTCTTTGAGAGTTTGTGCAAGCCTCCTTGAGGATTTTTGAGCAAAGACGGCTCCTTGAGGGTTTGCGCAATCATTGAGGGTTTTTTGTGTGTTTTCAGGAGAGGGATGTTTACACCATTGGTGCTCGTGAGGAGGTGCACCATATCCGAAGCGCACCAGGGAGGCCCATTTGTAGCTCGTTAGCAGCGCATGAGGTCTTGGAGCATACTGGATATCAACAATCAAACAAATTAGCCCCACGTATTCAGAGTATAAATGAACGGAGTCTAGTGTGAAAGGAATACTTGCAGCTGATAGAACTCATGCAATAATAGCTAAAGAGACTTCATAAGATCCGATTCTCCTGCAAATTTATGTCTAGCAACTAATAGTAGTTACAAGTTTCAGGTGGGGTGGGGTACCAGATGTTATGCACACAGATAATGAAAGTATTTGAAGTTGCGTTTGGAAGGAAGAAGATTTTCTAACTATTGGCTGATTCTGACGAATCCCCAAGATACTTAGCCACTGGCTACCCAAGAGCACCTCTCACCTTAGACCGAGGAGGTCTTTAAGAAGACGAGACGAACGAAGACTGAGAGCCGAGGGATACTAGTTAATACTGTCAAGTGGAAACTGTGTAAGCCTCGTGGTGAATCCCGAAAGATGGAATGACCATGTAGGAACTAGTATTTCTACGCAAAGTAATAAATGCAAGTAGGCCCCTCTTAGAAAAGTAGAGTGAGCCACCTTTTGATGGTGACACCTAGTGGAGAGCATATTTCCACTTGTAATTTGTTTAATGTGGAAATGCCACTAGGATGTCACCTAATGAGCTCTCTTGCTTATTTAAGAGACTCCCCCTTTGTAGAAGGAAAGCTTTTTGTAAATGTATCAACTCCATGCTGAAATGAGAAGATCTTCCATGAGTTTTGATGCATTCTTGAGCTCATGCTCAACTACAAGACTCAAGTGCTTCAATAGTACATTCTCGTGCACGAATTTGGAAGTTGTATGGAGGAGATGGCAAGCACATCTTGCAAAATTTGCTCAAAACATTAACAAAACCTTTCAATCTTTAAAATGTAGCTCGTACTTGGAAATCCAAAGTTGTGATGTCCCAAAAAGAGTTGATGAGAGCCTAGACACCTACATGTACTCTCATGGTGTCATGAAATGCTAGCATAAAGCAAGGACAAAGATTCAAACTATGAAATGCTTTGTGTAGAAGTGCCTATCACATGCAAAAGTGTTGCTTGCAAAGCAAGTAGGCTACAAAATGCTTTACACAAAAGTGTGTCATCTTGGGAGCTCCATGCTAGCTCATTGGGAGTTTCGATGTAACTTTGGATGATATTTGGAGCTACAACAAAGAGTTGAGAGGGAGTGCCATCATCGTCAAAATCAACAACCAACAGTGGAGTGAAGTAGGAGGCATGCCATCACTAGAATTGTGAATAAATCTGGAGTGAAACACGAATGTCAAGGGTTGAAGGCCATAGTGGCGTGGATGAAAAGATGAAAAACAAGAACATAAAAATAAGCGAGAAGATATAATGATGTGCAAATTTGTAATACATGTTTCATTATGTTCGTATTTGATACTCTGGCACAAGGCAATGAATTAAATTTTCCCTTGCCTTGGGGAAATCTTCGGAGTGGCTTGGGGTAATATATCTTGTGACCAGG
>CM055096.1:10337810-10520563 GCA_029204225.1 Diphasiastrum complanatum
CATGAGGCTTACACAGTTCTTGCTTGTCATTACTACTAGTATTCCTCGACTCTCATACTCAGCTCCCAGTCTTCGTTCGTCTTGTCAATCTCAGAGACCTCGTCAATCTAAGAGAGAGGTGCTCTTGAGTTGCTTTGTCCGAGTATCTTGGGGATTCGTCAGAATCAGCCAACATCATCCCACCCTAATGTATTGCAGGACCCATGCAACTCATATTGGATGATGTCGCTCAAGTTCCGCATTGGCATCTTTGATCGACACTTGGAAAAAGCGTAGATCCTCGTTTCGCTTACATAAAACCAAGTGCTTATTGTCGCCAGTCTTTATCACAAAAATTGTTTTTCACAATTGCCGCAATTGGATCAGAATGGTTCATTAGCATGGAGGGCTGTGGGGTGCATTGCAGGAGTTAAACTCAAAACAAAGAATGTTGTCCATTGAAGATTGTTGAGAGTGAAGCTCTATGATAGGTTTATGCTCTTGATTGAAAATCAAGAATGGTGTAGAATACAAGTATTACAAGGTGTGTAAAAACTTAGATGTGTTGAAAGATTGGGACTGTGTTTGCAGGGATCTGAGCAATGACAGTGTGGCATCAGCCGTTGAGAACTTGGTTGAATATTACATGTCTGAGTTCAAGTGACAACAGTGCCAAATGTTGACAGATCCCTTGCTCCAGAGGATTTGTTTACTAATTCTTTTGCTTACTTCTTCTTCAGAACCGTTTTTGCCTGTTACCAGGCTTCATTGCATTCATTAGATGTATTCTTGATCTTACAATGCCAAACCAAGACAAAGGGACAAATTATCTTATGTAGTATTATGTCCTGCATGTAAGAGGACATCCAGATGGTCTCTCTAGAACTGAATGCACATGCATAATCCAACTAAATGCAAAGCCAATGCATTCAACCAAATGATCTACGTTACTGCATAGTTGAACAACGATGGATTCCTACTTCTACTTTGCTGCAAAATGAACTGAAATCAGATCCTAAGCACTACTACACTTGCATAAATTGACAAAACAAGAAACAAGAAATAATCTACAACATTTTAGAAGTTCGAGAATTAAGAAACCAACTAGTCTTTTGATTTTTGGACATCCCAAGAACATCAAGAACTAGAATGTTAGAGGATATGCAAGATTTATGCCACATTTCTAGCCTATTTAGTTTACTTGAATGCTGATTTCTACATTAAATTCACACAATATGAATGGAAGGGCATGATCATAGGGGCATCACTCATGAAAACCATCATGATCAAGGAGCTCAATGGATGCATCTAACTCATGGAGGGTCTTCTCATTTCAGCATGGAGTTGATACAATACACAAAAAGCTCCTCTTCACAAAGAGGGAGTCTCTTAAATAAGCAAGAGAGCTCTTTAGGAGGCATCCTAGTGGAATTTTCACATTTCACAAATTACAAAGTGGAATAATGCTCTCCACTAGAGGTCACCATCAAAAGGTGGCTCACTCTACTTTCTTTAAGAGGGTCTACTTGTATTTATTACATTTGCCTAGAAATACTAGTTCCTACATGGTCATTCCATCTTCCAGGATTCACCATGAGGCTTACACATGTAGGGTTGAAGATCTAGCGTAGTATAGCCCTCCCGCCTGTCAACAAGGGCTAGTTCACTGGATAGGTACCTAACTATGCATAGATGCTACTTTTAGTTAGTTTCCTACTTTATGTCTAACTCTACCTCCCCTAACAGTACTCACACTAACTCTACTTCCCTAACTAACTTCATCATGATTTTGGGTGAAGAGTAGAGGATAGAATAGAAGAGGAAGAATAAGGAGAAGGGAGAAAGAGAGAGAGATGAGATGGAGGTTAGCTCAAATGCTCCATTTAATTGCTTATGAAAAAACCTTAACTAGCATAAACCAAAAAGTATGGGAAATGGAAATAACCACAACAATAGCATAAGCAAGAGTGATTAGCAAATGATGATGCTTGAGCTCTCAAAATGATAGAATCTCCTCCTCTCTATTAAGCATGAAAATAGTGTACAAATGGTGCCTTTTTTATAAAATGGGGAAGGCCCTTCCCCCAAAATCCTATTGGCTAATATTTACATTGATCCTATCCATTCATCTTGGACCCAACTTGATCCAAGGGTCCGCAAAAAGTACATTGAAATTCACAAGATTAATTTGGGACCCAACTCTATAAAGTAATGTAAGTTTAAAAAATGACTTTGGGCCTCTAGTTTTATTTTAATTCAAAGGCCCAAGTCCTATTTTATTTTATTTACACTTAAGCTTGCGTGCTCATTGGGGCCATGGGCTTATATGTGCAAGATGCCATGCCCTCGCAACACATTTTATTGGTCGATTTTATTTAATTACAATTCGTTGGGAATACCCCCACAGGACCCACGGCCTGAAGTAGTATCGGTCCTGTTGGATTTATTACTTCTACTCTCCTTGAATCCCATTTTAATCTGCCTCCATTCATGTTGCATATTTACTAACATTGTCGCACAGCCTGCATATTTACGTGCAAATTTGCATAGATGAATAAAAGGTGAAATAATCGCGACACTGTGTTTTTACATAGGTTATGGTGATAGCAAAAAGGGGACACTATTCTACAGAATGTGCCCTAAAAGCAAAGACACCCTGTACATCTGATCCTAAGGGTATTCGTAAGAGTGACGCACCTTTTGCATCATCATCACCAATGGTCACCTCAACACTGACTGACGTCGCACCATTTTCATGCTTTTCCCCATGCAGTTGTGCTAATAGACTGGACAACGACTGCGACCACCCACGATCTCTTACAGACAACACATCCACTATACTTTCCACATCTGCACACCTGTAATATAATGTATATATACTGGATACCATTCGTGTATTCAGGTAAATAGGTGAATAAGTTGTTGAGTGAAGAGACAGATATAGAAGTAGACGAAGTAGATGCCCTGAGCATTGATTCTTTATTCTTGTCAGAATTAAGGTTTCATCCTCTTTTTACAGATTGAAAGAAGTTTCGTAGGACACACGGTTTTGTCCGCTATTATCTTGTGCTCTACCGCATTATTGACATGTATACATGATATACTTTATTCGATACAGCTCTTTGTTCTGCATCCAGATCCGTGTTAATATTGCTATGCTTATTCTTCATTCTGTCTAATCTTTCTAGTTGTTCTTTCTAGTGATAGAAGACTAACATTTAGTCTTGTCTTTCACGAATCATTCGCGACTAATTATCAGTCGAGCACAGTCTAGCTCTTCGCAAATCATTCGCGACATATAATATGTCTTGCTATTCATGACAAATTATTCTTCTGGCACTTCATTTATTAATGCTTGGCTGCGTAATCTAGAAATGACCATGATTTCCATCATTAAGTTTTGTTCATTCTTATAGGCGTAGTCATGCTTATGGAGAGAGTCGTATAGCTCGTTCCGCTGCGCACGAACATTTTCTATCCGAGTTCGTTTCTCGTTCGTTTCTTGTTCAAGTTCGTGTCTCATTCGTGTTCGTCATTCATCTCCCCTCTCTCTCCAACATGGTATCAGAGCTATTTTCATAGCTTGATTAGATTCCATAGTACAAGACTCTACTAGACGATAGAGTAATTGTTTTCTTGTTCTATATTTTCAATATCAGATTTTCATACTTAAGTCCACTGATAGTTTCTCCTATCACTTAGACTAATTTTTCCACATGGATTCCCAAGGGAAATCCAGTCCTATCATGGACAAGCTTGATGGAGCCAATTACCATCTATGAAAATTTAAGATGAAAACTATACTAATGGCAAAAGAATTGTACGATGTTGTTACAGGTGCAAAGGAAAACCCGAAGTGGACGACGCAACAATCGCCAGATGGAAGCTGAAGGATGGAAAAGCTTTTGCACTGATCATCCTCAACATCACAAATACACAGATCGACCATGTATCTGAGCTCAGACATCAAAAGAAGTATGTGACATCTTGAGCACACTATACGAAGTGCGAGATATAGCTTCCAAGCTACATCTCAGGAAGAAATTCTACTCCCTCAAGATGACGAATTGTGATTCTTTGCAGAATCACATAATCAAATCAAGAACCTGCTAAGACAAATGGCCGCTGTCAGATCTGTCATAGACGATCAAGACGCAGTGATGCAACTACTTACAAGCTTGCCAAGTTCTTACGATAGCTGGGTGATGATCATCACGACTCATCCATAATTGACTCCTTCGAGAGTCATTACTATGTTGTTGCACGAAGACACGCGAAGGAATGAAGCCTCGAGTTCCTAGCTGATTCTCATGCCTTGTACACCAACAAGAGCACGACAAAGCAGAAGAAGAAGAAAGGCCCGAAACAATCAAAGCCAGACCAAAAACCAGCTCAACACAAGGAACAATCGAATCCGTAGACAAAGAAGAAGCTGTTCTGTAGATACTGCAAACGAAACAACCACAAAATACAAGACTGCCACATACTTCAAGCGAAGAACAACAACAAAGGGCAGTCGAATTAAGTGGCGAATACAGCTGTAGAAGCTCCATAGCCTAATTCAAGAAACGGATCATGATGCCTTCATGACCAATCATCAAGGAGCATATGGCGACAATTCTTGGTTCCTAGATTCCAGAGCCACTCAGCACATGACTAGTCTCATTGGCTGCTTCGAGTCCTATACACCTTACAGTATTCAGAAATTCGTTCACCTTGGCGACAATAGCACACAAGCTATTAAAGGTGAAGGCACTATAAGATTATGCTTTGCAAATGATCAGTCCAAGCTACTCTCTAAAGTCTTGTATGTACCAAAGTTATCTATAAATCTACTCTGTGTAAGCAGAATCACAGATCTAGGACACAAAGTAGAATTCAAATTGTGATCAGTGTAAAGTAGTTGATAGGACAGGCAAGATCCTAGCACTCAGAAAGAGACATGGATACTTGTATAAGTTGAGTCATTGTTTTTCTGCCTCTAGTCAGGCTCTCAATACTTCAATTTATTCAAATAAAGGTTTACTTTGGCATTAAAGACTTGGTCATTTAAATCATGCTATTGTACAACAAATTTCTAGACAATCTATTGTTCTTGATCTCGACTATCCTCGCAAAAAAGTCGAGTTACCTGTCTGTCAAGACTGTCTAGTTGGTAAACAAACTAGGAAACCATTTAAGTCAAGCCATTAGCATGTTGTTAGAGGATTGCTAGATGTTGTACATTCAGGTATTTGTGGCCCGATGAAAAATCCTTCTTGAAGGATGCCAAGTATTTTATAACTTTTATTGACAAATTCTCCAGAAGGACGATGGTGTATTTCATAAAGAAGAAATCAGATGCCTTCAACTACTTCAGAATTTTCAAGGAGCATGCAGAAAAGGAGATTGGAAGGACGAGTATTTCATAAAGAAGAAATCAAAAGCCTTCAACTGCTTCAGAATCTTCAAGGAGCGTGCAGAAAAGAAGATTGGAAGGACGATCAAGGTCCTAAGGTCAGGACAACGTTGGAGAATATATCTCTTTCGAGTTTAAGGAGTACTGCCAAAAGCCAAGGCATTGAGAAGCAATTCATCACTCCTTACAGTCCTCAGTCTAATGGCTTATCTGAGAGAAAGAACCGCACTCTGGTCGAATCTGCTAAATGTATGTTATCGCATGCATCGTTGACCCATAGGATTCTGGACTGAAGCTGTCTCCACTACAGCTTATTTGCAAAACAGATGTAACGACCAAGACCCTCTCAAACAAGACACCCCACGAGGTGTGGATAGGCTCTAGTCCTTCTTTGAAGAACCTAAGAGTGTTTGGGTGCATTGCTCACGCGCAGATCCCAAAGGACACAAGGAAGAAATTGGACTTCCAAGGTCTCAAGACCATCCTGATTGGATATACTTCGTCTGATAACACTTACAAGCTGTACGATCCTGATACTTAGCACATCTTGTATAGCCGGGATACAATCTTTATCGAGGATCAATTCATCGACCTCAAAGGCAAGGATATTGCTCAAGAAGAACCTTCATCACCTGCCATTGACTATGACAGTCCAAGCTTCTAGCTCAGGCGTGTCTATTGTTGACCCACTTTGAGATAGCGAATCAGACAAAGATGTCACTGCTACCCAAGCAACAAGTCTCAGAAGATCAAGCCGAGTGCGCACACAGCCCACAAGGTATACTCCTGAGTCTGTCTGTCTCTTGATGGAGGAACCGACGACAGTCGAAGAGAGGCAGTTAGCCAACCAAACTCTGATCTCTGGAGAGAAGCCTAGACAAAGAGTCTCTGATCAAGAACCAGACATCGTCAATAGTTGAAGCTCCTATTGGCTGCAATATCATTGATTGCAAATGGATCTTTAAGATCAAATATAATGCCAACAGAGCAATCGATCAAAGAAAGGCCAGACTGGTAGCACGAGGATTCACACAGATCTTGAATGTCGACTACAATGAGACTTTTAGTCCAGTCGTCAAACATTCGTCGATCCGAATGCTCTGTCTTATGTTGCAGCTGCCGACCTCAAAGTACATCAACTTGATGTACAAATAGCCTATCTGAATGGAGTTACACAAGAAGATATCTACATGATCCATCCCGAAGGATACGTTCTGGAAGGCATGAAGAATCATGTCTGTAAACTCCACAAAGCACTGTATGGCTTGAAACAGTCTGCCAAGGCTTGGTTTCAGAGGATCGATACATTTCTCATTGAACAAGGATTTAACCCAAGCACTGCTGATTGCAACGTTTATTTGAAGTAAGTGTAGCAATCCTTTATTATCATCACCTTGTACGTGGATGATACATTGCTCTTCAGCAACAATACCAATATGGTTAAGGATTCAAAACAGATGCTGTTCTCATAATTCGACATGATTGATCTGGACGAAGCTCACTTTTGTATGGGAATTCAAATCCTCATAGATAGAGCAAATCAATTGATTTACATCACTCAACAAAGGTATCTTCATAATGTTCTTAACAGATACAATTTGATGAATTGTAAATTAGCTCACTCACCAATGGATTTAGGCTTGCATTTGTCAAAGGACCAAAGTCTCCAGACCAAGCAGGAAGAGGAGCATATGAGAGAGTATCTGTATCAATCGACACTAGGATCTCTCATGTATGCAATGGTCTGTACAAGACTAGATATCTCTTTTGTTGTTAGCTCACTCAGCCAATACATGGCTAATCCTGGCATTGCCCATGGAAAGGCTCTTATTCGAGTCATGAGGTATATTCGAGCTACCATGGACCAGTGCATCTGCTATGGAGATGTCAGCAACGACAATCTTCATTAGCTCAGTGGTTATTCTGATGCAAGCTGGGGAGGAGATACAGACAATCAAAAGTCCACTACATTGCTGCTTCTCAATCTATTAAGGAAGTGTTTTGGTTGAGAAATTTGTTGTCGGACATCAATCTATATCAGTATAGCCCTACAATTTTGTTTTGTGACAGCCAAAGAGCTATTGCCTTATCGGCCAATGCTAGATTTCATTCTAGGAGTAAGCACATTGAGATTAGATATCACTACATCAGGGGCAAGGTTTTCGACAGAGAGGTGAGCTTAACGTACTGCAGAACGCAGGACATGGTTGCAGACATCTTCACGAAAGCACTCAGTGTTAATGCACACAACAAATTTTGTGCAGTGCTTAGTCTGAAGATCAAGGCATTCACGGATCCAGATTAAGAGGGGTATTGGATTTATTACTTCTACTCTCCTTAGATCCCTTTTTAATTTGCCTCCATTCATGATGCATATTTACTAATGTTGTCGTGTAGCCTGCATATTTACAAACAAATTCGCACAGATGAATAAAAGTCGAAAAAATCGTGACACTATGTTTTTACACAGGCTCTCAAAGTGTGGAAAAAGTTGTGAAGCTTGTAGCCTCTCAAAGGCACACAAGCTACCTTTTGATATCTCTTCCACTAGATCTACAAAAGCATTGGATCTTATTCATAGTGATGTGCACTCTTTTTCTCAAGAATCTAATGGAAGTGCATCTATGTATGTATCTTTTATTGACGATTACTCTAGATACACTTGGATTGAACTTTTGGATTCCAAAAGTAAAGTGTATGAAGCTTTTGTTAAGCTCAAAACTCTAGTTGAAAATCACTTGATGCTAGAATTAAAGAATTGAGGAGTAATAATGGTGGAGAGTATATCTCCACCAAGATGATAGAGTTTTGTAAATCCAATGGCATTAAGAGAGAACTTACATGTAGTTATAGTCCTCAATAAAATGGTATAGCCGAGAGGATGAATAGAACACTATGTGAGTGTGCTAAGGCTTTAAGTTTAGATGCATCTCTACCTAAGTCCTTTTGGGGAGAGGCTATTATTTGTGCAACTTATTTGTGTAATAGATTGCCATGTAAGCCCATTGGAGGCATAACATCTTATGAGGCTCTTTTTTGTAAGAAGCCGAATCTTAAAGATCTAAGAATTTTCGGATTTACTTGCTATGTTTTTCAAGCATTAGATACAAGAAAAGAGGATGATCCTACTTCTATTAAAGGGATCTTTGTTGGTTATGCTAAGAATAGAAAAGGATATAGAATCTATAATCCAATCACTAAGAAGATTTTAGGGAGTAGAGATGTTACTTTTGATGAAGGTAATCACTACACGTTGAATGAGAAAGCTTCTAATCCATCTTATGTCAAGGATATTGTAAGGTTTGAGGAGGAGCCTACATGTGATCAAGATCTTGAAGATCCATCTCGAGATCCGAGGACTCCAAGGAGATCTACAAGAAGGAAGGCCGAGCCCTCAAGGCTCACCTATGTTGACAAAGGTGAACAAAGGGAAGATCTACATTCACTTACCTCTTACACTTTTCTAACTTCTATGTTTGATGAGCCAAGTTGCTTTGAAGAAGCTATGGAGTCACAAGAATGGAGGGATGCCATGCAAAAGGAGTATGATGCTCTTATGGAGAATCATACATGGAAGCTTGTGGATCTTCCTCAAGGAAGAAAGCCACTTGAGTGCAAATGGATCTATAGATTGAAGTAAAATCAAGATGAGAGCATCAACAAACACAAGGCAAGGCTAGTGGAAAAGGGGTTCTTGCAAACCAAGGGAGTAGATTTTGATGAAACTTTTGCTCCTGTTGCTAAGCTAGTTTACACAAGGTTGATTATTTCTCTTGCAACTACTTTCAATTGGCCTCTATTTCAACTTGATGTGACTAATGCTTTTCTCAATGGATATTTGGAAGAGGAGATTTTCATGAGGCAACCCGAGGGCTTCATCAAAGAAGATCAAGAGGAAAAAGTGTGTTTGTTGCTAAGAAGCCTTTATGGGCTTAAGCAAGCACCTAGAGCTTGGTACTCTAGGTTGAATACTTTCTTGAACTCTATTAAGTTTGTTGTAAGTGCTTATGATCCTTCTTTGTACTTAAGATTGAATGCTGGTAAAATTATCATTCTCATTTTGTATGTTGATGACATTATCCTTAGTGGAAATGATCTTGATGGTATACAAGAAGTGAAAGTAGCATTGTTTAAGGAGTTTAAGATGGTGGACCTTGGTAATCTTCATTTCATATTAGGAATAGAAGTTTCAAGAGGCAAGGATTTGAGTCTTATTTGTCAATCTAAATATGCTTCTTCTATCTTAGAAAAGTTTGAAATGAAAGATTGTAAAGGAGTAGAAACTCCTATGGAGCAAAATGTAAAAGTTTCCAATAGTGATGATAAACATCCTTTGAGGACATCACACTATATAGGAGACTTGTAGGCTCCTTGATCTATCTTACTATAAGTAGACCCGATCTAAGTTATAGTGTAGGCAAACTAAGCCAATCTATGCAAAATCCATTGGTTTGTCATTGGAAAAATGCAAAAAGGGTGTTGAGGTACATCTCGGCCACCAAGAACTTTGGCATTTTATATGATGGATCTAATCTTGCCTTAAGGCATATTCGGATGCTGATTTTGCAGGTGATAAGGTGGATAGGAGGTCCACAAGTGCTTTTGTTACCTTCCTTTGCAATGGCATAGTGTCTTGGCTTTCCAAAAAGCAAGATACTATTTCTCTATCTTCAACCGAATCAGAATACAAGGCACTAACATCCACAACAAAGGAGATCCTATGGTTGAAGAGGCTTTTGGTGGAGTTGCAAGTCATAGAGGTCGAGGAGCAGCCAATAATATTTTGTGACAACCAATCAAGCCAAGCATTAGCAACCAATCCCACATTCCATGCAAGGAGCAAGCACCTAGAGATTGCTCACCATTTTGTGAGGGACAAGGTTCAAGCAAAGGAGATCAAACGACATCATGTGTCTTCTTCAGATTGCCTTGTTGATATACTCACTAAAGCCTTGCCAAAGGCTTCATTTATCAAGTTAAGATCAGCCTTAGGAGTTGTACATAGATGTACTATAGTTGTATCATGTAAAAATTGAGGAGTGTTAGAATTTAGCAATTTTCACATGGTTTTTGATGAATGTGGATCCACACGTGTGAGGACTTGTCCACACGTGTGAAATGACACTTGTAATATTCAGAGCCATTTTGATTAGCTTTCCTTTGAGTCTAATATGACATCTCCTAAATTCCATACGGCGGCATTTCAGGTTAGAATTTAGGAGATGTCATATTAGACTCAAATGAAAGCTAATCAAAATGGATCTGAATATTACAAGTGTCATTTCACACGTGTGGATCCACATAGATGTCTAATATTCATCAAAAACCATGTGAAAATTGCTAAATTCTAACACTCCTCAATTTTTACATGATACAACTATAGTACATCTATGTACAACTCCTAAGGCCGATCTTAACTTGATAAATGAAGCCTTTGGCAAGGCTTTAGTGAGTAGATCAGCAAGGCAATCTGAAGAAGACACATGATGTAGCTTGATCTCCTTTGCTTGAACCTTTTCCCTTACAAAATGGTGATCAATATCTATGTGCTTGGTCCTTGCATGGCATGTGGGATTGGTTGCTAATGCTTGGCTTGATTGGTTGTCACAAAATATTATTGGCTGCTCCTCGGCCTCCATGACTTGCAACTCCACCAAAAGCCTCTTCAACCATAGGATCTCCTTTGTTGTGGATGTTAGTGCCTTGTATTCCGATATGGTTGAAGATAGAGAAATAGTATCTTGCTTTTTGGAAAGCCAAGACACTATGCCATTGCAAAGGAAGGTAACAAAAGCACTTGTGGACCTCCTATCCACCTTATCACCTGCAAAATCAGCATCCAAATATGTCCTTAAGGCAAGATTAGATCCATCATATAAAATGCCAAAGTTCTTGGTGGCCGAGATGTACTTCAACACCCTTTTTGCATTTTTCCAATGACAAACCAATGGATTTTGCATAGATTGGCTTAGTTTGCCTACACTATAACATAGATCAGGTCTAGTTATATAGTAAGATAGATCAAGGAGCCTACAAGTCTCCTATATAGTGTGATGCCCTCAAAGGATGTTTATCATCACTATTGGAAACTTTTACATTTTGCTCCTTAGGAGTTTATACTCCTTTACAGTCTTTCATTTCAAACTTTTCTAAGATAGAAGAAGCATATTTGGATTGACAAATAAAACTCAAATCCTTGCCTCTTGAAATTTCTATTCCTAATATGAAATGAAGATTACCAAGGTCCAGCACCTTAAACTCCTTAAACAATGCTACTTTCACTTCTTGTATACCATCAAGATCATTTCCACTAAGGTAAGCATGTTGAACTAAAACTTTCGTGATAGATTGACCGGTAGGTGATACTTTAAAATCCATTATCCTGCCTTTCCAAAAGCTTCTATATATGTTATCCGATCTTTTTCTTTTTCGGAATGAGCCTTTTGCAGAGGGATGCATCAAAATCCATTGATATTTTCGATATATTCTTGGTATCCATTGATATCTACTTTTTTTTCATTGCAAATATTGATTGCATCAATGGTTCCTCTTGGTCTCCGATTATGTGTAGCCATTAGTCGAAAATATGAGTATGCAAGCTGAGATCGGAGAGAATGTAGAGATTGCGAGGTAAACTTAAGAATGACAAGAAAATGAGAGATAGAATGAAGAAAATGAGAGGTATACCTATGAATGACAAGAAGTTCCTTAACTAAAAGGAATAGTTAACCATAGTTTATGAATATTGACGTCAAATCAACCTCAATTGAACAATGATGGGCATCATAAGAGTATTTGGGCAGTAACTGTGGTCCAATCACAATTGTTTGTTGTACCCGGCGGGATATTTGAAAATCATGAAAATTTGGCCGGGAAAGTTAAATACAATTTCTGTCCGTCAATGAGAGAGAGAGAGAGAGAGAGAGAGAGAGAGAGAGAGAGAGAGAGAGAGAGAGAGAGAGAGAGAGAGAGAGAGAGAGAGAGAGAGAGAGAGAGAGAGAGAGAGAGAGAGAGAGAGAGAGAGAGAGAGAGAGAGGAGAGAGAGAGAGAGAGAGAGAGAGAGAGAGAGAGAGAGAGAGAGAGAAGGGAAGAAGTGTGTATGTATTGTGTCTTGCATTTTGAATTTAAGATAATGAAGAGAGAGAGAGAGAGAGAGAGAGAGAGAGAGAGAGAGAGAGAGAGAGAGAGAGAGAGAGAGAGAGAGAGAGAGAGAGTGATTTGATTAAGATTTAGGGTAGTAGATGAAAAGATTGTGTGTGTGTGTGTGTGTGTGTGTGTGTGTGTTTTCAACATTTTGCATTGATTTAAAGTTTAAGATATGAGATATATATATATATATATATATATATATATATATATATATATATATATATATATATATATAGAGAGAGAGAGAGAGAGAGAGAGAGAGAGAGTGTGTGTGTTTTGTAATATGCATTTGTTTAGGATATTTAAGAGTGATAGATAAATAAATAGTGTTTGATTGAATTTATATTGGATTTTGAGAGAGAGAGAGAGAGAGAGAGAGAGAGAGGAGAGAGAGAGAGAGAGAGAGAGAGAGAGAGAGAGAGAGAGAGAGAGAGAGAGAGAGAGAGAGAGAGAGAGAGAGAGAGTATGTGTGTGTGTGTGTTTTGATTAAGATTTATAGTAGTAGATGACTAGATAGTGTTTGATGGTAATTGTATGTTTGAATTTGTTTATAATAATGGTTCAATTGTGTAATATATTGTTATTTTAGTGGAAATCACCATGGACATGGCCCCAAAATCGAGATAGGAAGATAATATTTTAATAATCTTCACGCAAAGGAGCAGTCTCGGGATCGTAAAGCTATCATGCTTTGAGAGGGAGCTGAAGAAACGAAATGTTTCTAACTACAAAGCCTTGCTAGCTTTCAGCTCTCAACCAAACAAAGATATTCGCGAACACAAAAATTGGGAGACACGAAACACGAAAAGTTTCGCGAACACGAAAGTCAACGAAAACAAAGATGAACGATTCGTGAACACGAAAGTCAAGGGAGACGATCACAAACGCTTTGTGAACACGAAAGATTCACAAACGAGAATCTTTTGCGGTCTGACACAAGATTCCTTTGCGGTCCAGTACGAGAGAAAGGCAGACGACCTAAACGGAACCAACGGTGGAAACAAAACCAACGACACGACATGAAAAAATGTTGCGAAACCCATTTTGCCCTCACGCTCCAAAGAGTACCAGCAAAGATCGCGCAAGTACCTAGAAGTACAGAAATCTGATCTGATGGCATGACATCATCAGATGCTTCCTAGGCCATGGCGAATCTGCCACTCTTGTAATTATCTGATTAGTTGTAGATGCTTAATCACTCTAATCTTAGATTTACATAGAGCGACTGTACTTACTGGATCATACTTGACATATAGATCAACAGAATACACACACAGTGTAGGTAAGTATAGTAGTCTGATGCTAGTAAGCAATCAAGACAAAATACAAACAACAAGTCTGCTTGCATGCAAGACGAGCTCTGTGATCAGGATCCATAGAGATCCAACTATCCGCTAGTGAAGCAAGACGATTACTCATGAGAGAACAGTGTTTCTCCCATGCCAATGTAGTATGTGGATTTGCATGCAGTGCTTGAAGAAAGAAGAGAAAGATCAATATAGATAATTTCTCTTGTTGTGTCTGATCTTGAATGTGAATGCTTCTGCTGTCAATCGTGTGTTTGAGTTCTCTTGTTCATTTTAATTCCACTTCCTGGTTGAAACTATGTTGAATGCTGCATTAAGTTTATAAACGTAGATCAGTAGTGCCTGATTACATTCTGGAGGATTGTAGGAGTGATTCAATTGGCAGTGTCCAGCAATCGCATCTGAAATCCATCTGAGTCGCAAGAGGATCATGGTTCCTTCGCGAAAGCTTCGCAGTTGCGAATCCAAATCGCGATTCTTCCTGATCCTCATCACTTGGGTGGATCAATCCTTGAGACTTTCACCATAGCAGACTTTTGCGGTGGTTGAGCTGGTACTTTTTTGATTCCGTAGCGATCTGGGTCCATGTGGTGTAGGACCTGCTCATCAATAAGCTCAATCTCCTTATTATAAGTTAGATCATGCTGCCAAGAGACTAAATCATTGTCCACTGGGTTCTCAATAGGTTCCGCTAACAGCCATGCTACGTTTATCATATTCACCCCAAATGTGATTGGTGTGTCCATAGTGTAACACTTGGGTGAAGATGTACTGGGTTCAGGATTTGATTCATATTGACGTGCCTGGCAGTCAATAGTTTCTAATGCATCCGCCCATCTCACGACATCCGTGTCTGAATCATAGTGACCTCCCTTGGCTGGCCTTGGGCGATCAATCATGTGATTTGTCGTGGATGATCCGTCATCAGCTTTGGGTGCAATAGGTTTCACTGCCCATGTGGTTGGATCAATCTTTACAGCCTGCTCTTTGTTCTCGAAGGTGAGTTTTCCCATGCTCCAATTGTGTACTACTTGCGCAATCCTCACTCGTGGTCTTCCCAGTAATACATGGTATGCAGTTGGAGATTCAGGTATATCCATGACTACAAAAGTGATCACAAACTGCATGCCTGTTATTTTTATAGCAATATCGGCCACTACACCTTTTGGTTTCACATAGGATTGATCTGCCAGCTTGATGGCAAATCTTGCTGGATTTAATCCTTGTAAATCTCATTTTTCATACAAATTAGTGGAGATCAAATTGACAACTGATCCTCCATCTACTACTGCTGCCTCGTTCTCGTATCTCTTGTGTTTGATTGCCAAAGTGAGGTTGTGTTCCTCACTTTCTCATGTTGTCCCGATGTGGAGGACGTTACTTGTTTCTTCATAGACCGTACAATATATGGGCTCAAGCGCTGCTAGCCCCTCATCCCTTTGGCCCATTCAGCTAGAAGGCTTTTTGCTTGTGGTGAAATCCACAGTAGTTCTCCGAGTGGTAAACTAGCACGGCTCGCCAATAAAAGTGTGAGCCTTTTAGTGCATGGTTCCTCGGACTCCACCATGTGAAAAGGTGGTTCATGTTGGTCCAACCGACGACTCTGATTAGTGCGTAGTGGTGAGCCCGCTTGCGGTTCCCGTTCGTCGCCAACTGGAGGTTCCGTGGAATTGTCCCTTTCTTGCTCTTTCTCCTCCGCTTGTGTCTTTTGTACCTAGTGTCTTATTTTCTAGTACTATCTTCTTTCTTCCCTCACATTCGGATATGGCGCTGAAGTTGAGGGTTGGTCGTCAGTGACCAAGGGTGGTGGTGAGGGAGCCACTTCCTTCCTCTTCTGTGCTTGCATGACGGCTAACACAGGAGCATGGAACTGGTGTCTTTCCGATGGCATCGCTGCTGGAACTACTGGTTGTTGTATCGCAATGAAGTTGAGAGGTGCACTGGTTCCAGGTTTAAATGGACAATTCTTAAAATAGTGTCCATAACCACATTCTTGGCAGAAGGATGTATATTGTCCCTTGTAGGGACATTCCGCAATTATGTGTCCTTCGTCGCATCCGTAGCAGTCGTAGTTCCTCCCGCTTTGACACTGAGTTTGAGCTGCATAAGCTGCCACATATGCATTTATGGCAGGATCCATAAATGGTTCATCTGGTCCGTACCATTGTTGTTGCTCAAGTTGAGGTGGCATTTGCATCTCTGGTTCCGTTGTCGGCAGGTTTACATGGGCCACTTGTTGATTGGCTGGCCTTGGTGGTGTAGGTAAGGCCATACGTTGTTGTTGATTCGGTGTGTCGTATCTCGGTGCCGCGTTGGGTGCCCCTTGATGGTATGGATAAGAAGTTTGATAAGGAATTCTCTTCAGTTGAACAATCTGGGGGTTGAACGGGCAAAATGCTGTATTGTGCGATGTTGCATTGCACAGATGACAGAATCTATGTGTCAGTCTCAGATTTTGCTTAAGGACTGGACACTCGTTCGCTATATGATTTTGTGTATATATTGAACACCATACATTCTCCCGTTGTGGATACTATAGCTGGTTTAGTTCCGGTTGATGTGGCATTACTACTACAGCTCCCTGTAAGGCTTTCAGTTTCTGGTCAAACTGCGTCGTAAGTTGCTCTATCTACTGTTTGTGTAATTTTGTCATTTGCTCCAACAACAATTCTATGGATGGAGCAAATGTGTTTGATGATGTCGATGCTAATGAGGGAGTAGGAGTGTGGGTAGATGGATATTTGTCATCAGATCCCTCGTCTTCTTCCCTGATGGCATCTTCCGTAGCTTCTTGCAGATTAGCGTACTGCTCCCATCATTTCAGTTCTCTTCTGATGCTTCGTGGTAGTCCGGCTAGGAACCACATGATCACCGCATGATCGGGACTTAGGGCTGCACTACACTCGGATCGTAGATGTTTGACCCGTTCAATATAGTCCCTGACCCTTTCTCGTTTTCCCATCTTGACTTTACTCAGCAAGAGAAATGGGACTTCCAGAAACTTTCTTGGTTTAAAGCGCGTAATGAGAGCCACTTTAACCGCTTCCCAGGTGAATTTTTCTTTCTTTGACAGGTTGAAAAACCAATCCTAAGACACTGCCAATAAGGACATGGGAAATAGCATCAGCTTTTCCGCAGATGTCCGTTCACCATAGATTTCACAGGCTTGCTCGTAGATCTGGAGGAATCGGATGAGATCTGATGATCTGTCGTATTTTGGTATTTCCATCCGAGGTGGTCTCCAGACTACTTGCAAGGGAGTGACAGGTATGGGTTGGCCCATTGGATCCATTGGTGTTGGTTCTGGTTCTACCTCTTGTTGCACAACTGCTAATCTGGGAAGGTGTGGTGCTTGATTTGCTATCCTTCTTGCTATTGGTCGTCCTGATCTTAGATTCATCCGATGGTGGGTTCCAAAGTAGTTGGATCTTGCTTGTACAGTGGAATGCAGTCTGGACTTAAGGATCTGATCAATCAGATCGGCCAGAAGTGAAATTTAGGCCCTTTACAGTGGTTTTCCCTAGATAACTTCTTACTCCTTGCACTGAATGACCTGAGATTTTGACAGTAACTGGATCTAATGCTGATCTTTCCACTGATCTAGTCTGCGAGGGTTCTCTTGTGCAAGGGTTGGTTGTGCAAGAGTTCTTTAAACTATGTTTTCTTAACTTGGTATCAGAGCCTTTGGTGGCTTGAATTACCGGACAAGAACAAAGAGCTGCAAATTCACGACGGTTTGTTGGCTAGGAGGCAAAAAACTGAGTCTGTGGAGATTCGTGGAATAGCTCAAAACTGTAAGAAGTATCAAAGGCCAAGCGATTGCGAGGAGGGCAAGGTCAGCCATGGACCAATCATAGAGCAATTAATCCTTCTCACAGCTATGGAAGAAAAAGACAGCTAGGGTTTGGAAGTGGAAAGTGGTGGATCTTTCTCCACACATAACCAATCATAGAGCAATTAATCCTTCTCTCAGCTATATAAGAAAAAGGCAGCTAGGGTTTGGAAGTGAAAAGTGGTGGATCTTTCTCCACACATAACCAATTTTGGAGTTGTCAGTGGCTAAGGATGGGCGCCCTGCTATGATGAAACTACTGTAATAAGGCCGTGGAAGGCCGTGAAGTATGGGTAGAGCAGGAGTGAGATGAATCAATCAAGCCTTCCTAGCTATAATGGACATCTAGGGTTTTAGCTGATAAAAGTATGGATCATTCTCTATTTGTAGTGTGTTTCAGATATGTGAAAACATAGTGGAGAGCGCCCTAGTTCTAGGAAGATGATGCCAAAAGGCCGTGGCACGCCGCAGAGCCAACATTGAGCTGGATCGGAATGGTATCTGGCAGCCATAGCTTTGCAAACAGAAGAGAAAGGAAGATCTATCATAAAGAGAGAAGAGGAGGAGAGGTCGCGGGACCTCGCACGTGCCCAGCTCACCTACCCTGTTAGCGGCTAAAAGTGACTGGTGCTTTAAAGGCTCTTGATTAACGCACAAAAGCGTGGAAAGCCGTCCAATCTTGAGTCACACAGATCGACGATGGTGATTGCACGTCAGGTGGGTCGTTGGATCTAAAGGATCCGTTGGATTGATGTGAAAAAGCCTAAAGGGGTCTGAATTGCAAAGTGCATTGCAACTTCATTAAAAATCTTCAAATTGAAACAATTGTTGGGTCCCAAGTTTTTGAAGGGTGAAGTTTCCTCACACTGAAGAAACAACTCAAAAACCCAAATTGCCCTTATTTTCACCTCCTTTAGCCTATTTTGGCCAAACGAAAGACTATAGCCTCCAAAAGAAGGGCACCTACAAGTACGGTACACCAAAACAGAGTGATTGCCATGGAAAAAGTATTTGGAACATGCCAAAAGTGATTTCACCATTCCACTGGGCAGGTAGTTGGTAGTTGGTGACGAGAAGCATTTCGGAAAGCGACGCCAGTTTGGCTTTCAATTTGGCAAAAGACCGGTGGATGGCCTGGTAAGCCAAAAATTGCGGATCATTATTTGTGATTTCTGACATCACGGCTGGCTTTGGCATACGCTTTATAGCCTACAGGCTTCAGCATACGCTTTATAGCCTACAGGTGGAGTTTCAAGCAGTTTGGAAATGGCAAACATCAATGAGGCAATTTTGGGTGATGCAAGCAAACTTGATGGGGCTTCTAACTACAACATCTGGAAATTTAAAATGAAGAGGATTCTTGATGGAGAAAGAGCTATGGGAGATCATGGCAGGTATTGAAGTCCAGCCAAATACCACTCAAGGTGACATGAGGGCCTTTGATAAAAAGGCGCAGAGAGCATTGTCCTTAATCAATCTTTCAGTGAAAGACCATGTAATCACTCATATAAGTGATGCCACGATGGCTAGGAGGACTTGGGAAGCTCTTAGAATGCAATTTCAAACTTGCAATCCAGCTCATGCCATGTTCTTGAAGTCGAGATTGAACGCAATAAGGATGGAAGAAAGTAAATCAGTGGGATCTTTCTTCACCAGGATAAAGGAGTTAAGAGATCAACTTGTGGCAATTGAAGAACCAATTAGGGATGTTGAATTGGTACATACCACAATGAGCGGTGTCTCGGAAGGGCTATAGATGTTTGTGAGTGGCATTGCTTTGAGGGAGAGGTTGATTACTTTTGAAGACTTCCACGAAATCATGTTGCAAGAAGAGCAGCATCGCGAAGTGGTGAAGTCAAGGCAAACCCCACAGGAGGATCAAGCCTTGCTTGTTAAGGGCAAGTAGAAATGATGGAAAAGGATTCCTAAGAAATCCAAGGATGATGATGATGAGGGAGAGTCGTCATCAAAAGAAAAGAAGAAGAAGAAAGGCAAATGTTATCATTGCCACAAACCAGGTCATTGGGCATGCGAGTGTTACAAGAAGAAAGCGGACATAAAGGCAGGAAAAGCTACTCAACAAGGCAACATTGCCGAAGATGATGGAGAAGATGATGAGACAAGTGTCTTCTCATCGGCATTGGCATCCCAAATTGATGATGGTGCTAGATGGTTCATAGATTCAGGCACCACAAGACATATGACCAGGAAACATGATTGGTTTGAGAAATTCTCACCAATCCATGGTGGGGATAAAGTCACTCAAGCCAATGGAGAGGAATGCCAGATACAGGGTGTGGGCAATGTACCTGTGCAATTTTTTGATGGTAAAATCAAGAACATCCCTAATGTGCTTTATGTTTCTGGACTCAAAAAGAGTTTGCTTTCTGTTGGTGTAATGGCAAATCAACATCTTAAGGTTGAATTTGTCAAGGATGGATGCCTTATGAGGGATATGAACCACAACCATAAAGTGGTGGTGATGGGTTATAGAGATAGTAACTGTGGCCTTTATAAATTGGATGCTGCAAAACCAGGAGAATATGGTTTGGCTATCTCAACAGCATCTCAATCTGAGTTGTAGCTCAGAAGACTTGGTCATTTGAACTATGGGACCTTGAGATTGATGGCGAAGCTGAAGATGGCAATAGGGTTACCGGCATTGCAGGATGATCATCATGGAATATGTGAAGGATGCGTCATGGGAAAGCATCATGGGGAGACATTCAAGAAAGGTGGAGCTGCAAGAGCTAAGAAACTGCTAGAACTCATTCACAGTGACCTGTGCGGCCCAATGAAGACCATATTGTTGGGAAAAGCATATTATTTTATGACTTTCATAGATGATTACTCTAGGAGGACATGGATTTATTTCTTGAAAAAAAAATCTGATGCTTTTGGTCGCTTCAAGGAGTTCAAGACCTTGGTAGAGAACCAACTAGATGCACGCATCAAAGTGCTAAGATCTGATAGAGGGGGCAAATACAAATCTGATGATTTTGAGGACTTTTGCAAAGAACACAACATCAAAAGACAATTCACACGGTCGCACACGCCACATAGTAATGGTGTAGCTGAAAGGAAAAACAAGACTATTATGGAGAGTGCACGCTCCATGATGAAGCAAATGGGCTTGACCGATTTACTTTGGTCAGAAGCGTGTAGTGCGGCAACGTTTTTGCAAAACAGGAGCCCTACAGTTGTGGTTCCAAATGTGACTCCCGAAGAAGCATTTACAGCAATAAGGCAAAAATTGACAAGTTTCGTGTCATTGGATGTAAGGCCTATGTACATGTGCCAAAGGAGGAGCGAAAGAAACTTGATGCCAAAGCAATCAAGTGTATCTTCGTAAATTATGATGAGAGGACGAAGGCATACAGGTGTTTTGATCCTGTAATGAACAAGATTCACATTAGCAAAGATGTGATCTTTGATGAAACACATAGGTATGAAGATGAAGACCATGCAAGTGGTGAGATAGAAAGTCAACAACAGGTTATGCCTTCAATTTTGGTAGCGGTTGTTTTTCATGGTCTAGCAAGAAGCAAGATACTATTTCTCTTTCTTCTACAGAAACCGAATATAAAGCGTTGAGTTCTGCTACCCGAGAAGTTTTTTGGCTACGTAAGTTGTTATGTGAGATTGGCATGAAGCAGGTAAATCCTACTGTTATTTTCTGTGGCAATCAAAGTGGAATCTGTACAAGTCGTAGATCAGTTAGGGTTAAGCTCTACTTCGACAGCATAAAGAGGAGTCGCAAAGTTGTGTCGTCATAGAAGCCGCAAGTGGACCGCATTGTTGATTTGGTGGTTCCTCTCGGTCACAATGTCGATCACAAGTCGTAGCTTGTGATTCCCTTCGGTCGTTAGTCTTTGTTGAGTGACCGCAGGGTTGACTCTTGTGGCCTTGGCGGTGGTCTAGCAGTTCGTTGTTAGACAACATTTTGACCGTAGACTCGTTCATTTAATGTTGAAGACATAAAAAATCTCTAGGTTCTTAATGTACTTCAGATATTTGACATGAGAATGTAGAATAGAAGAAGTCATGAATGGTTACCCTTTGGACTGTGCATAGAAACCCGTGTATTTTACCAGGTAGAACTCTGCACACAAAAATAGAGTAGCTTTGCAGGTCTGCAGTTTGTGTTAAGAAACACAACCAAATATGCAAGTAGCAAAACAAGAAACTCTAATTCTTGTAGGTATCAGATAAGTAGACATAGAACCAAGATAATAGGTTGCATTTGACCCTAGATCAGTGATAAAAAAAACGTGTAGAAAGAATTTTAAATGGATTATATCACCAAGGAGAAAACTGTGAGTCTTATTAATGACTCCCAAGAGGGATTGATTGATTGATTATAGCTTGAATGCAAACCGTGATCTAGATTAGCAATTCCACACACATCAACCAAGGGCAATCACAAAAGCATTGATCCACATGAAGATCCGAGCCCACACATGTGGTATGACCTCCAGTACAGCCTTAAACCATAGATTATCAGAGAACAAGTTATCTTATCATTTGGATCACAAAAAATACAAGTCTCATAGTGAAGAAGCCAAGATTCCAATGAGCTCTCAAAAATTCTAAGGCATACTATGGAATGGTGAATAGTATGTACAAAAGCTCTTCCCCACCTCAAGTTAGGTGAAAATTTAGCATGTAATAAGGAAGATGATTGAGCATTTTTGTTCTAATTTGTCAATCTAACCTAATTCTAGAGTCTGGTGGCTAGGTTGGTTATCCACCTCCATGATTCAAGGAATTTGGCCCTCTAATTTAGGAATTATGGCCAAACAAGCCTAACTAACCCTATGAATGAGATCACATGCCAACATGGATTCACACATGTGGGACCCACCTATGTATAATTTACATGGTTTTGATCAAGCTAGATTTGCCCAATTTTTGCAATTCCTCATAGCAAGAGTTCCACTTCTCCAAAATACTATTACATCCATCAATCCTCTTTTTTGTAGGTAAGGACCTCATTCAAACATCTTGCAAGAATCCCAAATTGTGGGAAGAATAGTTGGAATCATCCCAGTATTGTAGCATAGGAGCGCACAAAAATGTCAAACTCTACATTAACGACAAAAGAAACATGAAAGTGTGGTAGCTCCGACAATTTCGTTGGTACTTAAGAGAACCAATAACCAACTACACTAATGGACATTTGTATCCCAATGCCCATGCCATTGTTCAAGCAAGCAGCAATATTTTCATCTACAATAACTTGGAAAGAAAAGATAGGGCCTTGGCAAGCCGGGTTACATGACTATTGACAAATTCTCATCTAACATTTTCAATCTAGTAATTAAAAGCTTTGAAGGCCAAGTTCAACATTTTGAAAATCATATCATTGTACATCTATAGATTGTACAATCATATCATTGTACATCTAGTGAACCAATGCAAGAGAGTCATAAAAAAAGGGATAAATAGTTGTATAGGACAGCATTCAATAAAAAAATTGATAAAATTGATTTAAAAAATACTATTTTATATTCATTTCAATGTGAGTAGGTATGATTCAAGATTTCCTATTCATGATAATTACCTTCATCAAATGTTTAGATGCAATACGTCTCCCATAATGCTTTTAATTATCAAAACAAGCCATGTCTCTATAATGTGAATTGATACCCCAATATTGTGTATATTATAACATTTTATTGACAAAATTCATAAGCTTCAACACTATCAATAAATTGAAAAGCTTTGTTAAATTTTAGTGCTAATAGGATGTAAGGATGAGAACTCTTAGATTTAATTTTATGGTAGATATAAATATTTAATAACAATACTATCTATGAAGCTTATGCATGCAATAGTGCAAGCTAAAGAATGAAATCCTAGGAGGACATTGATAGGGATAGATAACATGCTTCCCATTAAATTGCCATTCCAACTCAAAGTTGAATTTTAAAAAAGTAGTAGATGTAAGTAGATTTCTTAGACCACTTTCTATTGAAGAAAACTCCTCACAACCCATGGGTATTGAAACTATTTTATCAAGATAATATCATGAAATCAAATAAATTTATCTTTGTGTTATATACAAATATATATCTTCTAAAGCTTTTCATTCATATGTAGAAAGGTTGACATCTCCTTCTACGCATCGACACCATAATTATTGGGCTATAATAAATCAGCTCTACTACCGATAGCTCACCTTACATAAAAATAGTAAGGAATGGTAAGAACAACATCAAACAACATGAGTATGCATACTATTGCATCATTAAATACATGGAAATTTATGGTTGTAACTTCATGCTTGTTACAATTACCTTTTTTTTAATAAGTGTTCACTATCTTACAATTCCCTACAGGCTCTTAAGCATTGTGCAAATCGCTAAGATACCTTATTCGATATGAGGATTGCATTTTAAATGATATAGAGAATGAAAATTACTTGATAGTCTTACTTTTCATCTCAAACTAAAAGTGTTTTTGTCACCTCACTCCTATAGACACATCTAAACCATGACAAACGAGTGCTACTTTATTCAATGCATCTTTGCTAAGATAAACTAATTTTTTACATTAAATACTAAATGATGGATTACACATAAACATCCTCTATAAGTAGATAACTTATAAGTATTGCTAAAAACGTCAAATAAAAAAGGCACCTTTGATCACACAGAGTGTAGTACTAAGGTATGTAAGAATTGTTGAAACATGAAAAAATATTTGCTTACATGTCTAAATATTAAGAAACACCTCTAAATATAACAACAATGGGCCAAATTTATACATGATTTGGAAAACATTATAGTGTTTAGAGTATGAACAAAATAGTGGTGGCAATCAACTAAAGTAGATATCATTTTTCTAGCAATTTTCAATTATAGGAGATAAATATAGGTCAGAAAACATAATGTACATGGTGACCTATGGAGATAAATTGTGTGATTCTTGGTGGTGACGCATTGATTCAAGCTTGCATGCTACAAATTAGCCATGTTTTGGCAAGATTTAAAAAAATTCATGAAGGTAATTTGATAGTTCTAGCTAGGTGATTTGAGATGGCAAAGACTATAGATTGTGGCAAGTTATAGTAAAACATTAATCTAAGAATATGTTGAAAGGTAATGAACTAGTTTAATTGAAAAATATGTGAAAGAAAACTAAGACGAAATTTGCGAAAACCGTGAAAAACGCGAAAATGCGACAGAAAAAGCGAAAGTCGCAGAACAATTAGTAAAAATTCCTAATAGTAAAGAATTAGACCTTGATAGGCCTACTGAAAAACATTATGATGTTGATATTAGTTCAGAAGCTAAAAAGCTTTTGGACGAAGAAGCTAGAAAAGTTAAAAAAGTAACATTTTCAGATCCAGTTATAAGTAGCGAGATACCTAGAGATCCATCGCCACTTAGAAACCATTCTTATGATATAGTAGAAGACCTTGTCTCCAGAATGCCCAATAAAACTTTTAAACATTTATTAGACGATAATCAATGTTATAAGAAAGAAATTAAGCAATTTTTGCAAAGTAAAAAGAAAACAAAAGAAAAGCTACCATTAGTCAACGTAGGATTAGTTAATTACAGTGATGAATGTCAACCCGAGATTCAGGTAGTAATCAATGGCTGCATCTTAGATAGTGTACACATAGATTCTAGATCTAGCGTAAACATAATGACTGAAGAAACAACATATGAGTTAGGCATTCATCATAGAATAGTACCCACCTTAAGACATTTAAGGTTAGTTGATGCAACGAGAAGATCACCAATAGGGGAATTGTCTCAAGTTATAGTTTATATTGGAGACCATAAGTTTCTTATGGATTTTATAATATTAAGAACTACAAGACAATCATCATATAAGTGTTACTAGGATGACCATGGCTCTACCAGGCCGATGTCATAACCCACTGGAACCTTCAAAGACCAGATGGAGACACCGACGGGGAAAAGTCACAAAAGAATTACTATATCATGGGAAAAGGATAAGTATGACGGTGAGACACCTACATCATCTTCGAGCTACACTTAGGAGGATGAAGGGCTTCAGTCCTTAAGGACTGAGGAAGGGGAGAGGTTTGTCACACTAAGTATATCTGCATACAATAATAGAGTAGAATATGTAGATAGAGGAGATTGTGGAGTTCCAGAGATTAGTGCTATCATAGGAGATTAGACTATAGATAGAATACTAATAGACTCAGAATCCAGTATCAACTTAATAAAAGAAACATTGGTTAAGGAATTAGGACTAGAAAAACAGATACAACCTATCACTTACCATGATATTCATTTAGCAGACGCATCCAAATGTATACAAGTAGGGGAGCTAAAAGGTATTAGCCAAGTTTTAGAGACAAAGACGTTTGTTATGAATTTCTTTGTCATAAACCCAGTAGATACACCACCTTATTCAATATTATTTGGAAGACCATGGCTATATCAAGCAGATGCTATTATAAATTGGTCTACCAAACAGATATTTTTTTCGAGGCATTCTCACAGCCAGTCCAATAGGGGGTCACCTTTTGAGATGGGGTAAGGAATTAGCTAGACCTGCTGAATCCTGGATCAATTTCATAGAATGCTATGAGATTGACGAGGATGAGGAAATACCAACAACATCCGAGTCAAGAGAACTTCTGGGTGGAACTGGAGCAAGCCTGACCGAAGAGATGGTAGATAAAACAAATTATGTAGAAATAGAAATTAATAAAGGTAAAATTTTGAATTTATATAAACACCACAGAAATGTGAAGAGTATATATTACTTCTTAAAAAATATTGTGAAGCTTTTAGCACGTGTGAACTTCACCACACACCTTATAGGATCTTACTGAGGTGTTGTGATTGCACTAGATTGATCAAAGAATAGTATGCTTGAAAAATCTAAGGCAAGAGCACAATGGCATACATCTTATGAAAAAATCTAACTCTTCACTATGAGAAATGAATGTCAGAAATAATTCTAAGTGTTCAGTATGGGAAAAAGAGGCTACTCTTGGGTAGAGAGAGAAAATCAAGCATGAATAACTCGGGTAGAGAGATAATGAGTCCAAAACACCAAAATCTCAATATTTACAATATGGCAAAACATGCCCAGCTTTCCCTACATGAGAGAGACTCAAATTCCTACAGTGGAGTTGCATGGAAAGTCCACTTAACTGAACTAATTCACCTACCAGAGATCCACATGTGTAACTGCATGCATGTATGTTGGCCTGGCAATTGAGCTTGTGCTATCATGCATCTGGCTCCTTCGACTAGCATTCTGTTTTTTTCTTTATGCCACACCGTTGTATTCTGGTGTGTATGCAGAAGTGAACTGGTGTTCGATCCCGTGTTCTTTGCAAAATCTTGAGAATCTCAGATCTAAGGATCTGTATCTTTTTCAAGGTGTGTCGCTCTGCGAATGCCACAAACTTCTTGAAAGAATCAACAAATAGTAGATCAAGGTCATTCGGCTATAATCATCTATGAACGTTAGAAAATATCTCAAACCTGAGAGCGAATATGTTTTCATCGGTCCACACACATCAGAGTGGACAAGCTCAAAAACTTCCTTGGCTCTTCTTCCCTCATGTGTGAATGGATTCTGATGTTGCTTGTCTTTTTGACAAGCTTCGCAGAACTCAGTCTTGGATCTTGAAATCTTGAGACCTGTGGCAATGTCCTTTCTACTCATGTCATACAGGCTCTGCATGTTCAAATGATACATTCTTCTATGTCAGAGCTGATCTTTGTTTTTTGAAGCATTTAATATGCCTTCAGAGTTGCCGATTATTTTGGCCTAGTAGAGATTTCCTTCTCTGCATCCGACCGTCAGCAACTTGTTTGTCATCTTCTCGATCATACGGCAAGTGTTGCCGTCGAACAAAACTCGAATGCCTAGATCTGCCATCTTGGAGACATATAGCAAATCTTTTCTGAGTGAGGGCACATAGAGTTAAAATAGCAATGATCGACTTATACAATGATTTCTTATTTTGACGGCACCACGTGTGCTTAGTTCTAGAGTTATCGGGCCATCTTTCTTTAACGAGCCCCTTGAGTGCTTTTTAAGCAACTTATCTTTGTACTTACTTATTAGTTGAATACACAGTTTGATGTGAGTAATTCTGTTGTCTTGTCATGTTGCACTTGACGTTGTGCTGTGGTGATTGATCCGATCAGGTGTTTAAACTGTGTTTTCTTAACTTAGGTATCAGAGCCCCTTGGTGGCTTGAATCATCAGACAAGATCAAAGAGCTGCGAATTCACGACGGTTTGTTGGCTAGGAAGCACAAAACCGATTCTACGGAGATTCGTGGAATAGCTCAAACTGTAAGTAGATTCAGAGGCTAGGGGTTGTCAGCTGAATCAGAGGGCAAGCAAAAAGTGAAGCCAGAAATCCTTCTAAAGGGTTGCTTGGCGTTTGTGATTGGTTTGAATCCAATCGAACACCGTTTGCAGAGCAGTTTGGAGCATAATATTGCTTGTTGTAGGGCGATCTCAGAGGGATAGGAAGCTGCTCAGAAAGACTCTCAAGAAGAGCAGATAAAGCCCAAGAACATCTTCTTCTTTGACAGCTAGGGTTCAAGTAGGAAAAATGAAGTTCTCTCTCAACACAAATTCGTTTTTGAAGCTGTGAAGAGCTAGGAGTGGGCGCCTTGATACTATTGAAAATGTGTGGAGAAGCCGTGGGCGGCCGTGGATCAGCCAGCGAGTTGGAGTGATGCAAACATTTTTTTTTAAGGTTGGTGTGAGGGCGTGGAGCTGCCATCGCTGCTAGAAAGAGAGAGAGAGAGAGAGAGAGAGAGAGAGAGAGATCGTCACGTGTTGTGAGGAGGAGAGACCCATAGTGTCTGGAAGGAGCCCGCGGATACAAGTGTGGGGATCGCTGCACAGATCCCGTAGTATCCATTAGATCTTGAGGAGTTTACATCCACGGTAGAGATTGCAAGAGGGAGAGTGACTGGGAGCCGCAGGATTGAGAATAACCCTTAGATGGGCTTTGAAATGGTTTTGAAAAATTGAAAGGTAAAATAGGCCTTCTTTTCATTAAAAATTTTCAAACGAAAAAAATTTTTGGGTCCCAAGTTTTGTGAAAGGTGAAGTTTCTTCACACTGAAGAAACAGTTCAAAAACCCAAATTGCCCTTATTTTCACCTCCTTTAGCCTATTTTGGCCAAACAAAAGGCTATTGCCTCCAAACGAAGGGCACCCTGACTGTACCTACAAGTACGGTACACCAAAATAGAGTGATTGCTGCAGAGAAAGTGTTCAGAGCACGCCAAAAGTGATTTCACCATTCGACTGGGCAAAAAGTTGGTAGTTGGTGACGAGAAGCATTTCAAAAAGCGACGCCAGTTTGGCTTTCAATTTGGCGAAAGAGCGGCGGGTGGCCTGGTAAGCCAAAAATTGCAGATCATTATTTGTGATTTTGACATCACGATTGGCTTTGGCATACGCTTTATAGCCTACAGGTGGAGTTTCAAGCAGTTTGGAGATGGCAAACATCAATGAGGCAATTTTGGGCGATGCAAACAAACTTGATGGGGTTTCTAACTACAACATCTGAAAATTCAAAATGAAGAGCATTTTGATGGAGAAAGAGTTATGGGAGATTGTGGCAAGTATTGAAATCCGACCAAATACCACTCCAGGTGATATGAGGGCCTTTGATAAAAAGGCGCAGAGAGCATTGTTCTTAATCAATCTTTTAGTGAAAGACCATGTAATCACTCATATAAGCGATGCCACGACGGCTAGGGGAGCTTGAAAAGCTCTTAGAATGCAATTTCAAACTTGCAATCCAGCTCGAGCCATGTTCTTGAAGTCAAGATTGAACACAATAAGGGTGGAAGAAAGTGAATCAGTGGGATCTTTCTTCACAAGGATAAAGGAACTAAGAGATCAACTTGTGGCAATTGGAGAACCAATTAGAGACGTTGAATTGGTACATACCACAATGAGCAGTGTCTCGGAAGGGCTACAGATGTTTGTGAGTAGCATTGCTTCGAGGGAGAGGTTACCTACTTTTGAAGACTTCCACGGAATCATGCTGCAAGAAGAGCAGCGTCGCAAAGTGGTGAAGTCAAGGCAAACCCCACAGGAGGATCAAGCCTTGCTTGCTAAGGGCAAGCAGAAAGGATAGAAAAGGATTCCTATGAAATCCAAGGATGATGATGACGAGGGAGAGTCATCATCAAAAGAAAAAAAGAAGAAAAAAGACAAATGTTACTATTGCCACAAACCAGGTCATTGGGCACGCGAGTGTTACAAGAAGAAAGCGGACATAAAGGCGGGAAAGGTAACTCAACAAGGCAACATTGCCGAAGATGATGGAGAAAATGACGAGACAAGTGTCTTCTCATCAGCATTGGGATCCCAAGTTGATGATGGTGCCAGATGGTTCATAGATTCAGGCACCACAAGGCATATGACCGGGAAACATGATTGGTTTGAGAAATTCTCACCAATCCATGATGGAGATAAGGTCACTCAAGCCAATGGGGAGGAATGCCAAATATAGGGTGTTGGCAATGTATCTGTATAGTTTTCTAATGATAAAATTAAGAACATCTCTAATGTGCTTTATGTTCCTGGACTCAAAAAGAGTTTGCTTTCTGTTGGTGTAATGGCAAATCAACATCTTAAGGTTGAATTTGTCAAGGATGGATGCCTCATGAGGGATATGAACCACGACCATAAAGTGGTGGCGAAGGGTTATAGAGATAGTAACTGTGGCCTTTATAGATTGGATGCTGC
Organism: Diphasiastrum complanatum; assembly: GCA_029204225.1. Taxonomy (NCBI): domain Eukaryota; kingdom Viridiplantae; phylum Streptophyta; class Lycopodiopsida; order Lycopodiales; family Lycopodiaceae; genus Diphasiastrum; species Diphasiastrum complanatum. Next base: position 10,368,210 of record CM055096.1, read on the forward strand.
AAAACCAGGAGAATATGGTTTGGCCATCTCAACAGCATCTCAATCTGAGTTGTGGTAGAGAAGACTTGGTCATTTGAACTATGGGAGCTTGAGATTGATGGTGAAACTGAATATGGTAATAGGGTTACCGGTATTGCAGGATGATCATCATATAATATGTGAAGGATGCGTCATGGAAAAGCATCACAGGGAGATATTCAAGAAAGGCGGAGCTGCAAGAGCTAAAAGACCGCTGGAACTCATTCACAGCAACCTGTGCGGCCCAATGAAGACCATGTCGTTGGGGAAAGCATAGTGTTTTATGACTTTCATAGATGATTACTCTAGGAGGACATGGAGTTATTTCTTAAAGAAGAAATCTGATGCTTTTACTCGCTTCAAGGAGTTCAAGACTTTGGTAGAGAACCAACTGGATGCACGCATCAAAGTGCTAAGATCTGATAGAGGGGGCAAATATAAATCTGATGAAAGTTTAAGGACTTTTGCAAAGAACATGGCATAAAAAGATAATTCACACAGTCACACACGCTGCATAGTAATGGTGTAGCTGAAAGGAAAAACAGGACTATTATGGAGAGTGCATGCTCCATGATGAAGCAAATGGGCTTGACCAATTCACTTTGGTCGGAAGCGTGCAGTGCGGCAACGTTCTTGCAAAACAGGAGCCCTATAGTTGCGGTTCCAAATGTGACTCCCAAAGAAGCATTTACAGGAATAAATACAAAAATTGACAAGTTTTGTGTCATCGGATGTAAGGCCTATGTACATGTGCCAAATAAACTTGATGCCAAAGCAATCAAATGTATCTTTGTCGGTTATGATGAGAGGACGAAGGCATACAGGTGTTTTGATCCTGTAATGAACAAAATTCACATTAGTAAAGATGTGATCTTTGATGAAACGCATAGGTATGAAGATGAAGACCATGCAAGTGGTGAAAGCATCAAAAGACTTCACACAATTTTGGAGGAAGAAAATGAAGAAGATGCTCCACAAAATGATGCACATGAAGATGAGAGTTGAGAGGGCGAATATGAAAGGACTCCACCTATTCAGGAGCCTAGGGGTACTTGCCAATAGGAGCAATAAAGGAGAAGCCAGTTGGAAGTAAGAGACATTACTTAGACACTCCTTGGAATACATACTCTCCACGTAGTGTATCACCTGAATCTAAGATACTAAAATGGTATGAAAAGATCATGAAGGATGCAAAGCTAAATCAACCAGGATCTAGTACACAAGGAGAAGTGAGAAGATCAACGCGGGACCGATTGTTATCATGTAAACTATGCCGTAATGGGTGACATTTTGAAGAGTCGAGAGCCATCAACCTTTGACGAGACAAAAGATCACAAAGAATGGCAAAGGACAATGGAAGAAGAAATAAAATCTATCCACAAGCATGATACATGGGAGTTGGTTGATCTACCACTTGGAAAGAAACCCATTGACAACAAATGAGTGTTTAGAACAAAGTTTCATGCGGATGGCACAATAGCAAAGCATAAGGAACGCCTAGTAGTGAAGGCTTATGAGCAAAGCAAAGGAATTGACTATGAAGAGACATTTGCTCCAGTGGCTAAGTGGACTACGCTACGCCTTATCATTGCCTTAGCATCTCATTTTGGGTGGAAGATCCATCAAATGGATGTGAAGTCCGCATTTTTGAATGGTGACTTAGAGGAAGAAGTTTACATGGTTCAACCGCTCCTGAATCAATGACTACATCGTAGTCATGTTCAGAGTAGCTTGTCAAAGATTCGTCAAGTATTGTGAAAGCTTCGTCACCTCTTTCAGCATCTTTTGATGACTCTGCAATGTTTGTCTTTTCATATTTGTTTTTTTTTTTTGGTTTGAATCTGCAGTCGTATGCAGAATGCCCTTTCTTCTTGCAGTGCATGCAAGGTATTGCTGGATTGAACCAATATTTGTTGGCCGTATGGCCTGGTTTGTGACAGTGATCGCAGGAAGAAGATTGTTGATTCGAGGAGTTCGTCTTCTCAAATCTTGGCTTATTTTTGTTCTTCTTCTTTCCTTTCGTGAAGAGAGCCTTCTCTTGATCACTGCTTCCCTCTCCTTTGTCTCTCATCAGTCTCTCATCAGCGACAAGACTGACTACTTTGTTGAATGTCATATCTGGTAGACTCAGTATGAGCATTCTCAGCGACTGATAGGACATCAGTAGAGATTTCATGAAGTACATCAGCTGCTGTGGTGCTGGGACCTGGTGCTCTTGTCCTAATGCAGCGAGTTGAGCGAAGAGATTGTTCTGATTTTCTCAACATGTTGATTCAACTGGTTGCCATCCCACCGTATTGATTGCAGCTAATTGTGAAGGTGCATGACTAAAGCTGTAGTCCTCACTTTATACTTCTGCTTCAATCTTTCCCATGTTGCATGGTTGTCTTCGAAGTCTTCAATCTGCATGAGTAGATCTTCATTTATGGACAAAACAATGATTGCCATTGCGCGTTCATCCTTTCTGATCCATTCAGCTATGCTCGGGTCCCCCTCAAGAGGCTGTACCTCTGAGAGCTCAGTCACCGACCAGATGCCTTCGCCCTTCAGGAGTGTTTTGATTTTGAATTTCCAGATTCTGTAATTTGCACCATCAATACTAATTGCTACTATGGTCTAGATTGTCATAGCCATATTGTGTTGTCTGGAGGAATCGTTGCCGGGATATCAGTAGTGATGACCTGTAGGCTCTGATACCATGTCGCGAAAGTGAGGGAGAGGCTATTTCGTGTTCTACTTCGCTCTTATGATTCGCGAACAATTTTTTTTCTTTGAATTTTCTTTTCATGCGGAAGCCCTTATAGAATCCCAGACACTCGACTACGCATCACAGAATATATTTTATTCTATCAATCAAGAGACACAGCACAAGACCAAGAGATACACAAAATGGAGTGACTATATTATCAGTTTGGTTTTAGAGCAAAATTGTCAGTGTCTCGCTCGTTGGCAAGTTGACTCTCTGCTCTTTCACTATGTTCTGCTCGTTGGCAGACTTTCATGCACAGCTATGGTATTTTGCTTTCTTACTCTATTCGCTACATCTCTCTCTATTTCTTACAGATCTATGTATTCTTTCTCTTTTCACTCTCATTGTTATGGTCCAGAGATGATCGTTTCCTTGAGTCTGGTGCAGGTTGAGCTAACCAGGCGAGCTTTTCATTTTGTAGGGCTTTGACCTCTGCCCCCAGGCGCATATTCTCTACTTCCAAAATGTTTAGTTGTGCCTAGATGGGAGCAAGCCATTGGGAGGCTTCGGATTGAAGCTCCCGCAACTTTGTGGAGGCCTCTGTTATCACTTTGGAGAGGCTTTGGATATATTTATTGAGGCCCTCCTCCTTCTGCTATAGCTTGGCAATCTCCTGGTGCCCTTCTTGCTCATGCTGGCGAGTTAGGATCAGCTCGTGCTGCAGCATGGTGAGTTCTGCTCACAACTGTGTGTTGCTTGTTGCCAGGTGTAGTATCTTGCTTTTCAAGATAGCTTTGGCTGCTACCGCCTCCATGATGTATTTGCCCAGAGTCTGGTACGCCATCATTAGGTCTGTGGGAGCAGCCGGTACACTGGCACTAATAGGGGCTTGTGTTGTATCGGCCCCGACGACTTGTGGAGTTCCGTCGTCATCATCTTCAATCAAGCTCTTGTTGGACCTGATGCCATCTGGGTGATAGAATCAGTTTGATCTGGCAATGGTATGAAAATTGTTTGAATAAATGCGTCATCAGGCAACAGTTGGTTGCCCTCGGCAACCTTTGATGGCGAAGTAGGTGGGGTTTGAGAAGCAACTGTGGAAACGAGGGTGAGGGCGGTTTGTCCAAATGTGAGGATGGGAGGAACATAGGAGAATTGAAGGGTGGTGTGGAGTATGGAAGAATGTGAGGATGGAGTAGAGAGGGTCTGACGTGGGGATGAAAAATTGATGACTTGCATCCACACTAGAGTGTCGGACGACAATTGAGAATCAGACGGATTTAATGGAATGGAAGCAACGGTGGCGGCAAGAGTGATGGAGGATGAGATGGTGATGGATGGAATACTGGATAATGGAACAAAAATGGAAGTGGTATCAACAGAGAAAACGGGGATGGACATAGAAATAGTTGTGGATGGAACAAGAAGAGAGGTAGCGACAACAGAGATCAGAGTGGAGGGTTGCACGAAAGAAGAAGTGGCGGTGGTTGATGGAGTTTCTAGTGTAGTGGTGGAGGTGCGTCGTCAGTTAGCAGATGGAGATGAAGACATAGAGGCAGTGCCACGCATTCATTTGCTGGCCGTTGTGTCAGTAACTACAGGTTGGGAGGAGGTGGATGCTTGAGATGGCAGGTAGAGGTTAGTGTGCAGCATGGTGGAAGACAAAAGGGATGAGCGGTGGAAACCGTGCACTTTCGTCTCGAGAAGTGCACAAGCAAAGTTACACAGCAGGGGACTTGCTGTGATACAATCACGGTTGTTGGGTTTAATGGAGATGGTTAGTTCACAAATGAGGAAGTTATGCCAGTCGTATGGCACAACTGAGGGGCTAGGAAATTCCAGAAAGGATTCCACTATCTGACTCAGCAGCTTAGATTGGATTCTGTCCTTGCGAAATGCTGAAATAACCAAAAAGTTATTCAACGGATGTGTAGCCACCTAAATGACGGGATCCGTGATAGCATCTATCAGGTAACCATTGTTAGTCTAGATTGGGATTTCTGGTGTAGTTTGGGCGACGAAAGGTTTGATCAGAGTTTTGGCGCGGTGATGGGAGATGGGCTGACAGTCGCCGGACATAATGTCAATGGTGACCATCGAGTTGGCATTAATCCTGACCTTGTACGTGGTACCTTGGTACAGGAAGTGGAAACGCATCTTCGGTGCTTCCCAGGTGGTGTAAGCATGAAGGGCAAGACCCATGTTAATATCGAACTAGAAAAGCGCTGGAAAAAATTCCATTGCCTCAAGAAGTGGGCCGGCTGTCTGTAGCCATGGTTGGATTAGAGCGTTAGAGGGTAAAGGCCAAATTTGTGTGGCCTCAGGGATTTCATGCTGGATCACCTGCTTGGTGCCAGAGTCTTCAGAGAATGAGGAGGCCATGTTAGCGGTGATTATTAAAGGACGAAAAAGTAGAAAAAATGGTGAAAAAGGTAAAAAGATGTAGAAATGACAGAAAACTGTGAATAACGAGTGTTGGATGACAAGAATTGTAGTTCAAAGCACAGATCGGTGTTCAATATGAGCAGATGATAGCTAGTAGAAAGTTTGGTCACAAACAGAAAATTTGGTGATTTCAGTGTAAATTTTGGCAGAGCTTCGCTAGCAAAGGTGGCAAATGACTTGAATTCAACCCTTATATAGCGGAATTTAGAGTTGTATTAGGTGTAATCCACTTTCCCTTGTTCAGTTCCACCCAAATTTTAACAGGGACCTTCTTCACAAAATTCTAAGACCTCAGAAAAGTCTGTGAGATTTCAGAAGTTGACTTGACTGCCATGCGAAAGTTCTGCAAGGGTTCAAACTGTCTGCGAGGGTTCAACTCTCGCAGGAAGTGATCTCTCACACGACTTGTTTCTGTGATTGGATTTTCAAGATCAAAACGTGTAGGCAAGCTAATTTCAATGCTCTGATTCCATTTAGGTACCTTGCGAGGGTTGGTAAGATGATCTTGATGCTCTGTGAGGGTTCTAAAAATTCAGCTTCTGGGAACACTAAAAAATGATGATTTCTCCATCAGAAACTCTTGCAAAGATTTTCATGGATGCATCTAGGTCAGATCTAGTGACTATCCAAGTTTCAAGAGCTATCTCCCAGGGGATCTCCAAAAATCATGAAAAATGTACTCTTTTAGAGTGTTTTTTGACGAGATCTTGAGATTTTCTAATTTTTAACTTTTGCAAACTGGTAATCAGCTTCATCTATGCTGGATCTGACTATTGATAGTTCTTTGGAAGTTCTAATGGACATCTGGTAATAGATCCATCAATGTTTGGTGAATTTTGCCTCTAATTTGCAATAGTTTTTGAGATCGAGGTCTCGGATCTGCAAATTTAGTGGAGTTATTGGCATAATCTGATGATCTGCTTCCTTCTTGATTCTATCTAGATATGAATCCTTCTTGGATTTTGATGGATTTTCTTGATCTTGCCAGATCTAGCTGAATCTTGATGGATCTAGCTTGATGTGAAGGATCTCAGATCCATCCAATCCACTTAAATGATCTTTGGTTAGAAAGAGAAATATACTACCAATCTCACCAATGTAGAAAAATCAGCATCTACACACAAAATGAGATGCAAACACTAATAGAACTTGATCAAACTTGAATGAAATGATAAAGTACTGTTGATGTCCATACAAAACTAGCAAGTTACTGTATTTCACACGTGTGGATCCAAAAATAACAATAAATGACCATTCTACACATAGATTTGCAAGCAATCACCAAGATAGTGCACCAATGGATAGTAGAACCCAAGAGAACCATGTACAAGCATGAAATGAGATAGAGAAGAGAGAATATAGCTCTCTCCACGAGTTACATCCTTTATAGCAGGTCCAAACCCTATTTGGCCACTTGGCTTTCCCTCCAAAATACAAACCCTACTATTTTTGGGTCTAGATTCAATGTACCCAGCTATTCAAATTTGAATCTACTCAAAATCGCATTATAACTTTCCCACACTTTCAAAAAGTGTTTATTCAAATGACATTTAGACTAATGAGCTTTGAAAAGTCAATCTTTAAGTCTAAAACAAGCTTTGGCTTCAATATGCCAAATATGAAAATATAGCAAATATGATGAAACTAGTTGAATCTTTCACACAAACTAGCTACATTGTCTTGCAATATCTTATTGTTGAGTTGTACTAGCAATCTTGGCTGGTTTTGCTAATGGAAATGAAGCTAATGGAGGTTCATTATATCACTCATCCATGATCAAGTTCTCAAGTGTTGAGCTACTTGATGCCAATGTTTGGAGATTGTCAATTTTTGGTGAATTCATGGTCATTTTCTTGTGTCAAGTAGATCTTGAAGATGGACTAGTGCAACCTACTTGGTTTATGGAGTCATGTGGTGCTGGATTTACATCATTGATGTACTCACCTACTCATGAATTTCCAAGGTTTGATGGTTTCTTGTGGCAAGATGGAGATGGAGGCTCACTCATGGAGTTTTATGGTGGAGACATATCAAGAAAGGACAAAGTTGGACGAGACAAGCAAGAAAATGGTCATTACTCACATTTATTGTTTGGATGCTGTAATTTTCCAGAGAGTTTAAAGTTTGGAACATGGAAGAATCATTTCATTCACATTCTATTTGGTTATTTATGTTCTGATTATATCTTGATGTGTAAAATTCATGTAAGAAATAGCGAAGCATCCAATTTGGACACTATTCTCTATATCAATTATGAAAGATACTTTAGAACCTTAGAAAGAAGATCTATACTTAGGATGGGGATCATTCTAAAGTTGGATCAAAGTAGTATGGTTAAAACTATGCCAAAGCTAGTTGAAGAGGGAGTGTGAGAGATTTCAACTAGTTTAGTCTAGTTTAGTCATATTTTGGTAAATTGTCAAAATGAGGCCAAAACTCATTTGACTTAGAGATAAACTTTTTGAAGTTATATTAGTTTACAATACATTCAATAAACACTTTTTGAAGGTGTGAGAAAGTTGGTAGTCGAGTTTGAGAGAGATTCAAATTTGAACTTTGCGTACTTTGAATCTAGACCCAAAAATAGTAGGATCTACATTTTGGAGGGAAAGCCAAGTGGCCAAATAGGGTTTGGACACTCTATAAAAGGATGTAACTTATGGAGAGACACATCTTCTCTCTTCTCTCTCTCATTTCATCATTATACATGGTTCTCTTTGGGTTCTACTACTCATTGGTGCACTCTCATAATGTTATCTTGCAATTCTATGTGTAGAATGATCATTTATTGCTGTTTTTGGTTCCACACGTGTGAAATACAGTAGGGTACTATAATTGTATGGAAAACAACTATATTTTATGCTTTGGTTCATGTTTGATCAGTATCTCTTAGATTTTGCATCTCATTTTGTATGTAGATGCTGATTTTTCTACATTGGCAGGATTGTTGGTTTGCTCCTTATTGTAACCAAAGATCAGGGACATGGATTGGATCTTGAATGATCTGAAATCCTTCACATAGACTTGGTCACTTAAATCATTCTTCTATACAACACATGTCTAAGCAGTCTATTGTACTTGATCTCGACTATCCACATAGGAAAGTCGAATTACCTGTCTATCAAGTCTGTATAGTTGGTAATCAGGCTAGTAAACCTTTTAGATCAAGCCATCAACATTTTGCTAGAGGATTGTTGGATATTGTACATACAGACATTTGTGGCCCAATGCAGAATCCTTCATTGAAAGATGCAAAGTATTCTATCACCTTCATTGATAAATTTTCCAGAAGGATGATGCTGTACTTTATCAAGAAGAAATCCGAAGCTTTCAACTGCTCCAAAATCTTCAAGGAGCTTGCAAAAAAAGAAACTGGTAAGAAGATCAAAGCGTCGAGGTCCGACAATGGTAGATAATATATATCTACTGAATTCAAGGAATACTGCCAGAGCCAAGGCATTGAACAATAGTTTATCAATTCCTATTCACCTTAGTCAAACAACTTACTTGAGAGGAAGAATCGTACTCTGGTCAAGTCAGCCAAATGCATGCTAGCACATGTGAAGATTAGTAAAATTATATCTTCCTATCTCGAGTTTTGGGGCCATGCCTATCTTATTTCCATTGTATACTTTATTGTACATAAAGGTATGTGAATTGAGCACATAACCTTCTAGAATAGGTCGAGTTTGAGTTAGGTAGATTCAATCTTGATGTCATGTAAACGTTTAGATTACATGCAATGTCATTCAGTGTGCATGCAAGCAACATGCAATCAGTGCATGCAACATGCAAAGTAGTTTTCATGATCTACACATGTCTAGGCAATTTTGAGAGATGACATGCAATACATGCAATATCCATGCATGCAGTTATACATGTGAATCCCTGTTAGTTGAGTTAACTAAGTTAAGTAGACTTTCCATGCAACTCCACTATAGGAATTCGAACCTCTTTGATGTAGAGAAACTTTGGCATGTTTTGCCATATTGTGAATATTGAGATTTTGGTGTTTTGGGCTCATACTCTCTCTACCCGAGTTTTATGTGTTGATTTTATCTCTCTACCCAAGAGTAGGCTGTTTTTCCCATACTAAGCACTTAGAATTATTTCTGGCATTCTTTTCTCATATTAAGAAGTTAGTTTTTTCAGGCTGATGTATGCCATTGTGCTCTTGCCTTAGAATTTTCAAGTAATATGTTCATTGATCAGTCTTGTGCAATCACAACACCTCATTAAGTTCCTGTAAGGTGTGTGGTGAAGTCCACATGTGCTAAAAACTTCACATGGTATCAGAGCTTCATGCTTTGTAGAGGTGAGGGTATATACATCAGAACATTAGTGCTTTTGCTTGCAGGAATCGGATTTGGGAGAGGAATCCAAACTCGCTGACAAACAAGCCATCTGTGGATCATAAGTGGACCAAATCAAGCCTGATCTGCTCCAGTTGAGCCCTGTACGGACAAAGAGCTCACACGTGTGAAATTAGCCCTCTTTGTTTGAGTGCTACTTCTCAAGAAATGATCCAAATTTGATGCTCTATAGCTTGTTGGATAGATATTGAAGAGTAGAATGAGTTGCTCGAGTTTCTAAATCAATTTGATTTGTTTTTAGAGTTTCAGACAATCAGAGAGTTTGGGAGGGTACTCATCTCGTGTGATATGCCAAAGTGAGCACACATCAGTTCTTTTCACCAATTTCTTCAATTTTCATTATTAATCAAGTAGAATTGGATAAAAGTGAGTGTTGTGAGGTCTTAGACTTTTCATTTCACATATATTATTGTGTATGAGTTGAAAGTAAGTTCCTAAAGAGTTTATCAGTTCTTTGAAACTCGTGGGAGAGTTAGACTTCATACTTGCATGTGCTTCATTTCTATGATTGAAGCAAGATCCAAATTCACGATAGATTAATTTTTTAGTTGAGAGCTAGATCTCACATTCTGTGGCTAGATTTCATAGGGTGGATCAATATTATAAGTGTCAGATCCTAGGTTGAGATAGCAAGCAACATTTTCAACTTCATCTTTGTCATTACTAGAATTTCTCATAGAGAAAATTTTTCATCTGGTTTTTTGGAGCATAGTGAGAGATTAACATCTTCCAATTATGCAATGTGGAAGATTAGAATGGAATCATTATTGATTCTACAGGATGTAATGGACATTGTGAGTGGAGCTGAAGAAGAACCTGTAGCACCTAATGAAGCTGCAACATTCAATAACCAGAATTGCTCTTCATTTTATATAAATGAATGTCACAAATGAAGTGTTAAGAGAAATCAGTACATGCACCACTGCCAAGGAGGCTTGGGACATTCTCAAAACAATCTATGAAATTAATAATACTTCTAGATTGCTTACACTTAGAAAACAAATTTTTCTAAGTTATCAGAGAGTAGATGAGAGTGCTTCATCTTATGTAATGAGAGTAAAGGATCTTCATCAAGAGTTAGTTGGTATTGGAGATGCTCTTAAGAATACTAAACTTGTTCAAGTAGACCTTAATGGACTTAGAGATGAGTATGACAATATTGTGCAGACTTATGCTGTCAGGGAGGAACTTCCATCCTTGGAGACACTACAAGGTGTTCTTATTGCTGAAGAAAGCAAGCAAGAGAACAAGATGTTGAGGATCAACAGAATTTCATTGAAAGATGGTGGAGATGACAAAGCACTCTTCACCAAGGACAAGTCAAGAGGCAAGGGCAAAGGTCAACAACACTTCAAGAAGGACAAAGCCAAAGAAAGTGGTGAGGATCAATCCTCACAAGTTGCAACATCCAGTGGCAAGAAGAAGCTGGCAAAGATCAAATGTTTCTTCTGTGGCAAAAAAGGCCACAATGCATCAAACTGTTTCAAGAAGAAGAACCAATCCAAGCTAGCTAACCTTACTAATGAGGATGAGTGTGAAGGTGTTGAGAGTGAAAGAGAGGATTCTTTAATTATGTCTAGTTTTTCATCTTTTCCTTTCAAGAATGAAGAAATCTGGTGGATAGATAGTGGTGCAAAAGCCATTAGGCTAGAAGCATCTCTGCCTAAAATTTTTTGGGGAGGAGCAGTTGCATGTGCAAATTATCTTTGTAATAGGCTTCCTAATCTTGCAATAGAAGGAAGAATACCATTTGAGATTTTGTATAAGAAAAAGCCTAAGGTAGATCATCTTAGGATATTTGGCTGTGTATGCTTTGTGCATATACCTTTAGAGTCTAGGAAGAAGGATGATCCTAGTGATGTTAAAGGAATTTTTGTAGGATATGCATCTACTAAAAAAGCATATAAAGTATATCTTTCCTCTACTGACAAGAATGTGAAAGGAGACATCTCGAAACATTTCGAGATCGTGGATCTAGGAGAAACCAGGTGTTACCTTGGCTTGCAGATTGAAAGGGACGAGATCTAAACGAAGGGTCAATGTTTCATGGACCTTTTCGAAACGCCTTTTTGAAAAAGGTTTGAAACAGGTTTGAAACGGAAAGAATTGGCAACCCTGGGAATAAATTGGCAAATCAGTTTTAGGATTTTTTTTTTTAAGAAATTCTTTTTAGCCTTTTATTTCTCCACCCTACCAGCAACGCAAGCAGCAGATGCTAACTAGCAAGAGTTGTGCATATAGCAGCTACTGCTGTAGCAACCAACAACAGCAGCTGTCGCCACCGCCGCCGTCTCTTCCTCTGCTTCCTCCTCCTCCTAGCTTCTATCCCTTCCTTTCAATAGATCTAGATCTACTCGATCTGACCCATCATCTTTTTCTCCCTCCCCTTCTTTCAACTCAATCTATACTTCCTCTCAAGAGCCCTACACACCCCAAAAGTAGTTGAATACGCCACATGGGTCCAACTAATAATAGTAAATGGGACTATTCAAAGTTGGCAAACTTTACACAATAATGTGAAGATCTCTTAGATCCCAAAGAGCTCTCCATGGGCTGACTTTCTACACAAATTCACTCACTTGCTTAGAATTCCAAGAACTTCGCCTAGCTCTGAAGCGTCTCTACCAAGGAAATGTTTCTATGAACCACTTCATATGTCTTCACATTCTCGAGTTTAAATATGAGATCCATAAGTTGATCTTTCAATTTGAACTAAATTTAAAGTATCTATATAGATCTATCTAGATGTTAGTAGTATCTAATACTTACATTTCAGACTCATGTAGATAGTTTTTCAAACTTCTTCAAAACCTCAGCATTTCAAGCATGTTTAACCTCAAAACTCAAGTCATTTTTCTTTTGGGCGCAATCAAGCCCTAAATAAAAAATAAGTTGCTCAAGCTTTCAACTCCCCGAGCACATTTCATCCTAATCAACGATTAAAAGGTATGACATTTTTTGGCATTGTAGATTCAATTTACATGCTCATTCAACCATGTTTACAATCAATTTGAGCTTCTAACCCTAATTTTAGCAATCGGACTGATGAAAACCCAAAGGAAACACTTTAGAATGACAATGGCATCTCGCGTGTTTCAAGTGTTTGAATGCTACATTGCCTACATCTAAAGTGAGATAGGATGTAAATCTTAGGTCAGTTTAAGCATCAAAGATGATGCTTTATAATCTATATAATACATCGATTATGTCCAATTATGTGTCTATTTAGATTAGGGTTTCTAATTCAAATTACAATATGATCGATGTTATAGTATTATAAAACTTACGCCATTTAAATCAAATATGTACATAGATACTATGCAAAATCCACATATAGATACTTCATATCATAGAGTATACAATCTTACAAATATAATATACCTTGATATAGATGTGATAAGATATGTAGAAAGTTAGAAACCCTAAATAGTTCAATATTCATTACCTCTAAAAACCCTAAATTATAAATTGAGACTTGAGGTCCCAAGATATAGTAAATTAAAACACTTTAACATAGATTGTTACATATCCCAAAATACCAACTCCAAAGTAACCTATCACTCGTTCATCAAACCTTGAGTTCGCTTTTTTCAGAAGGAGATTATTATTAGCCATTTCTCAGCCATTTTGTACAGCCAAAACAGATGTTTATCACTACATTTTGTAGGAACATCCCAAAAAAGGGTGTTCTAAAAGAAGCAGCGTAACTATGAATGGGATCATAGGTGCAGTAATATTGTAACCACAAAGATGTACATAACATACTCCAAACTAACAAAATTTCTTTATTTATCTTTGAAATCTAGTTTCAAAATTACATAACCGCAAGGAATCTAGTTGTCATTGTACCACAAAATCTCACCGTGCATAATATCAATCTTATTTCAAATAGCTTATTCAATAGCACCCGGACCAAAAAATAATGGTTCACATACACTTCTCAATGCAAAATAGCTCAAATTTTGCGGAAATCTTATGTTATAATAGGGTACCTAAATTGTACAGAAATGGAAAGAACTTTTTGGACACGTCAAGTATCTATCTAGATCCTTCAACTTATTCTCACAAACAAGAAGTTTATTTCTTTCAATATAGATGACCCTATTTTTTTAAGTTACTTTTTCACAGTTTTATACAAGGACAAGGACAATCTTACTGAAAGAGATCCTATTAATCCACAATGGAGTCAGCCATTTTCCTCACATGAACTTTTAGAGATTCACTGAAATCTCACTCCATGTAAATCGCCAATCATTCCCTTTGGACTACTAGTCTGAACCAAGAAACTCATGCTCGAAATCTGTAACCATGGATTCCAATTGACGACATGATACAGATGAAGTGATTCCACGAGCTGCAAACAGTTGCCCAGCCGAATAAACAAGCAACAGCTTTTTGTGGTAAAAATACCTCGGATGTCCGTATCTTGCCATTTACATCTTCAATCAACTCTCATGATTCAAAGGATCAACAGCTTCACCTTCATCAATCATGTTCATCAGCATGGTAATCTGCCCATGTAGCAAAGTGTTTTCTCTCTCAGCCTGCAAGCGTTTGGACTTTTCCTGCTGTAGCTGAAATTGCAAAAGCTGCATTGTTCGTGAATCCTCTTTCAATTGCTCATTTAAACCGTCAATCTCTCGATCCTGCACATCGTCAAAAATAACATATCATTAAGCCTCCCTTGACAACAATCTCAAATCAGTTGTATAAGAATACCAAGTCTAAGACACCTGATTGTTTAAACAACAATAGTATAGGTAGATCAAATTACGAAAGTCCTCTCAACTCCCTCTGCGTCAGACGAGAAAGATAGGATGCTCGTTGCCACAAGATTAAAACCAAAAGCTTGCGAATTGTACTGAAGGAAGAGATGGCAAACAACAAGGACAGACCTTGCGGTTCATCTCGTGCACGGCAATCCTTCGCATGCTCTCCACAACGTCAACGTTTACAAGCTTCCGCTTTTTACCAATTACCCAACCCTGCGGATAAGAAGTAGCTTCAAAGTCAGGAGGAGGAAGCAAACCGTCTACATTTGGAAAACTACGGCTTCTAACAGGGTCAAATAGCACTCGCTTCCTTTTGGCCACGGAGGATTCGTCCCCTTGTGGTTCTTGTGCAGCGCCACCATAAACCTCCATCTGCTTTGTGCTCACTGACAAGCGCAGCCTTGCAGGAACTCGTGTTCCTTGGGGAGGAGTAAAAACTTCAGGTTCATCCGTACCCTCGTGCAATTTTCCATCAGCGACTGCAATTCAGGTAAGTATTACATTTTCTCATAGAGAATAAATTGCTCAGATCTTCACATGTTGACACTTTCAAATGCGATTCCAATTTTTTTGTAGATGACAAACTAATGATCAAAACGTGTCCAAGAATGAATGGCAATTACCATTGCGATTCTTGTAACTAAACATTCTTTTCATGTTGGTCCTCAAAGACCCATCGATCTCCATATGCTCAGCGACCATCACACCAAACCCGTAAGTAAATGCCAAATTTATTTCAAACTAAAAGAGCAAGCAAGTCCGATTGAGAAAAAAATCAAGCAGCGCAATACCAAAGGTGATATTCTTGTTTTAACGAAATTATAGCCCCTGGGGTTCAAATCTCACACTCAAGGGTTAGTGCCCAAGAACGGTTTGTTGTTGGGCTAGCTAACAGGATAGCCTTTCTAGTTGAGTGGCTGTCATTTACCCAGGTATTTGGATCTGGTTGATATGACTTTCATTTCTTGCAAATGCTACAAAATAGAGGACCTGATGGACGATTCTTTTTCCTGCACTTATTATTCTGTTTTTCATGCTTTGGAGAGCTTTTATGCCAATTAAGTGTTTTATAGGCAGTCAATGATTTGCTCTCAGATGCCTTGATAAAAGAGTATGGAAACTTTTTTTTTTGAACTCTTCAATGAAGAATCTCAATGTTTTCTATTAAATCTTTTGATAATGTACGTTGCATCAAATAATTTTGTTTATATTTCCAACTACATAACATAATGTGGATGTATCTTTCTAGTACGTATGCCATGCACTTCTTCTTGGGATATGATGGTGTGAATATTGATGTTGAAAGATACTTAGTTTGCACGTCATTTATTTCAGCTGTAAAATGTGAAAGAACAAAATTTTCTGTGTTCACCATCAATTCATTCAGGAGCCTATCTACTATTGCTACATAAAAGTTCCCCCTCATGCTCCTAATCTTCTTCTGCAGGCCTTTAAGGTTCTCTTGTTAATTTGTACCTCTTATTCCATTCAACATTTTGTAGGACACTCACTTGACTCCACATGGAACATTACATGTTTGTCAGATTGCGTTTAAAATTGTAGAGGTCAGTTGCAACAGTAACATTCAATAGATAGGTCATGCCAAGGCCTTGATGCTGCAGATACCATAGTGTGTAGATTTGTGGCACGTTTCTGCTGGGAAGGATAATTGTGCTGGAAACTACTGTGTTATGGTCTTTCTGGAAGTCCCAAATAAATGCCTTCTAGGATGCTTAAGGTTGTGGTTGCAGCCAGCCAGAGATTTGCATTATAGAGTGTGAAGGCTCTATAGTTCCTAACTTTTGTTTCTTTCTATTTTTGTTTCACATTTGGCCTTTTTTTTATTGATATGAATCTTGTGGATACATGATATGTTACTTTGTTCTGGCAGTGATGATGCTTTAGCAGCACTTGTTACTGCTTCTGGAAGTTCACTTTGTGAGCTTTCAGTGAACAGTGTACGGCAGGTATGTCTGATTGTTATCTTGAGGCCTGCTGAGCTTACAAGATGTGTTTGATATTCACCTATATGCAGTATTACTGTTGCTTTTGTTGCCATGGAACCATTACAGAATATTAGCACACTTATACTAAAATATGTGTGGCCTTTGTACCAAGCAGGTTGGAGATCAAACTCTTTTGGCCCTTGCAAAACACTCGCGAGGAACCTTGGAAGTACTAGATGCATCATTTTGCCGCGAAATGACCGATGAGGCACTCGGGTTCCTTTCAGATGCTTGTTCCCAACTTCACACACTTAGGCTTTTTGGATGCACACAGGTTTTTGTCTTCCTTACAAACTTTTTTTCTCTCTCAAAAAAATCTCTTCAAATATAGCTGGATTGTATTAAGTCTTTTTCTTATCTTTTGTCACTGCGCAGTTGCATATTTTGTGAAGTCACAATTCACTCTCAATTGACAAAGTGGACCTTGAATTGTGAGGATTTTCATTGTTTCTATTCAAGTAGTCTTATGGCTGTGGGAGTAGTGGGCGTTTGGCATTTGGGTTTATTTAAAACATTTTCTCTATCCTGTGCTCCGACTGATTGTTGGTGTTATGTTCAAATCCTTTGCAGGTGACTAGCAGATTCCTTGATGGCCATTCTAATTTTTCACTTACAGTGATTGGTTTGACCAAGTGTCGTCAGACAGTGCCAAGATTCTGAATACTAGTTGCACTTGTCCATTGTAAAACTGAAAGATTCCAATGAAGTTTTATAGTAAAATGGTAGTGAGTGAGACCCAAGGTGTTCAAAAGCTAAAGTTTTGCAGTCAAATTCATGACAATGTTAGAGATTTCACAAGGAAGAAGTCCACAAAGCTGTATCAGTTTTTTTTAAAACCAATTTCTATTGAAGAAAACTCTGCACAACTACTGAAGAAAGTTTATGGTTGTAATCTCATGCTTGTTACTTCTAATGCACCTTCTTGTCATTGTGCTTTTACTTTTTCGTTTCAAATTTTAATAGAGGCACGGTTAACTAGTATCCTTGTAACCTCTTTTTGTAGGCATTCACTATTTTACAACGCAACAATCTTAATATACCTTATGTGATATAAGGATTGCATTTTAAATGTTACAATGAATGAAAAGTAGTTGATGGTCTTATATTTTTTGGCTCAAATTAAAAGTGATTTTGCTGCCTCACTCCTATAGACACATAGACCAGGACAAAGTTTAACAAGTCCTAGTTGACTTGATGTAGCTTTGCCAACATAAACTGATTTTTTTATGTTAAATAATTAATGGTGGATTACACAAACGTTCTCTCTAGGTATATAACTCACAAGTATCAATAAAAAGCATTATGAAGTAAAACAAGCACCTTGGATCACACTGCACAGTGTAGCAAAAAAATAAAAAATTTCTTGAATTAGAAGAATTTATTCAAGCTTGGATGCTACATATTAGCCGTGATTGAGTGAAAGGTAATTTTATATTTTAGCTAGGCAATTTGAGATGACAGGCTGTAGACATAGCAAGTTCTAGTAAAACATTAATCCAACAAGATGTTGAAAGGCAACAAACTAGTTTAATTGAAAAATATGTGACGATGCATGCTAGAGGATTATAGCTTATCTGATTGTGTCATTGGTATAAAAAAGGTTGGCTCTTTTCTTGGAGTATCCTTCAACTGAGGCTTAAAGAAAAATTTTGTGATGGCCCAAAACAACTATTGAGAATCTCCAATTGTTTCTACAAGTAAGAGTTTATTAGCTTTTAAACTCTGATTACTATGAGCAAAAAACCTCATCTTTTAGTACTGTCATTTTTAAATTGTTGCTAGCCACAGTTGGGAAATCTCTTGCTACTTGAGTGTGCATATAAAGTGAGGTTTATGCAATGAGTTTGGATTTCAATCACCTTTGAAATCACTAGTAATGTGAACCTGACGCACATTGTGAAGACATTCACATTCTTTACCCCTGCGTAAACACTCGAGATTCTTCACAGCTTACAAAATTACTTAGGATTTTTTACGACTCCTAGTTTATACTCTGGATTTTTCCACAATTTGTAGAAGTCAACTTAAATTCTCAAATTCATAATAGCTATCACATTTTTGCAAATATACAAAGAGGTGCCAATGCCCACCTAAATGAATGTAAAGTCACAAGAAGTATCATGGCTATCAATTTTTTTACTCAGTAGCAAATACCTGAGTTTCACAACAATTAGTAGCTATGACATTTCATTGCAGATTATCAACATTTCTTGAAGGTACAATGATTACAGCAACTACTTCACTATCACATGTTCTCACACCTATCACACATTTTTTGAAGGACAGTGAATGCAATGACTATGTCACTATCACAAGATGTTGAACTATTGCATTTTTCCTAAAGGGCAATGACTAACTTTGATGGCATGACTGTCACAACTATCATAACTATCACAATTTCTAGAAAATGCAATTTCCTTATTATTCATGAATTGCCAAAAATAGTTGCCAAACGTGATTGCAAAAACTTTTTTGGTTGTGACTTAATCGTTTGCAAACAGATTACTCACATGATCTATTGCATAGTTTATTAGTTAACATGTCTTGGAAGAAATAACTCATTGTATTTATATTCCTGAACAAATGTACATTATAAAGCAACCAATATGCAGATAGCACATTTCGTACGCTCTTGTCGTAATCAAAAAATTGTGTATTCTTCATTTTCATTTCTGCTTATCAGATTACTTGTGTGAATCTAATCATTTTTATGATTTTTCAGTGATGCTTATACAATCTATATGTTTATAAACAATCTTGAGCGGTCACTCTGATTATTGTTCAAAATTGATTTCAATCCAGCTTGAGATTTATTGTCTTTTATGTGAAAACTTTGATTTTAGTACCCTTCAAAAGATCTATTAAGGTTTACAAGCAGGAGAGTTTGCACACTACAAAGGTTAGATTGTTAGAACTTGGATTTTCCAAATACTAGCTTTTGATCTAGGCAAGAGCTCTTGTACACAATATGCAATCATCCATCAAAGACAAGCCATTAAAGAGGCTATGAGTGAAAAACTAAGGCATTCTTTAGCTCCAAAACCATTCACCAAAAATACAAGTGCATTCTCTCTCTCTCTCTCTCTCTCTCTCTCTCTCTCTCTCTCTCTCTCTCTCTCTCCTTAGTCCATTGGTTGTTAAACATGCCTTCTAGACTATCAACAAGTACTTCAGTTTCTCCGTTGACTATTTACAATTGTGCTTACTTCATATGAGAACAATCCGGTAGATTGCACCTTTGCTACTCTCAACATTGTATTACATCCAAAACGAACTTCACTCTAACGATTCGTTGTGTTGGAACAATTGTTGCATTTGGCTTAGTACATTAACCTAGTAAGTACAAAGATTGAAAGGTCATTGTGGTTGCATGAACCGGAAACAATGGAACTTCATTACGGTGGACGACATTTACAGTAGAATCAAAATTGCATTGTGTGTCGAGTCAAATCTTCATATGGTTCATGTGAGTTGCTTAACTAGTCCAGCTTAGTGCAACAACTGTTCTATTGGTACAACTTATAACAAATTTTTTAGGTCATACTATAATAAATCCTTCAAGCCAAAATGATTACATGAATACTTGAAAAAAACAGATTTCTGCTAGAATAACATACTCGGACCCACTTGAATTTGTCTTAACAAGAAATACAAAACACAACTCCTTTTTTATGTGATATGTGCATAACCTACTTTCATGAAATAAGCTCTCATATCAGCAGCTTAAATGCCATTTTCTCGATGTACAGCAATCGTTTTCAGTAGTGTATCCTGCAAAGATACGGACACTTTTAAGAAATCTGGAGAAAATGCATGCCCCATTATTCATTGATCTACTCCAAATTTTGAACACCAAACACTCTTTGGCAATATAGAATCACTGATAAATTGAGTTTCTGACAGAATTATCGTCAAAACAATGATATTTCCATAGAATAAGCTCTGATATCAGCAGCTTTAATGACATTCTCAAATAGCTGTCTCCATTTCCAACAGATGGTGTCAGTAAAAGAAAGATACTTATCAGTATAGTCTCATGACTGCAAGAAAATATCACAAAACAGATCTGTAGCCATTTTTTTCTGAGACACTGACTGCACAGTGAGAGTATTCATCATGGATTCGACCGTTGCAAGCAAACCATATCATTAGAAGTGGAACAAAATTAAAAATGTTTACAAAATGACATGCTGATAAATTGTATACATTATTACGAGCAAGTACTTGAAGATCAGAAGCCAGAATCCTTTGGCTCATCAGCAGTGGTAGCTGAATGGTCAAACCAGACCATGATAAAGCAAATTAGTGTAAGACATTCAACACTTGCTTCGATACCTAGCTTAAGAAAACAAATAAAGACTACCAAAGGTTGGAGATTTACGTTTTTAAATATGAAAACCCAGAAGTGCAGTTACTAAAGCCGTTACTTTTCTACAAAAATGGATAGTTTCATCCAGCTTACCAGGTTGAGATATATTTCATAATGGAAACAATCCTAATTTTTGGTATCTCCTTAGTTCTACAGCTGAATTCTAGATGAAGACATGGCATGCAAGAATTGGTCAAAAAGTCATTGTTGTCATGTAGAACTTGCATACACCAAAGTTCACAAACCCAAAGTGCTCTCACTTAATTTTATTTGTGGTTCAGAAATAAAAATTTAAGTACCTGGAAGCAGGCAAGAACATACTGAACATCATCATCTGATATATGATAATGTGTAACAAGACGTATCCTGCACATAAACAAATCTTCCATCAATTAAGCCATTACAATCTATAATGGCCTCAGGAAAAAAGAAGATGAAACTCAAGAACCTAGACTTTGAAGAAAGTAGCTCCCATTTATATGTAATCTAATTCCTGGAACATTATATCTGAAACATCATATTCTAAAGAAATAAATAGCTGACAATCTATAAAAGATTGACATAAATTAGTCACTGACATATATAGAGGGTCTACGAGGGATTTCTACCAGTGATTACTTGGTTTTTGGTTGCAAGTTATCTGTTGTTCACCTCTTGTTGTCTGCTTATTATTGTGTGAGTGAATGAGTTCATAACTTGTCAGCACTTTCTAGGAATGCATCTTCATTGAGCATCCATTTGCAAAGGATGTCTAGAGACCACAGTTGCCCGTTCCGGAATGGAGCGTGTTCTAAAAAGCATTCCATTCCGGAAGTTGACCAATTTTCTTTTTTAAATACATATTTTTTCTACAAAGGAAAAAAGCGCTACTGATAATGTGCATACAACTTTACTATTTAGTTGGAAAAGCTATATGATCATCATTAGTTGTCAACTTTTCTCAATGCTTTGTCTCTATGTGTTTGTAGCTCAATAGTATTGAATAATAACTCATTGATTGTGAGATTTCTTTGCTATGTCTATCATATTGTATATTGAACACTTGGCAATATCATTTAAAAATAGTTTTGTGACCTCTTTTAGGAAAGGCTCAATGTTCAAAAGAGCGGCAAAAACTAGCTAGAGGGCAAGAATGACGATGTTTAGATGTGGCATTGGGTCCATGATTGGAAAAGTAGGGCTATGTAGGGCTTTTCAGATACAAATACTAAACATTGATGGTAGACGATTTGTTTTGAAAATTTGCTAACTTGAGAATAATGGAATTTTTCTTACTATGAAAGTTCTTGGACTTTATGTCTAGGAGTCTACATGGTTGCCTGTTCCAGAACGCGTTCCATTCCAGAACTTGACCAAATTTTTTTTTGAAAAACATATGTATCTTTTTAACAAGAAAAAAACAGCGATAGATCATAGATGCCATCTTTCTTCTTCGATCTTCTATCCCAAAGTCCAAATCTCATGAATGATTCTCTACAGAAAGAAACAGACTAAGCTTTGGTGTGGGTTGATGATCTGATGGTCGTTGAGGAGTGATTTCATCTCGATTACTGTGAACCGTTTGTCGATTTGAGCTTTCTGCTACTAACATCTGTCCGGGTAGCCAACTGATTTGCAAATTGCAACTGCCTTGATGCTATCTCAGCTGAAGAAATTAACTGACTAGATGAATGAACCACCCACTGTTGAGAAAATATTTCATTCTTAGCTTCCAGGTTCAGTGAGATCTCTGTAGTTTCAGCAGAATAGTTTTTGAGCTGAGCGTCCGATCCAGCATCAATTCGTAGATCAAGAAGTAGTTTGATTATAATCTATTGCTGATTTAATATGGCTTTTAATGCGTGCTTGAGACAGCATCCACTAGTAGATGGTTCGTATGCAGGGGCTGGACCTTTTTTTTTATACTTAAAAGAAAAAACGTTCCGACCCAGTACGTTCCGGAACGTACAGTACGGAACTGGTTTCTAAGCTAGGAGATTTAAACTATAAATTTGTATACTCAAACTCCAATTTTCTATGGATTCCATGTGTATGTTTATGACATGTATGTACTGGATCTTCTGTGTATGGAATGAAGAGGAAAATTTGAAAAGCGTAATCAAATTGATCAAAAACCAAGAAAGCTCTCTGGGCATAATTGCAAAGAATCTTGATTTTTTGGCTTTCAAATCTATTTAAATCTTGATTCTAATTTGTCAAACAAAATTTAGAAATTTGAAATTCACCCCCATTTTCTCCATGTACTGGAAAAAAAAATTCAATTTAAGGTTTTTTTTTAACCATTTCTTAGGGGCTCAGTTGAAACTTTGAAGAAAAAAATTGAATCTATTTCTAGCATGTTCCCTGCCTCCAAGGGCACAAAAAGGCTCCATTTTTAACAATTGGCACCTAAAACTGCCATTGAGAAGTGAGGGGTCCACTTGAAACCCTACATTCTATCAGCATGTAGAAACTCAGAATCCGCATGGCTCATGGTGAACTTCAATGATGAAGACCAACCTACATTGAGTCAAATTAATGTCTAAAGCACCTTAGCCATGAGATAATTCTAGTCACGATGAGAATACTCATTCACAAAACCTAAAAACTCTTTCGCAAGAAACGTTGGTTCTTTGCTATGCTCACATTTGGTACTAGAACCTAATTCTATTTAAAGTGAAATGAATACTTACCTTGTACACTGTGTTGCAATGGAAAGAACTCCACGTTCCTTCATAGTTTCACAAAGATCTTCAGCCCCAAGGGCCGAATCAGTTGTAACCTCCACATTCACCTATTGCAGAATAAGAGCCTTCAGTTGATTTGGCCATGCTTTAGATGTGCACCAACTAGATAAGTAACGTGTAATTTTGCTCTTAACAGTAGATTCTGTTCATATCCAAATATACTTTTGTTAATCAAGTAGGCAACCACTTACTACTTATCTTAGATCCAAACCCATTGTAGCATGAACGATTTTGATATCTCTAGTTACGTCAACAATATACAATAGATTTTTTTTTATTGAAAGAAAAACAAATATGTACATTTGTTCTTACTCTTCGATTACCCTTACTGCGTACAATTTTGGAAGAGAAATCTCCAACATAAAAACTCAGTCAAGTGCTAAAAATTATAGGAAGTTGTGTAGGGAATATCAGCTCACAATGTTGGTTTCTACATTGGCGACATCTACTTTTAATCCTGCAATGGCATTCAATCCTTCTGCACCCATAGATGAACTTGGTCAACATTGAACTAAGCCTTGTGGTCAGTACAAAAACTGGTATACTTCATTTGTGCAGAAGTAGTATGTGGCAAGGGAGCTCACAAACTCTTCACCAGAAAGACGTGCAAGTAAGTGTCAATAAAAGAACAAAAGAATCCACATAAAAAAATATAACAAGTAATCTACCTAAACCAACACATACCCAACATAAACTTATCATTTTTTGAAAACTCTAAAACCAATTGGTCATTCAACTTCTTGGGAACCAATTCAAATCAATCTACAAACATTGTATCGAATGTTGATTATACTCGAGATGTCTAGTGGAGTTCATCTAGAGATGTGGGCACGTCTCTAAATCCCAAGCTTGAAAAACTTTGTTTTGTTGCCCAACTAGCAACAAGACAATCTAATCCTTTCTGGCTACCAAATCATTTTTTAAATTTGTACCCTTCTCATGATTGTTGGCAATGTCACAACATTCAACACAACATAGATAAATGATAAAAACTACGTCTCGTTATCACATCCTTGAAAAGCATATGGAATAGCATCAATTAAAATCATAACTATTTTGTGTCTCAAGATCTCAATCCCCACAAAGAACATTCTTCGCAACTTTATGATAATCATCTTAAAGCAATGATTGATAAAGGAGCATAACAATAGACTCTAACTACATGGTGTAACCTATCTACAAAGTTAGCATTTACCATGGCTGCATTGAATATTCGTGCTCCATCTATATGGAACTTCAATCCATACCATTTGGCCAATTCTCCAATCTTGTCTATGTACTCAACTGATATACATTTTCCTCCACATCTGCCATCCATAAATAAAGGACTATAAGTAAATAATCACAAGCTTAGATTATTTATCATGTTGTGACTCCTTAGACCCATTTAAAAGTTAGAACAAATACCATGGTAAAGTAGCCAACAAGACTCTGAGCAACACAAATTCATCTCAATGCCCTTCATATCTCTTGTATAGCAACGATGAATTTTGTGGGTTGTACTAATAACTATGACAACAGAAGTGCAACAATTTTTCTTGCTAGAATGTTACAAATCTATGAATTAACTAGAGCATATTCAAGAAATACAAATTTAAACAGCTTTTATCCTTGGTTACAACTTACTACTAAGCTCTCAAATCATACAAAATTCTTATTTTTGGGCAGCCTTCCATTGTAGTACAAATATCTCTACAAGTTAATAATACAAGAAGCACTGTGATACAAATAATAAAAATTTCTACAAATAGGAGTTGATTAGGACCTAGGTGATAATTTTTCTTGTTTCGCCCAATTACCATGTTAGACATGCCTTCTCGTCATTTGTTAGAAACCTGCATGAATGACATGGCCTCCCCCAGGGCCGAATAGTAGCATTCAATCATCTTACAAAGAGAGAAAAAAAAAACCGGCTAGAGAACAAAAGGATGTCTAGAGAGAGAGAAACTCAACAGATCTGCCCGTTGGTTCTGGTGTGGATGAGAAGGCAAGAAGGTGCTTTGATAGCCTATTATGAACTCGATCAAAGATTTTGACATCGATGAAGCATAGAAGACAACAAATGATAATCAAATAGCAATTTCCCAAGAACAATGGCAAATGACATCACATATAATCAATGGCTAAAATCCTACAAGCAATAAGAATGAGTTCTCCCACGAAGAGCTCAAATAATACAATATCCAAAATCTAAATAATTGTCTCTGGCCCCTATTTATATACCCCATAAATGCCTTAAAGTGGAAGCTCCTAGAGATTAGCGATGATAAAGAGCACCCCCCTTAGGTCACCTCCTCAGCTAATAAATTAGCTACAATTACACAGGTGACCAACATATGCATAAAAAGGACACCCGCATGGACTAGATGTCCATAACAAAGGGTACCAATATGGACATGATGTCCATAACAAATGCAATGCCAACATTCTCCTAATAGAGTTCATTCTCACAATTGGAAAGGACTATTTTTATTTTGCATACCATTTTGCAAATAATCTTGCGTCATGTTTGTTAGTCGTCTACACGAAATTTTCTTATGCAACTTCTTCGCAAGGGTGTGGCTGGTATGTGTCAATAACGATAATCATAAGTGCAAAAATTGGTCTCTAGTATCTCTACACACATAGGTTCTTACGCCACCACTGATATTGTAGTTGGATAGCTCTCTTCTTGCTCTTTCAAACATCATAATTGGCTTGCGAAATACCCTAACCATATGGAAGTGCTCCCTACTAGAAGACAGGAGATTCCTAGAAATTTCTAGGAGTCTCTTCATTTTTGTGCATATATGACTACAGACTACTCTCGCCTTGCTCGATGTAATGAGATGATTATATCCTATGACACCGCTTTTTAAAATTAAAACCTATGGTTCTAAAAAATTTCAATCCCAATTCTTTCCTATTTAATACCTTAGAAGATTCTCTTTGCACTAGCTAGACTCTTGTAGTAAACAACCATACACGCAACTCATTATCTACCTTAAAATATGGGCCCGATGTATGATTCACAGCATGGTAGGGACCCAATACAATGCTCGTGTGACAAATCGGGCCCAATAATGGCATGTCATTGGATTGATTCTAGTAGCTCTAGGGACTCAATAACCACTTAACCTTGCACTTTGGTGATATAGGGTATAACATTGCAATTTGGGCCTTATATACAGCCATATTTTTACAAAGGTATATTTCCCTTGAAAATGCTCTACATCTGAATGTATGAGTCCCTGATATATAGAGTGACCAAGTCTCATACTTGTATATCTTTAAATATCATCTACAGTTACAAATAATCCTATAGAGGTATTGTTGTTGAACTATATATACGTAGCAATACATATCTAGTAAAACTGATGTATGAACTTATGCAGCACCTAAGTGAGGTTATAGGGATGTATAGGAGTGCTAGCACCTCAAGACACAATTGAAGCATCTTGAAGTCCCATAAACCAAACAACAATTGTAGGAAGAATGAAATAGACTCAATTTCTAGGTTTCAAGAATCTTAACTTTTCCAACAAATGGGCAGCCACAAAGTGGAGGAATTCCAAGTTAATTATTTCGCAGAAAAGCATGACGCAATTATCACCCAAAAAAGGTCAAAAAATAATCGTAATAATCCTAATAGATGGACTCGCAATATCTTGACTTGCAGGTATCCAGAAGACAAACTATAAAAGGAAATGAAGCAATGTTGAAGGATGTAATTAAATCCTAGAGAGCACACAAAAAAGTCTAAAGAAAATTATAGTCCAAGAAACTTGAAAAATTGGAACAATAAATAACTTGACATTTAATGCTCCAATGAAGTGTAGAAGCATTGCTTTTAGGAAGAACATTGATAAATACTTCCTAAAAAACAACATGAAAAAGGTGTAAGTTTCAAAAATTGAAAATGAAGGAAACTTGAAAACTCCACTGATGATCGTCCAAATGAATAATTATGAGGTACAATAGAAGCGCCCTACTATAGGAAAAATAATGATATTAAGACTGCCTAAGAAGTCCACAAATAGGTGCAAAAGCCATGAAGTTTCAAGCTGCATCCTCCCTCTATGCTCATGCAATAGACAGCAACAACGACAATCATTCACAGTAGAGGTTGGAAACTATAGCCACCCATACATACCGAATCCGGATACGAAATCTTTTTCGACAAGTTGCATCTGTGCAGAGGCAGCAGAAGAAGAGGATGATGACTCAGACACCTCAGGCCTCTGAACGCCCGCCAAAAAGGAAATTACTACGAAGGAAGGGGATGCTCGAAAAACTGCTTGCTGCATTAATGCTCTAGGCCTGACGAAATCGGCAGGACAGGATTACGCAACCGCCATTCCTGACGCAGTCCAGAATTCCAGAGCAGCCCAGCCGCTGCTCAGATGCATCATTCGAGAGAGCAGCAGCAGGTTCTTTATAATAAAAAGACGAGAGGAAAGCATTGAAGACGGAGTATTAGAAGGAAAAAGCGAGACATGCATTGGTAGCGAATTGAGAACAAAGAGCTATTTGTATGGACTCCAAACTTGCCTCCATGTGTAGTTCCTATTCCATGGCTATTTTTATAATTCAGGTTTAGGTGCTTTGAACCGAGCCTCAAAGACCATTCCTTAAATGTGCAATCTAGGTTTAGATTGTGACATGTCACATACTGCAATGAGATTTCACATGTACAAAGTTCCACATGAGAAATTTAGGTTTAGATCATGACATGTGACAAACTGCACGGAGTTTCACATGTGGAATCTGGGTTTAGATTGTGACCTGTGACAAACTGCACGGAGATTCCCCATGTGAAATCTAGGTTTAGATTGTGACATGTGGCAAACTACACACAGATTTCACAGGTGCGGAGTTTCACATGTGGAGTCTGGGTTTAGACTGTGGCGTGTGGCAAACTACACCGAGATCCCACATGTACATAGTTCCACATGTGAAATCTAGGTTTAGATTGTGGTATGTGGCAAATTACACAAAGATTCCACACATAAAGAGTTGCACATGTGAAATCTAGGTTTATATTGTGGTGTGTCACGTGTGTCCACATGTGAAATTTAGGTTTAGATTGTGATATGGGCACATAGTCCACAAGATGATCTATCTATGGGTATCACAAAATAAAAAATTGAAAACATGTCAAATAAATGCAAAAGCTTATGAATCGATCAAATCATATAATTGAAAACATGTAAGATAAATGCAAAAGCGTATAAACTAATCAACACCATGTAGAGTGAGCCTCTGCATATTCTCTTCCTCAAATTTGAAAGAACCTCCTTTCGACGATGATGGTGTAGATGAATATGTGTCAATTTTAAAATCTGCAAAGTCTAATCTCTCATTCTAGAAATTAGGATCACATAGTTTATTCAACTCTCTGACTTGATTCAATATTGATCAATTAATTTGATTAGACAATATTAGATTTAGTGAATTTCAAGTTGGAACAAAGAAGTGGCATGATCCAAGTATTATCTCATGAGAGAGCATTTTCCCAATTGCATCTACAATGCCAATGCTCTCTTCCAAGGGTGATGAGTAACTCTCAAAGCCTTGCAAGGTCATAGCTTTGCAATATAGTTCAATTGCCATTATATGAGACATGAACTCCTCAAAGATTATCCTTGCCCGGATTGTTCATCCAATACACTTGGCATGACTTTCTAGCATGTAGATTGGTGCTTCCATCATATTTATAATACAAGATCTTCTGATGACCAATTCTTCAATGCTTAAATGAGAGGAAAATCTCCCAATTTTGGTTTCTTTAAAGGGCATTGCAAAAGAATTGTTGTCATTAAATACATGAAACCTAAACATCTAGTCTTATTATTAAGTATAGCTTGCTTATGCTTGAGGATGACAATCAATATGGTAAGACAAACCTTGCATGATTTTGGTCATGCATGTAAAGGAACGACAAACCTGATTGAGCATTTCAGTGCAAGGTACTTTACCCATTTCACATCTCCATGCAAAAAATGATGGAGAAAAAAGGAGTGTGTAGGTGCAGATACTGGCAAGTGTTGAAGTACAGTATTTTGGACCTTACTTGAGCCTGTGGGAGATATGGATTGATAGGAAATGAATGCGTGCTCAAACAGAGTCGTGAACACATCCACCAAAGAAGATAGATTGTGTGCGAAAATTACTGTTTGTCAGTTTAAACGTGAAGTTTGGTATGGATTTAAAATTTTATGGTGCAGAGAGATGACGCAAGTTCCTCAGGCGTCAAGGACGACCGTCATCTGATCAGATTCTTAGGAGTCAGAGACGTCCGTGTGCTGATCAGACTGAGTGAACGAGCTAATGACAAGTAATTAAAAGAGTGCAATCAAATCATAATACATAAACAACTACGTTAGGCACTGATGAAGAATGTGCTGCTTGTCTATTACACTGACTCCTTGTCGGATGAACAATACAATTCGATACAGTCTGAATAAAAGATGACATAACTTAGAATGAAAGTCTTTCGCTCTGTTGCATACATGGAATGAGAGCTGGAGATCTATTTATAAGCAGCGTCATTCTTGTTTCACAATAATCGTTTAACTAATCTCTATTTACAAGAATAGTTTAGCTCAACTATGTACTTGAATGTACATTTACAAATATTTGATGTACAATGACATCTATACAAGCCGTAGATCAGTTAAAATCTAAAGTGATACTAGAGTCTATGTGACATTTGTCACTTCTCATGCATAAAACTCTACCAACTTTTTCCAAGTGTGCTAGTTCTAACTAGAAATGTACAAATCATCATGCATGTGTCCATTACACTTTGTGCATGCCTTGCATGTCACTATGGATCACTTACAATTAATGCATGTGAATTGCCACGAGTTTCTACAAGCATAATTTTGCTAATTCTATGTCTACAAACTATATGCAAGTTGTACTCATCATTCTAGATTTGACATATCCATGTAGCTCGAGTTCTATCTAGGCCAAACTTGGCATTTTGCATTTATGAACAACATACTTGCATGGTACAATATTTGTAGCAAGCCTAAAGTCAAGATGGATTATTTTTCCATTTCAACACATTTGCCACTGGATTTGACTGCCCCTTGCTG
This sequence comes from Diphasiastrum complanatum, assembly GCA_029204225.1. Lineage (NCBI taxonomy): Eukaryota > Viridiplantae > Streptophyta > Lycopodiopsida > Lycopodiales > Lycopodiaceae > Diphasiastrum > Diphasiastrum complanatum. The sequence continues at coordinate 10,398,690 of CM055096.1, forward strand.
TTGTTCTTTGCTTGTAGTATCTGACAACCTTAAATTTAGTGGTTGTTTTGCTTGTAGTATCTATAGAACAGCTTCTTCTTTGTCTATGAATTCGACTGTTCTTTATGCTGTGCTGGTTTCCGGTCTGGCTTTGATTGCTTCAGGCCTTTTTTCTTCTTTTGCTTAGTCGTGCTCTTGTTGGTGTATAAAGTGTGAGAATCAGTTGAGGAACTTGAGGCTTCATTCCTCCGCTTATCTTCCTGCAACAACATAGTAATGACTCTTGAAAGAGTCAGTTCTGGATGAGTCGTGATGATCATCACCCAGTTGTCGTATGAGCTTGGCAAGCTTGTAAGCAGTTGCATTACTGTGTCTTAATCGTCTATGACAGATCCGACAACAGCCATTTGCCTTAGCAGGTTCTTGAATTGATTAATGTGATTTTGCAGGGAATCACCATTCGCCATCTTGAGGGAGTAAAATTTCTTCCTAAGATGTAGCTTGGAAGTTATATCTTGCACTTCGTATAGTGTGCTCAAGATGTCCCAGACATCTTTTGATGTCTGGGCCTCGGATACATGGCCGATCTAGGTATCTGTAATGTTGAGGATGGTCAGCGTGAAAGTCTTTCCATCCTTTAGCTTCCATCTGGCGATTGCTGCGTCGTCTGCTTCTGGTTTTCCTTCTGCACCTATAACAACGTCATACAATTCTTTAGCCATTAGTATAGTTTTCATCTTAAATCTCCACAAATGGTAAATTGGCTCCATCAAGCTTGTCCATGATGGGACTGGCTTTCCCTTGGGAATCCATGTGGAAGAATTAGTCTAAGTGATAGGAAAAACTATCAGTGACTTAAGTATGAAAGTTTGGTATAGAATTACAGAACAAGAAGACAATTACTCTATTGACTAATAGAGTCTTGTACCGTGGAAGCTTATCAGGCTACAAAAATAGCTCTGATACCATGTTGGAGAAAGAGAGTGTGTTGTGTGTGAGAAACGAAAATAGTTCGAAAAAAAATGAACACGAAAAGCAATGAACTCGAAACTCGAACGAAAAGTGTTCGTGCACAACGAAATGAGCTATATTACTCTTTCCCTAAGCATGACTACGCCTATCAGAAAAGAACAGAACGTTAGTGATAGAAATCACAGTCATTCTGATTACATAGCCAAACATTAATAAGACACCAGAAGAATAACTTGTCATGAACAACTAGACAAATTATTTTTCGCGAATGATTTGTGAAGGGCTAGACTGAGCTCAACTGATAATCTGTCACGAATGATTCGCGAAAGGCAAGACTAAATATTAGTCGTTAACAATTAGACTAATAATAACTTGCTAAGAACGGATTACCAGATTGAGCAACAAGAAAGTTAGATAGAATGAAAATAAGCATAGCAATATTGACACAAATCTGAACGCAGAATGAAAGAGTTGTTATTAGATTAAGTATAGCAAAATATACATGTCAATAATGTGGTAGAGCACAAGACAATAGTAGACGAAACTGCGTGCTCTACAAAGCTAATTCAATCTGTAAAAGAAATGAGTCTATTACTAGCAATAAAGAATCAATGCGTAAGGCATCTACTTCATCTATCTCTGATAAGCTTCTGATGTTTAATTTTACACACACTTGTTCTTGGTTTCTCTCCATCAATCTGAATACGCAAGTGGTATTCAATATATATACACAATGTTATAGGTGTGCAGATGAAGAAAGTACAAAGTGGATGTGTTGTCTGTAGGAGATTGTGGGTGGCTGTTGTCGTTGTCAAGTCTGTTAGCACAGTTGCATGGGGTGAGCGTGAAAAGGGCCGTGACGTCAACCTTTGCTGAAATGAACGTTGGTAAAGATGCAAAAAATGTGTCACTCAGACGAAATGCCTTAGGGTTTGATTTATAGGGTGCCTTTGCTTTTCCTAGGGCACCTTTGCATTTTGTAAGGCAGTGTCACATTTTTTGCCTGTCACAAAACACGTGTAAAAACACAGTTTCACCTTTTCTTTGCCTGTGAGAATTTACTTGTACTTATGCAGACAGTTGCGTTTTATTCGTCTGTCTTATTTTACATGTAAATATGCAGACTGTGCGACATGAGTAAAAATGCAGCATGAATGGAGGCAAATTAAAATGGGATTTAGGAGAGTAGAGGAGATAAATCCAACAATGAGAGTTTTGATTGAATATGTTTTGACAACAGTACTAAAGATTTCTTGATAATCCACTCCTTGGAGTTGAGTGAATCTTTAGTCACTAGCCGTGCTTTCTATTTTGCAATGGAACCATCAAAGTTGATCTTCTTCTTGAAGATCCACTTTGTATCAGTAATTCTCTTGTGAGTGAAGAAGTTGACTAGTGTCCAAGTCTGGTTCATCAAAAGTGAGTTGTGCTCGCTTTCCATAGCTTCTTGCCACTTCACAACATCCTTGGAGTTAGTTGCTTCATCCAGGGACTCTAGATTTTCTGATGAAGTCTAGAATGATTGAGGTGTATACCTCTGAGAAACTGTTCGAGTTCTCAAGGATCTTCGAACATCTTGTAGACCAGATTGGAATGGTGTCTCTTCTTGAATTTGTCCATATTTGCTCGAGCTAGCTTGGTCTGGTCTAGTGACAGGTGTTGCCGGCTGCTCGGCTTCTATAGTTGTAGCTGCAAGTTCTATAGAAGAGACATCATGAGTGAAAGATTCTATGTTGTGTAAAATAGGATGAAATGACACAACTTCATCTGTAAATGGTTGTTTGAAGTTGTAAAATGTATCTTCTTTGAAGAATACATCCCTTGAAACAAATGCTACATTGGTGGATAGATCATAAACTTTGAAAGCTTTATGTTCATCAAGATAGCCAATGAAGATGTATTTATTTGGCCTCTCGTCCAGTTTCTTCCTAAGTAGTTTAGGAACATGAACTAAATATATACAACCACAAAATTTTAGATGGCTGACACTAGACTTGTGTCCATGCCATATACTTGATGAGGAGTTCTATTATTAACAACTTTTGTGTTGGATCTGTTTTGTACATAACAGACTGTGGTTGTAGCAGTAGCTTCTGCCCAGAACTTCAAAGGTAAGTGCGCTTGATGTAGCATAGATTTGGCTGAGTTAAGCAATGTTTGATTCTTTCTTCTTGCAACTCCATTCTGTTGAGGCGAATAGGAAGTTGTCAGCTATCTTAGAATGTCGTGCTCAGCTAGATAGTTGGACATCTCACTGGAGATGTATTCGCCGCCGCCATCAGTTCAGAGTGCTTTTAGTTTATTAGAAGTTTGGGTTTCAGCCATGTCCTTGAATTTCTTGAAGCATTCAAAGGCTTCTGATTTGTACTTTATAAACATGACTGTTAACCACCTAGAATAATCATCTATGAAAGTGATAAAGTAAAGTGCATCTCCTAAGGATGGAGTTGTCATTGGACCGCAAAGATCACTATGTACAAGATCTAGTACATGCTTTGTCTTGATGCAATGTGTTCTAGAAAATCTGCTTCTAGAATGTTTACCATAAATGCAAGACTCACAGGATAAAGACTTCCTATCTAATGAAAGAGGAAAATTCAATCCATCAACTAGATTATTACAACGCATGTAAGAAAGAGCTCTTGTATTCATGTGTCCAAATCGACCATGCCACTGTATAGCTTGATCATTTACATCATCATGAGAAGCACTAGCTGTGAAGAATAAAAAGCTATCCAACTTATCTATAGGGGTTGATGAGGAAAATCATCTTGCTTGTGCATTTACAAGTTGTAAATATTATTCTCTAGTATGTACAAGCTCGAGCTACATGACATGCACAATGTCTAGATGGTCATATTTCATTTTCAAAGGTATGTGAATTGAGCACATGACCTTGTAGATTAGGGCGAGTTTGAGTTAGGTAGATCTAGATTTGATGACATGCATAAAACAAGATGACATGCAAAATCAGTTAGTGTGCATGCATGCAACATGCAACATGCAAGTCAGTATACATGTTATGCATGTAGCTTTTTAGGTTCATAGTTGAGAATTTGACATTTGGACAAAGTAGGTAGGAGTTAGGTGCAATTTCAGCATGCAAGTTGTTAGGTTTCAATATGGTAGCAGTTTACACTTGATTAGGTGTAGGGAATGCATTGAATGCAAGGAGTACCAAGAATTTTGGCTCTCCTATATATGTGCATATCATTCTCATTCATATCTAATGATGAATCAAACTTTGGTAATGTCATAATGTCAAAATTGGATCTCATGCTATTTTGCTTGTTTTGATATTCTCTCTCTAACTCAAGTAGAAGGCATTCTTCATACATGATTTTGGTTATGTATTCTCTCTATTTGTGAGGAATTAGTTATGCTTTGATCTGTAGCATTCTAGATGGTGCTCTTGCCTCAGATCTGTTGGATTGTAGGATTGCTCTACAGGTGATCTGTGTGCCACCATAAAGCATGGTATCGATCATTCACACATTTGATGTGGTTTCTCACACGTGTGAAGTTGCTGGATTTTTCACATGGTATCAAAGCCATACAATGCTTTGAATGCTACTAACATCAGGTGTATGAAGATTTTTCTATCAATTCAAACTAGGAAGCTGTTTAGCAGTGTTTTGCTATGTTTTCTTGAACAATTTTTTGGTGAGTGAGGTTAGAACTAATATTTTCAATGCAAAACAGAGGATGTATGGAATTCTATCTTTTCACACATCATTTGACTCTATTTGCTCTATGTTAGATCCAAAGGTACTGACATTATAGCTTGTTGGAAAGCTAGAAGAGTCTCTTTCCATTGCAATTGGTTTCAATTCATTCTGATGACCCTAGTAGGAGTTATAAGCTCTTAAAGAGGGGTAGGGAGAGACCCAAAACCTGAGTGGACACTTTTTGAATTGATTATATTGCAAGCATAATTCATTATTCAGAGTTTTAGTACTCAATCTGAGATAGAATTGGATAAGACAAGTTTCTGTTGTCATAGTCACATCATTTCACACAAAGGGTTGTGTTTTGAGTTGAATGTGTGTTTCTAGAGTGTTTTTCATTCATTTGAAACTCGTGGAAATTTTGACATGAGAATTGTAAGTGCTTCATCAGTTGATAGAGGCTAGATCCAGATTCAAGTTGATTGATTTTCTATTGTGAGATAGGTCTCACATAGTTGTTGCAAGATTTTACATAGGATTTGGTAGTACACCCAATTATTTTGGTTCCTAAAGCAGCACATTCAATTCCATTTCGTTGTCCAATTTACAAGAGTCTTCACATTCATGGCATCTGTAGGAGATCTGCTCTTTGAAACTAGTGAGAGACTAGATACCTTCAACTATTCAGTTTGGAAGGATAGGATAGAATCTTTCTTGATTCTTTATGGTGTAATGGACATTGTATTAGGAATTGAAGCTGAACCTGAAGCTTATGATGAGGCTCAGAAGTTCAAGAAGAGAGCAAGAATTGCTCTACATATTATCAAAATCAATATCTTTGATGAGATGTTGAGAGAAATAAGTTCATGCACCTCATCCAAGGAGGCTTGGAATATCCTTAAGTCCATTCATGAAGCAAAGATCACATCAAGACTTTTTACTCTTAGAAATTAGATCTTTTCTAGTTTCCAGAGAGTTGATGAAAGTGCTTCAAGTTTTGTAATGAGAGTTAAAGATCTTCACAGAGAGATAGTTTAAGTAGTCCTTAATGGACTTAGGAAAGAGTATGCAAATTTTGTGCAATCTTATGCTATCATGGAGGAGCTACCATCTATGGAGACTCTGCATGATGTTCTTATTGCTGAAGAATGCAGGCAAAAGAACAAGCTTCTAAAGATCAACACACTTTTAAGGAAGGATGGTGGTCGTGGCAAAGCTCACTTTGCCAAGATGAAGTCAAGAGAGAGGAGGAAGAACAAATTTTCTCAAGCCTTCACCGAGGATAAATCAAAGGACAAAGCAAAGAACAAAGACTATGGTGGAGTAGAAGATGATTCAACTCATTCTTCTAACTTCAAGAAGAAGACTCAAGAAGATCAAGCCAATGTTACCATAGAAGACTCACATGCAAGATCCTGGCATGTGGATCTAGATATGGAGGCATTTTCAAGCTAGATGTGCATGAAAATGCAAGTGCATGTGATGCTGCATTGAAGACTTATGTTTCCAAAGAGGAAGTATGGCATAGGAGGTTGCATGTTTCCAGATCTATGCCTATTATAGTCAAGGAGATCAAGCCAAGAGTGGCTTATTCTATGGCAAAATCACATATGGATCCATATTTGATGTCTTCTACCAAGACAAAACATTCTATGGAGTTGGAACATTTGGATGTTCATCTTTCTTTATTAGTAAGCAAGGAAGGTGTTTATTGCTTTGCATGTACTATTGATGATTCCACAAATTACATTTGGCTATGTCTTATCTCTTCAAGTTTTATGGTGCATGTGTATGTTCCATCATGCAAACATTTATGGAGTCATGGAGCTAATAGAAGGAGTGCACTATATGGAACCTTATTCAACTATAAGCCTAAAGCTGTATACCTTAGTGTTCCTAAAGAATATTGCTTTGCATGTGGTTTCTTGGACGGAAAGAATGATGTAGATTTTAGTCTGTAATTCATGGTTGGATGCTTATCCACCAAGGAAGGCTACATAGCCTTTACACTCTTTATGTCTGTTGATAGATCCCTTGCTCCTAAGGATCTATTTACTAATTCTTTTGCGTACTTCTTCTTCAAAACCGTTTCTGCCTGTTACCAGGCTTCATGGCATTCATTAGAAGTATTCTTGATCTTACAATGCCAAACCAAGCAGAAGGGACAAATTATCTTTGTAGTATTATATCCTGCTTGTTAGAGGACATCCGGATGGGTCTCTCTTGAACTTAGTGCACATACATAATCACCTATTCAGTTTACTTGAATGTTGATTCCTACATTAAGTCACAACAAGAAATGAAAACTCATCCACAACTAGGAAAACAAGAAAACTAATCCACTCTAAATCCACAACCACACACAATATGAATGGAAGGGCATGATCATAGGGACATCACTTAAGAAAACCATCATAATCAAGAAGATCAATGGATGCATCTAACTCATGGAAGCTCTTCTCATTTCAGCATGGAGATGATACAATACACAAAAAACTCCTCTTCACAAAGAGGGAGTCTCTTAAATAAGCAAGAGAGCTCCTTAGGTGGCATCCTAGTAGAATTTCCACATTTCACAAATTACAAGTGGAATAATGCTCTCCACTAGAGGTTACCATCAAAAGATGGCTCACTCTACTTTCTTTAAAAGGGGTCTACTTGTAGTTATTACATTTGCCTAGAAATACTAGTTCCTACATAGTCATTCCATCTTCCGGGATTCACCATGAGGCTTACACAGTTCTTGCTTGTCATTACGACTAGTATTCCGTGACTCTCATACTCAGCTCCCAGTCTTCGTTCGTCTTGTCAATCTCAAAGACCTCGTCAGTCTAAGGTGAGAGATGCTCTTGAGTTGCTTTGTCCGAGTATCTTGGGGATTCGTCAGAATCAGCCAACATCATCTCACCCCTAATGTATTGCAGGACCCACTGCAACTCATACTGGATGATGTCGCTCTGCTTCCGCATTGGCGTCTTTGATCGACACTTGGAAAAGCGTAGATCCTCGTTCACTTACATAAAACCAAGTGCTTATTGTCGCCAGTCTTTATCACAAAAATTGTTTTTCACAAATTGCCGCAATTGGATCAGAATGGTTCATTAGCATGGAGGGCTGTGGGGTGCATTGCAGGAGTTTAAACTCAAAACAAAGAATACTAATAGACTCAGAATCTAGTGTCAACTTAATAATAGAAACAATGGTTAAGGAATTAGGACTAGAAAAACAGATACAACCTATCACTTACCATGAAATTCATCTAGCAGACGCATCCAAATGTATACAAGTAGGGGAGCTAAAAGGTATTAGCCAAGTTATAGAGACAAAGACGTTTGTTATGAATTTCTTTGTCATAATCCCAGTAGATACACACCACCTTATTCAATATTATTTGGAAGACCATGGCTATATCAAGTAGATGCTATTATAAATTGGTCTACCAAACAGATATTTTTTTCGAGGCATTCTCACAACCAGTCCAATAGGGGGTCACCTTTTGAGATGGGGTAAGGAGTTAGCTAGACCTGCTGAATCTTGGATCAATTTCATAGAATGCTATGAGATTGACGATGGATGAGAAAATACCAACAACATCCGAGTCAAGGGAACTTCTGGGTGGAACTGGAGCAAGCCTGACCGAAGAGATGGTAGATAAAACAAATTATGTAGAAATAGAAATTAATAAAGGTAAAATTTTGAATTTATATAAACACCACAGAAATGTGAAAAGTATATATTACTTCTTAAAAAATATTGTGAAGTTTTCAACACGTGTGAACTTCACCACACACCTTGTAGGATCTTACTGAGGTGTTGCGATTGCACTAGATTGATCAAAGAATAGTATGCTTGAAAAATCTAAGGCAAGAGCACAATGGCATACATTTGATGAAAAAATCTAACTCTTCACTATGAGAAATTAATGTCAGAAATAATTCTAAGTGTTCAGTATGGGAAAAAGAGGTTGCTCTTGGGTAGAGAGAGAAAATCAAGCATGAATAACTTGGGTAGAGAGATAATGAGTCCAAAACACCAAAATCTCAATATTTACAATATGGCAAAACATGCCCAGCTTTCCCTACATGAGAGAGACTCAAATTCCTACAGTGGAGTTGCATGGAAAGTCCACTTAACTGAACTAATTCACCTACCATCTCGAGGTTCAAGTGTGCCAAGGATTGAGGAGGAGAGTCCTTCTCAAGTTATGATTCCAAGAAGAATATCAAAAGACACAGTTGAGCTCATATGGCTCACATTTGAAGGGAAAGAGGAGCACATTTCAAGTAGTATACATCTCATGCTTGCTTCTCTTATGTCATTTGGTGAATCAATTTGCTTTAGTGAGACTTTTGCATCTCTAAGTTGGAGTAAAGCAATACTAGTTGAGTATGGTGTCTCTCTTGAGAACATAGTTGGTGTTCTTAATGATTTGAAATTGATTTTAGATCAATTAGAAAGCAAATGGTTATTTCATCAAATGTATGCTCTTGAGTCTTGCAAGAGCAAGAGTGAGTTGTCCACTCATAGTGTGAAAAATTGTCTTTTTTCATGTATTGAGGCAAATTGTAAACTCTTTATGAGAGAAAGTGAATCATCCTCTAAAAAACCTTATCTCCATAATGAATTATCTAGCCTCATTAGATCTGAGATTAGCATGGTAACCAAGCATGAAGATATGATGCAAACTCTTTGTTACTATAGCATGCATAGTCTTGCCAATGTTGATAAGCCTAAGTCTCGAGATATTGGTAACATGAAGTTGGTTCTTTGTGATCCTCATGAGTCAAGAAGGAATCTTTTTTTTCTCATGGATTTGCAGCTATTTTCAAGGAGGAGGAGCTTTTGGATCAACCATATGTTTCAAGGATGGTGCGAAGCTCTCAAGTTCATCAAAACAATCAACATCAAAGAGGCATTATCATGGATATGGTGATTTCGGAATGACATCAAGCTCATTGGCTGATCTTCACATCTTTGAACCAACATGGATCCATATTTAAAGACCAATTCAGCCCATGGAGTCAATCTCAATATCATCATGCTTTTATCAAGTTAGTTTTGAGGAGGAGTGTTAAAATTGGCAAAAGCTCACTTGATCAAATCTTGTAAATAGCATTATGACTAGTACTATCATCATTAGACATGTGTGGAGCCTGTTCCCACGTGTGAAATAAATGCATTTATCATTTAGATGATTCATATAGGTTGTACATACCATTTTATTTGAGATCTAGTGGCTAAAATGGCCAAAATCTAGTTTTCTGGCTATATGCCATTTGGCATCATTTTATTGCTAGGAAAGCTATTCCACATGGATAGGATAATCTCACACGTGCCAAGTACTTCTCACATGTGTGAAAAGATCAGTAGTAGGTGAGATCCAACTTTTAGTAGATATTTGTGCAGGTCCCTATAAATTAGGAAAATTGCCTAAAATCAAGGGAGGTGGCTATAAGTTAGGAAACTTGGTCCATGTGCCATATAGATGATTATTGGTGGATCCTTTGATGAGTAGGCACTCTCACACGTGCCAAATCAGCTGAGTAAGCATCAGCTCTTGTGTATATATAGTGGCTCATTTGGCCATAATTGGAAAAAAAAAACTAAATCTTGGTTTTGGAGCAATTCTAGTCTATTCTCTCTATTTGTCTTGTGTTTTTATGCATTGATTGGGTTCTAAGCTTAGTATAATTTATTCTCAGCTTGATGTCCATACTCTGATAGGTTTTCACATGTGTGAAACCAGCAAGTACAAGTTTTGATCAATAATGATTGTTCTTGTTAGATTTATTCATCTAGATTTGATCTAAATGCTATCTAATCTTGTGTAGATTGATAGGTTGATCTAATCTAACATCCAATCACACTTGTGGATCTGATTCAGATCTATTCTTGGTCCATTTTGCTGTACTTTGACATGTGGTTCCTAGCCGGACTACCACGAAGCAGCACAGCAGTTGGTGATGCATGTGCAATTGAAAGTGTTGGAAGCTGTTCCTTAAAACTTACATCTTCTATGAATTTTACACTTTCCAATGTTCTCTATGTGCCTAATCTCACAAAGAGTGTGATTAGTGTAGGAAAGCTGTTAGATGATGGTTATGAACTGGATCTCAATATCAATGGTTATTTCATAAAGAAAGAAGATAAGATCCTTGCAAGTGGATCTAGATATGGAGGTATTTTCAAGCTAGATGTGCATGAAAAATCAAGTTTATGTGATGCTGCATTGATGACTTATGTTTCCAAGGAGGAGCTATGGCATAGGAAGTTGTATGTTTCCAACTTCAGGTCTATTCCTATTATAGTCAAGAAGATCAAGCCAAGAGTGGCTTATTCTATGGCAAAATCACTTATGGATCCATATTTAATGTCTTCTAAAAAGACATAAAATTCTATGGAGTTGGAACATTCCGATGTTCATCTTTCTTTTTCAGTAAGAAAGGAAGGTGTTTCTTGCTTTGCATGTACTATTGATGGATCCACAAGTTACATTTGGCTGTGTCTTGTCTCTTCAAGTTTTTTGGTGCATGTGTATGTTCCATCATGCAAAACTTTATGGAGTTATGAAGCTAATGGAAGGAGTGCACTTTATGAAGTCTTGTTCAGTTATAAGCCTAAGGTTGTATACCTCAGTGTTCTTAAAGACTGTTGCTTTGTATATGGTTTCTTGGAAAGAAAGAAGGATGGTGATCCTAGTCTGTGGATCATGGTTGGATGCTTATCCACCAAGAAAGGCTACATAGCCTTTACACTCTCTATCTTGAAGGTGTTTGAGCATGGAGAAGTTCTTGATTTTGAAGATCTATTTTCTATCTTGGAAGTGGCCGAGAGCATAGTGTCTCATAGTGCATCACAAGTCATTACTATGGCAAGTAATCAAGTTGTGATGAGGTCAAGGTTTGAGGAGGAGTATCCTCAACATGCATGTCCAAGGAGATCTTCATCATTGTACAAGGCCGAGTCCTTGTTTATCTTATTTCATGGAAAAGAAAAGATAAGTAAAGGTGGTATTCATTTTGTTTTACTCACCTATTGTTCTTTTTCTTTGATTAATGATGTATCTTGCTTAATTGAGATTTGCTTATCTCAAAGATCAAGTAAGACTATTATGTTTTTGAATGAAATCTTTAGTTTGAAATTAATTCTTGTCTTTTGTGACTTGATTATGTTTCCAAAACATCTAGAAAGCAAGATGTTGTACCATCATTAGTATGCTCTTAAATTGAGTAAGAGCAAGTATGAGTTTAGTACTCATAGTTTGAAAAAAGGAGTTTTTTCATGTATTGAGGCATATTGTCGAGGTTAAGTGAATCATCCACTGAGGACACTTACACCCTCAAGAAAGTATTTAGCCTTAATTTGATCAAGTTTGAGTATGGTTTCAAGATTAGATCCATTTTGGATAGAATTCATATTTTTTGGACTAGTGAAGCTAGTATGCTTAATCTTGAATATCGCTCATGGTACAATCTTGATCTTTATGATCTTTGTGGTCATGATGAGGCATGGAAGCCTTGGTTTTTTTAGTTTATCTTGCAGCCACCTTTATGCATGTGGAATTTGCATACCCAGGATCGACATCTGACATGCAGGAGGTACATTGGCATAGTAGCAGGTTGGTGGAATATTTTTCAAAGGCATTTGAAAAAGATTTCTATCAAAGAGAACTTATCATGGATTTGGTAAGCATACTGCTATGATGGATTCTTTGTTCATCTTCACTTCAAATGCGAAGCAAAGAATTCAAACTCAAAGGATCTTCACCAACATCAGATAGATATATTCTAAGGAGGAATGTTAAAAATTGTAAAACATACCTATCATCTGTTGTTAATGTTTGGGGGACCCTACCCATGTAAATATTTTGTACATATCCAAGGTATGTGAATTGAGCACATATCCTTGTAGAATAGGGCAAGTTTGGGTTAGGTAGATCAAATTCCAGTGACATGCATAAAGTCTAGTTGGTCTAGTATGATATGCAATAATGTTGACAATGTCTAGTTTGACATGCATATAGAGATTCACATGGAATTGGTCAATTATGAACTTGTAGAAACTCGAGCCACAATGAAAGCATAATGTCCTAAGTTTCCATAGTGACATTCAAAGCATGCAATCACTCTAATGGAAACATGCATGTAGATTTGTACATGGCTAGTTGAGAAATTGCCATTTGGAGAAAGTAGGTAGAAGTTAGGTGCAACCTGTGCATGCTAGCAGTTAGGTGTCAAGTTAATAGTTTTTTGCACTTGAATAGGTGTAGGATGTGCATTGAATGCAAGGAGTACCACGAATTTTGGCTCTCCTATATATCATACATATCATTCTCATTCACAAAGTAATGAAGAACCAAAGTTTTGTAGCTATCTCATGCTTGGTTGGATCTAAACTGTTTTTTTTGTTATCTCTCTAGATTTCTCTCTTTAACTCATGTTGAAGCTAGTACTAAAACACTATAATCTTGTACTTTTAATCATTCTTTGATTCATTACTATCATAGTCTATTGATTAGCATGCTAGATTGTGAATTAGCCATATGTTCTAAACTAGATCTTGTTGAACAATCTAGAATCAAGGTACTGTGCCAATTACAAAGCTTAATCAAGATCAGTCACTCTTGTGGACATTCCCCACACGTGTGAATTTTGGAATTTTTAAAACACACCATACCCTTGGTGGACGGAGCAGTCCCCAAGGTAAGCCATTATTACCGTTACAACCTGAATTATACAGAACTGATCAAACAGGAGTTGCAGAAGCTGATGGATGCAGATTTCATTTATGAAATCGAGCACATGGAATGGGTATCACCGATAGTTATAGTACCCAAGAAGAATGTAAAAATGCAGATTTGTGTGAATCTGAAAGCACTAAATGTAGTTACCAAAAAGGATCATTTTCCTTAACCATTTATGGAAAGTGTCCTCGACAGAATCGCTGGCGTCGAAGCCTACAGTTTTCTAGATGGCTTCAGTGGCTACAACCAAGTAAAGATAGCCCCCCCAGGACCAGCACAAGACAACATTTGCCATGGAATGGGGAACCTATGCCTATAAAGTGATGCCATGCGGACTTTGCAATGCCCCAAGCACTTTCCAACGAGTCATGCAAGCGGCATTCAAAGATTATCTGCAAAAATTTCTGGAAATTTTCTTGGACGATCTATGTATGCATGGACTAGACTCAGAACACTTATCCAATTTGGAGAAGGTGTTACAAAAATGCCACGACTACCAGATCTCCCTGAATCCAGAAAATTGTCAATTATGGGTGACACATGGCTTGATTCTGGGCCATATAGTGTCAAAACACGGGATCACCATAGATCTATCAAAGATCAGGATCATTGTTGATCTACCATCATCAAGGAAGATCCGCAAAGTCTACATCTTCATGGGTCATGCTAGCTATTATAGGATTTTCATTCTTGATTTTGCGGAGTTAGCCTGACCAATTTACAAACTCACAACGGATCCTCATTGGAACGAGAAGGCCCTAAAGGCTTTTCAAAAGCTTAAGTATGCATTGGTTTTAGCACCAATCTTATGCCCACCCAATTGGTCCATTGAGTTTCACGTGCATACGGACGCATCAAAGTATGTAGTTGGAGCAGTCTTAACCCAGCTAGGTGAACACAAAAAGGATTTTCCAATCTGATTTGCAAGCCGACATCTCAGTGATACCGAAATGAATTATTCAACCACAGAGCGGGAAGCACTAGCAATGACCTATGCGGTTAAGAAATTTCGTCACTACCTGATGGCCACACATTTTGTTTTTTATACAGACCATCAAGCCTTGCTCTATCTCGTTAACAAAATCTACAACACCGAAAGAATCACCAGATGGCTAGTTCTGTTGTTGGAATTTGATTTTTGGATTGTAGTTCGCAAGGGAAAACAACACTACATGGCAGATCATGTGTCACGAATCAAGGGGAAGGAGATTGCAACCCAACCCAAAGATGAGCTGGCAGATGCTGCCTTATTTTATGTAGACACAGTACCAAAATGGGCTACCAACATTGTTGAATATCTTATGCCAGGTCAATTAGACAAATCACTACCAAAGACAGAACAATGAAAATTGATCTTGAAGGCTAGACCTTATCAGCTGATTGCTGGCCAGTTGTATTGAAAAGGACCAAACAGAATTCTTCGGTGGTGTATTCTTCCTCATGAAGCCACCCAGATCATTTTGCTTTCACATGATGGCATGGGTGGAGGCCATTTTGCATCCGACATTACAATTTGCAAGATCCTGCAATCAGAATGTTGGTGGCCAACAATTCATAAGGATATAAAGGAATACTTGAAAAAGTGTGATGTGTGCCAAAGGGTAAAGAGACCAACCGAGATTGAGTTATGATCTACTGCACCTAGTCTTAGCCCAAGCACCATTTGAAAAGTGGGGATTGAATTATATTGGTCCAATTCACACTGTAGCAAGGAGTTCCCAGGCTTGATACATAATTGTAGCCACAGACTACCTCACCAAATGGGTCGAAGCCAAGGCAGTAAGAGTAGCTGATGCCAGGACCACTACCAAGTCCCTTTATGAAGATATCATTGTGCGCTTCGGATGCTTGGTGGAGCTAGTCAGTGATCGCGAAAGTCATTTCATCAATGAGACCATCAAGGTCCTGTTGGATAAATTCTTTGTGATCCATAGAACCAGTATGCTTTATTATCCTCATGGTAATAGGCAAGCAGAATCATCCAATAAGATCTTGTGAAGCATACTCACGAAAATAGTTGAAGCTAGCAGATCAGATTGGGAACATAAGTTGCATGCTGCTCTATGGGCATTCACGACAACATATAAAGGAAGCACTAATCAAACACCTTCCAATTGGTATATGGCTTACCAACTCTCGCAAGGTTCCTAAATGGAATGAGCGAGACACTGACAATCTTGCTCTAAAACCAAACTGATAATATAGTCATTGCATTTCGTGTATCTCTTGGTCTTGTGTTGTGTCTCTTGATTGCTAGAATAAAATATGTTTTGTGATGCGTAGTCGAGTGTCTGGGATTCTGTAAGGGCTTCCGCACGAAAAGAAAATTCAAAGAAAGAAAATTGTTCGCGAATCATAAGAGAGAAGCAGAACACGAAACAGCCTCTCCCTCGCTTCCACGACATGGTATCAGAGCCTACAAGTCATCACTACTGATATCCCGACAACGACTCTTCCAGACAACACAATATGACTATGACAATCTAGACCAGAGTAGCAATTAGTATTGATGGTGCAAATTACAGAATCTGGAAATTCAAAATCAAAACACTCCTGAAGGGCGAAGGCATCTGGTCGGTGATCGAGCTCTTAGAGGTGCAGCCTCTTGAGGGAGACCTGAATAGAGCTGAATGGATCAGAAAGGATGAGCATGCAATGGCAATCATTGTTTTGTCCATAAATGAAGATCTACTCATGCAGATTGAAGACTTCAAAGGCAGCCATGTAGCATGGGAAAGATTGAAGCAGAAGTATGAAGTGAGGATTGTAGCTTTAGTCATGCACCTTCACAATTAGCTACAATCAATACGGTGGGATGGCAACCAGTTGAATCAGCATGTTGAGAAGATCAGAACAATCTCTTCGCTCAACTCGCTACATTAGGACAGGAGCACCAAGTCCCAGCACCACAGCAGCTGATGTACTTCATGAAATCTCTACCGATGTCCTATCAATCACTGAGAATGCTCATACTGAGTCTACCAGATATGACATTCAATAAAGTAGTCGGTCTTGTCATTGATGAGAGACTGATGAGAGACGAAGGAGAGAGAAGCAGTGATCAAGAGAAGGCTCTCTTCACGAAAGGAAAGAAGAAGAACAAAAATAAGCCAAGATTTGAGAAGACGAACTCCTCGAATCAACAATCTTCTTCCTACGATCACTGTCACAAACCAGGCCATACGGCCAATAAATATTGGTTCAATCCAGCAATACCTTGCATGCACTACAAGAAGAAAGGGCATTCTGCATACGACTGTAGATTCAACGCAAAAAGAAAAACAAAGCTGAAAAGACAAACATTGCAGAGTCATCAAAAGATGCTGAAAGAGGTGACGAAGCTTTCACGATACTCGATGAATCTTTGACAAGCTACTCTGAACATGAC
This sequence comes from Diphasiastrum complanatum, assembly GCA_029204225.1. NCBI lineage: Eukaryota > Viridiplantae > Streptophyta > Lycopodiopsida > Lycopodiales > Lycopodiaceae > Diphasiastrum > Diphasiastrum complanatum. Next base: position 10,415,440 of record CM055096.1, read on the forward strand.
TACGATGTAGTCATTGATTCAGGAGCAGCATCTCACATAACCTGCAACAATAAAATCTTGATCAACTTTCACGAACTCAAAAATGACAGAGCAGTGATTCTAGGCGATGGAAGCAGACACGATGTCGAGGGCATCGGCTCTCTATAGCTACAAACATTGTCAGGCCAAGCAAAGCTGCCAGGAGCACTCTATGAGTTAAGAAAACACAGTTTAAACACCCAACCGGATCAATCTTCACAACACAATGTCAAGTGCAACAGGACAAGACAGCAGAATTACTCACATCAAAATGTATATTTAACTAATAAGTAAGTACAAAGATAAGTTGCTTCAAAAGCACTCACTTTCCAATGGTCCATAGTGGGTGATGACATGAATTGGCTAATCAAACTTACAACATAGCAGATATCAAGACGTGTAGTCGTAAGATATATCAAACTCCCAACTAGCTGACGAAATAGAGTAGCATCAACATGTGCACTATCATCAATACGAGATAATTTTTTATCCACTTTGCAAGGGGTGATGGAAGGTTTGCACTCTGTCATGTGAAATCTCTCCAATATTTTGCCCACATACTTGTTTTGACATAACCTGATATCACTGCCAGTTTTCCATACTTCGACACCCAAGCAATAGTGCATAAGATCTAAATCTGTCATCTCAAACTGCTTGCATAAGTTGGCTTTGATAGAACGAGTGAGGTTCTCATCATTGCCCGTGATAATGATATCATCAACGTAAAGTACAATCAAGGCAATGTTGTCATCATTTATAAGAACATAAAGATTTGGATCTGAATTTGCTCTTACACACCCATGAAAAAGAAAGTAATTGTCAATGCATTCATACCATGCGCGTGGCGCTTGCTTAAGGCCATAAAGTGCTTTATATAGTTTACATACCTTCTGTTCTTGCCCTTTTCCATGAAGCCTTGCAGTTGGACCATGTAAACTTCTTCTTCTAAGTCACCATTCAAAAATGCGGACCTCACATCCATTTGATGGACCTTCCACCCAAAATGAGATGCTAAGGCAATGATAAGGCATAGCGTAGTCCACTTAGCCACTGTAGAAAATGTCTCTTCATAGTCAATTCCTTTGCTTTGCTCATAACCCTTCACTACTAGGCGTGTCTTATGCTTTGCTATCGTGCCATCCGCATGGAACTTTGTTCTCAATACCCATTTGTTGTCAATGGGTTTCTTTCCAAGTCGTAGATCAACCAACTCCCATGTATCATGCCTGTGGATAGATTTTATTTCCTCTTCCATTGTCCTTTGCCATTCTTTGTGATCTTTTGTCTCATCAAAGGTTGATGGCTCTCGACACTTCAAAATGTCACTCATTAGGGCATAGTTTACATGATAACGATCGGGAGACTTCCTTTCCCGCGTTGATCTTCTCACTTCTTCTTGTGTACTAGATCCTGGTTGATTTAGCTTTGCGTCCTTCATGATCTTTTCATACCATTTTGGTATCTTAGATTCAGGTGATACACTACGTGGAGAGTATGTATCCCAAGGAGTGTCTAAGTAATGTCTCTTACTTCCAACTAGCTTCTCCTTTATTGCTCCTATTGGCAAGTACCCCTAGGCTCTTGAATAGGTGGAGTCCTTTCATATTCGCCCTCTCAACTCTCATCTTCACGTGCATCATTTGTGGAGCATCTTCTTCATTTTCTTCCTCCAAAATTGTGTGAAGTCTTTTGATGCTTTCACCACTTGCATGGTCTTCATCTTCATACCTATGCGTTTCATCAAAGATCACATCTTAACTAATGTGAATTTTTTTCACTACAGGATCAAAACACCTGTATGCCTTCGTCCTCTCATCAGAACCGACAAAGATACATTTGATTGCTTTGGCATCAAGTTTCTTTGGCACATGTACATAGGCCTTACATCCAATGACACAAAACTTGTCAATTTTTGTATTTATTCTTGTAAATGCTTCTTTGGGAGTCACATTTGGAACCGCAACCGTAGGGCTCCTATTTTGCAAGAACGTTGCCGCACTGCATGCTTCCGACCAAAGTGAATCGGTCAAGCCCATTTGCTTCATCATGGAGCGTGCACTCTCCATAATAGTCATGTTTTTCCTTTCAGCTACACCATTACTATGCAGCGTGTGTGACTGTGTGAATTGTCTTTTAATGCCATGTTCTTTGCAAAAGTCCTCAAAATCATCAGATTTATATTCGCCCCCTCTATCAGATCTTAGCACTTTGATGCGTGCATCCAGTTGGTTCTCTACCAAAGTCTTGAACTCCTTGAAGCGAGTAAAAGCATCAGATTTCTTCTTCAAGAAATAACTCCATGTCCTCCTAGAGTAATCATCTATGAAAGTCATAAAAGACTATGCTTTCCCCAACGACATGGTCTTCATTGGGCCGCATAGGTCACTGTGAATGAGTTCCAGCGGTTTTTTAGCTCTTGCAGTTCCGCCTTCCTTGAATATCTCCCTGTGATGCTTTCCCATGACACATCCTTCACATATTATATGATGATCATCCTGCAATACCGGTAACCCTATTACCATCTTCAGTTTCACCATCAATCTCAAGCTCTCATAGTTCAAATGACCAAGTCTTCTGTGCCACAACTCAGATTGAGATGTTGTTGAAGATGGCCAAACCATATTCTCCTGGTTTTGCAGCATCCAATTTATAAAGGCCACAATTACTATCTCTATAACCCTTCACCACCACTTTATGGTCGTGTTTCATATCCCTCACGAGGCATCCATCCTTGACAAATTCAACCTTAAGATGTTGATTTGCCATTACACCAACAGAAAGCAAACTCTTTTTGAGTCCGGGGAACATAAAGCACATTAGGGATGTTCTTAATTTTATCATTAGAAAACTCTACAAGTACATTGCCAACACCCTATATTTGGCATTCCTCTCCATTGGCTTGAGTGACCTTATCTCCATCATGGATTGGTGAGAATTTCTCAAACCAATCATGTTTCCCGGTCATATGCCTTGTGGTGCCTGAATCTATGAACCATCTGGCACCTTCATCAACTTCGGATGCCAATGCCGATGAGAAGACACTTGTCTCGTCATTTTCTCCATCATCTTCGGCAATGTTGCCTTGTTGAGTTACCTTTCCTGCCTTTATGTCCGCTTTCTTCTTGTAACACTCGCGTGCCCAATGACCTGGTTTGTGGCAATAGTAACATTTGTCTTTTTTCTTCTTTTTTTCTTTTGATGATGACTCTCCCTCGTCATCATCATCCTTGGATTTCATAGGAATCCTTTTCTATCCTTTCTGCTTGCCCTTAGCAAGCAAGGCTTGATCCTCCTGTGGGGTTTGCCTTGACTTCACCACTTTGCGACGCTGCTCTTCTTGCAGCATGATTTCGTGGAAGTCTTCAAAAGTAGGTAACCTCTCCCTCGAAGCAATGCCACTCACAAACATCTGTAGCCCTTCCGAGACACTGCTCATTGTGGTATGTACCAATTCAACGTCTCTAATTGGTTCTCCAATTGCCACAAGTTGATCTCTTAGTTCCTTTATTCTTGTGAAGAAAGATCCCACTGATTCACTTTCTTCCACCCTTATTGTGTTCAATCTTGACTTCAAGAACATGGCTCGAGCTGGATTGCAAGTTTGAAATTGCATTCTAAGAGCTTCCCAAGCTCCCCTAGCTGTCGTGGCATCACTTATATGAGTGATTACATGGTCTTTCACTGAAAGATTGATTAAGGACAATGCTCTCTGCGCCTTTTTATCAAAGGCCCTCATATCACCTGGAGTGGTATTTGGTCGGATTTCAATACTTGCCACAATCTCCCATAACTCTTTCTCCATCAAAATGCTCTTCATTTTGAATTTTCAGATGTTGTAGTTAGAAGCCCCATCAAGTTTGTTTGCATCACCCAAAATTGCCTCATTGATGTTTGCCATTTCCAAACTGCTTGAAACTCCACCTGTAGGCTATAAAGCATATGCCGAAGCCAATCGTGATGTCAAAAATCACAAATAATGACCTACAATTTTTGGCTTACCAGGCCACCAGCCGCTCTCTCGCCAAATTGAAAGCCAAACTGGCGTCGCTTTCCGAAATGCTTCTCGTCACCAACTACCAACTTTTTGCCCAGTGGAATGATGAAATCACTTCTGGTGTGCTCCAAACACTTTCTCTGCGGCAATCACTCTATTTTGGTGTACCGTACTTGTAGGAATAGTCAGGGTGCCCTTCGTTTGGAGGCAATAGCCTTTCGTTTGGCCAAAATAGGCTAAAGGAGGCGAAAATAAGGGCAATTTGGGTTTTTGAACTGTTTCTTCAGTGTCTTTCACAAAACTTAGGACCCAACAATTTTTTTAGCTTGAAAATTTTTAATGAAAAGAAGGCCTATTTTGCCTTTCAATTTTTCAAGACCATTTTGAAGCCCATCTAAGGGTTATCCTCAATCCTGCGGCTCCCAGTCACTCTCCCTCTTGCAATCTCTACCATGGATGTAAACTCCACAAGATCTAACGGATACTACGGCTTCTGTGCAGCGATCCCCACACTTGTATCTACGGGCCCCTTCCAGACACTATGGGTCTCTCCTCCTCACAGCACGCGACGATCTTCTCTCTCTCTCTCTCTCTCTCTCTCTCTCTCTCTCTCTCTCTCTCTCTCTCTCTCTCTCTCTCTCTCTCTCTCTCTCTCTCTCTCTCTCTCTCTCTCTCTCTCTCTCTCTCTCTCTCTCTCTCTCTCTCTCTCTCTAGCAGCGATGGCAGCTCAACGCCCTCACACAAGCCTTAAAAAAAATGTTTGCATCACTCCAGCTCGCTGGCTGATCCACGGCCGCCCACGGCCTCTCCACACATCCTCAATAGTAGCAGGGCGCCCACTCCTAGCTCTTCATAGTTTCAAAAACGAATTTGTGTTGAGAGAGAACTGCATTTTCCTACTTGAAATCCTAGCTGTCAAAGAAGAAGATGTTCTTGGGCTTTATCTGCTCTTCTTGAGAGTCTATATGAGCAGCTTCCTATTCCTCTGAGGTCGCCCTACAACAAGCAATATTATGCTCCAAACCGCCGGTGTTCAATTGGATTCAAACCAATCACAAACACCAAGCATCCCTTTAGAAGGATTTTCGGCTTCACTTTTTGCTTGCCCTCTGATTCAGCTGACAACCCCTAGCTTCTGAATCTTCTTACAGTTTGAGCTATTCCACGAATCTCCACAGACTCGGTTTTGTGCTTCCTAGCCAACAAACCGTCGTGAATTCGCAGCTCTCTGATCTTGTCCGGTGATTCAAGCCACGAAGGGGCTCTGATACCAAGTTAAGAAAACACAGTTTAAACACTCGATCAGATCAATCACCAGAGCACAACGTCAAGTGCAACATGACAAAACAACATAATTACTCACATCAAACTGTATATTCAACTAATAAATAAGTACAAAGATAAGTTGCTTAAAAACCACTCAAGGGGCTCGTAAAAGAAATATGGCCTGATAACTCTAGAACTAAGCACACGTGGTGCCGTCAAAATAAGAAATCACTGTATAAGTCGATCATTGCTATTTTAACTCTATGTGCCCTCACTCAAAATAGACCTGCTATATGTCTCCAAGATGGCAGATCTAGGCATTCGAGTTTTGTTCGACGACAACACTTGCCGTATAATCGAGAAGACGACAAACAAGTTGCTGACGGTCGGATGCAGAGAAGGATATCTCTACCAGGCCAAAATAATCGGCAACTCTAAAAGCATATTAAATGCTTCAAAAAACGAAGATCAGTTCTGGCATAGAAGAATGTATCATCTGAACATGCAGAGCCTGTATGACATGAGTAGGAAGGACATTGTCACAGGTCTCAAGATTTCAAGATCCAAGGCTGAGTTCTGCGAAGCTTGTCAGAAAGACAAGCAACATCGGAATCCATTCACACATGAGGGAAGAAGAGCCAAGGAAGTTTTTGAGCTTGTCCACTCTGATGTGTGTGGACCGATGAAAACATATTCGCTCTTAGGTTTAAGATATTTTCTAACGTTCATAGATGATTATAGCCATATGACCTTGATCTACTATTTGAAGAAGAAATCCGAAGTATTTGATTCTTTCAAGAAGTTTGTGGCATTCGCAGAGCGACACCCCTCAAAAAAGATAAAGATCCTTAGATCTGACAATGGACGTGAATACAAAAGCACAAAATTCTCAAGATTTTGTAAAGAACAGGGGATCGAACACCAGTTCACTCCTGCATACACACCAGAATACAACGGTGTGGCATAAAGAAAAAACAGAATGCTAGTCGAAGGAGCAAGATGCATGATAGCACAGGCTCAATTGCCAGGCCAATTCTAGGCAAGTTTTTTTGTAGATAGCCTTGGAAACCCATGGTGTAGAAAGTGGCACTGGGTTGGCTACAGATGCAAAATAGGCTCGTCCACCCAAAGCGATCCCTAATTGTACACCTACAAAATAGATCTACAACGACAGCGCTAAAGAACAAAACACCATACGAAATGTGGATAGGCAGAAAGCCTGATCTGTCATACGTACGAGTGTTTGGATGTGCAGCATACAAGCACATTCCAAAGAAAAAGAGAAGCAAGTTCGATGACAAATCTGAACAAATAATCATGGTCGGCTACTTGAACGAAACACATGTGTACAAAATCTACGATCCAACCATGAAGAAGGTTGTTTCGAGCAGAGATGTGAAGTTCGACAAGTCCACATTCCCTGGACTACAAGATGAAAGAGGTCTTGATATCTTCACATTGTTGCCTATTCAAGAGGGAGATCGAGGACATACATAAAATCAGAATGTAGAGCCCCAGACTCTAGAGTAGCAGGAAGCAAAGGATCGACCCCACGAATAAGAAATGTTCGAGCAGTGTCTAAATGAACCTCGAAGATCAATGAGACAAAGAAGACCTCCAGATCGCTACTTTGACAATCTTCAATGGAGCGAAGACACACAGTACAAATATTGTAGCTTTGTTGAAGAGCCAACAACATACCAAGAAGCTATCTAGAGTCCAGAGGGAGAATTCTGGAAGTAGGCAATGTCAGAGGAGATTGAGTCGATGAGGCAAAACGAGACATGGATATGAGAGCCACTACCAGAAAATAGAAACGTAGTCGACTGCAAGTGGGTGTACAAGAAAAAGCTAAAATCAGATGGCACTATTGGCCGCTACAAAGCAAGGCTTGTCACGAAGGACTACATGCAGAGATATGGTATCGACTATTTCGACACATATTTGCCCATGGTGAAGATGACAAGCATAAGGCTACTCCTTGCATACGCCACACAGTACAATCTGGAGATTCACCAGATTGACATGAAAACAGCCTTTCTCCACAAAGATCTAGAGGATAAAATCTTCATGAAGTAGCCTGAAGGTATGAAGACCCCGACAACAGACAATATGTTTGTCTATTGCAGAGATGCATCTACGGTCTAAAACAAGCATCACGATCCTGGTACAAAAAACTTGATGGTCTTTTGACTTCAACCCTACTCAACTAGACTGCAATGTCTACATCAAAAGAGTAGGAAAGAATTTTGTGATACTGACCATTTTCGTGGATGATTCATTGGTGATAGGAAACTCCTTGATGTTGATCAAAGACACGAAGAGCCTGATTTCTGAAAGCTATGAAATCACAGATTTTGGAGAAGCAACAAAATGCCTAGGGCTGGAGATCAGAAGAGATTGAACAAATGGCAAAATGCACTTGAGTCAGTCAGAATACGCCAGAAAAGTGCTGAAGCAGTATCACATGATGGACTGCAAAGAGAAAGCCACACCAATGATAGTTGGAGCCAAGCTCACGAAACAAGATTGCCCAAAAATAGAAGAGGAAAAATAGAAGATGGTAGGTATACCCTACCAGAACTTAATCGGGAGTCTGATGTACTTGACAATTTGTACCAGATCGGATCTGGCCTTGTCTGTTTATGCATTGAGCCAATTCTGTTCCAATCCTGGTCTAGCACATTAGCAAATGACCAAACAAATCCTACAGTATCTAAAGGGTACCCAGAATATTGGATTAACCTATACAGCTAGAAATGAAGAGAAAGGATTCGAGCTGCATCACAACAATGATGCAAGCTAGGCGAGCTACGAAGATGATAGCAAGTCCATTACTAGGAGATGTACAATAGCATGCGGAGTTGCAATCAGCTAGATATGCAAAAAGCAAAACATGGTAGCTTAATCCTCTTGCGAAGCTGAGTATGTCGCAGCCTCGAAAGTGGCGAATGAGGTAGTGTGACTGCAGATGATGTTGGAGGCAATCGGGATACCACAAGAGGGACCAAGCACGATGATGATGGACTCTCAGAGTGCCATCTATCTGTCCCAGGATCCTGTCTTCCATTCAAAGACGAAGCACATTTCTTTGAAGCACCATCACATTCAAGATTTGATCTTGAAAGGAGAGCTCCAGGTTCAGTTCATAAAATTAGAAAGTATGATTGCAGATCTCCTCACGAAACCGCTCGACAAGCCACTCTTTACCAAGCAAAGAGAGGCAATGGGATTAAACGATCAAAGCTGCAAGGTTCAAGAGGGAGTGTAAGAAATGGTGAACTCTTGCAACTCTATCGCAGTACAAACAAGACACGAAGGTCGAATGAGAATGATTTGCAACAATCAACATGTCTTTGACTTGAAGCACGAACGATTCGCGAATCAATTGCGAATCACAAACACACCTCCAAGGACGCAAAACAAAAACTATGAAAAGAAACAAAAAGAACAAAAACACACGAAGAGAAGTCTTTTGCGCTGCCAACTAGCAGCTCAATGGGCTTTACGCCCAGCTGAAACGAATAGCAACAACGGAGACTAACTAACTGGTTGATTGGCGTTAACTAGTCTTGTGATTCTACGTTTGGCTATCTTAAAAACTCCACATAGTGGAGGTATAAATGATCCTCTTTGGATCATAACGATGAGAGTGAAAAGAGAGAGAATACAGAGATCTGTAAGAAACAAAGAGAGATGTAGTGAATAGAGTAAGAAAGCAAAATACCATAGCTGTGCACGAAAGTCTGCCAACGAGCAGAACACAGCAAAAGAGCAGAGAGTCAACCCGCCAATGAGCGAGACACTGATGAGCTCGCTCTATAACCAAACTGATAATATAGTCGTTCCATTTCGTGTATCTCTTGGTCTTGTGCTGTGTCTCTTGATTGCTAGAATAAAATATGTTTTGTGATGCATAGTTGAGAGTCTGCGATCCTGTATGGGCTTTCACACGAAAAGAAAATTCAAAGAAAGAAAATTGTTTGCGAATTAGAAGAGAGAAACAGAACACGAAATAATCTCTCTCCCTCACTTCCACAACAAAGAGACAGCTGACAGATATCGTTTTCAGCTCAGACAATAAAGGGCAAGGAACTGCAAGCATTACTCGCCCTCCAACCACAACCAAAGTGGTGTCAACAGTTGTTCGAAAGAGACCCTGCAGCCATCAGGGCCTACGTGAAAAGTCCGCAACAATTACGAGTGAACGCACACTTCTTGCCATGTACACGACGATCCAAATGGGCGGAATGCGGCACCCCTCTAGATAAGATCACACTTCAAAATTTTAATTGGCCGATCATACCATCAGAATACAAGTGGACCACGGATGTAGATACCATAAGGGCTCTCACCATGTTCGTGAATCAATATATCAACTGCCCTAATCCAACAGTCCGCGCGGCAGCCACTTACGTCCGAGACTTAGAACATTTAATGGGAATTGAATCCAAATGGGATGATTTTCTTCCCTCAATATTCTTTGATCCTAATAAGGCGCTAGCTTCCGACAAAGTCGAAGATTAGCTACTAGTTGCTCATGTATATTATCAAGCTGTCTTCCTTGGAGATCCCTAGATGCGCCGATTCCAAGCATGGGTCAATCAAGAATGGCTGACAGGAGTCCACAAGTCCTTTCACATGCCCAAGGACTCGAAGAAACTAGACCATCTCAGCTTCATGGAAGACGTTACGGGCTACTTGATCCACCAAAGACAGGCAAAGAGGACGCTTTACCAAACCGGCAGAGTGTCGAGGGGCCAGTAGTACTTCAGGTCGTGGGTCTTGTTGGGGGTATTCTCAACAAGGTTTTAATAAATAAAATCGTTCAATAAAATGTGTTGTGAGGGCATGGCATCTTGCGCGTGTAAGCCCATGGGCCAATGATCACGCAAGCTTAAGTGTAAATAAAATTGAGCATTTGAGCTAACCTCCATCTCATCTCTCTCTCTCTCTCTCTCTCTCTCTCTCTCTCTCTCTCTCTCTCTCTCTCTCTCTCTCTCTCTCTCTCTCTCTCTTTCTCTCTTCTCTTCTCTCTTTCTCTTCTTTTCTATCCTTTTACTTCACCCAAAATCATGATGAATATTAGTGCAGAGGAGTAGAGTTAAGGGAGAGTAGTGTTAGTGGTGAATAGAGCTAAGGGAGGAAGTAGAAAACTAACTAAAAATAGCATCTATGCATAGTTAGGTACCTATCCAATGATCTAACCCTTTTTGACAGGTGGGAGGGCTATACTAGGCAAGATCTTTGATCCCACAGCTACCAGTCTTGCCTTGTATTTCATCACATTCCCATCTGGTTCATATTTGAGCTTGAAGACCCATTTGCATTTGATAGTCTTGTGCTTATGTGATAATGGCTCCAGCATCCATACCTAGTTTTTCCTCATGGACTCCATCTCTTCGTTCATGGCTTGGATCCATTTGTCCTTTTTTGAACTTTCAATCGCCTCGAAAGTCTATGGTTCGCACTGAATCCGCAGAACTCTTCTGATGTGGAAGCTGAGCTGCTTGGCACATATCTCACTGGCGCTCTTTGTGGTCTTGTCAACCTTCTAGGAGATCCTTCTAGGACAGCAATGCCTTTGCCCTTGTCTTCTCTGCTTGGTCCGGAACCATCTTGGTTTATAGGAACTGCGGCAGCAGGTTGCCTATCGAATCTTTCTTCATTAGATTCGTCATTCGAATGGGAGACGACTCAAAAATCTTCGTTTTTGTGTTCGTCCTCTGCTCCCTCTGTCATTGGCGGCAGGTTAGAGTACTGTCTCTCCAAAACTTCGTAGCTAATAGGGTCATGGGTCATCGTTGGCCATTTTCTTGCTCTCATCGAATCTGACATCTCTCACTATTTTCACAGTGTTCGTGTCTGGCGTGTAGATTCTGTAGTATGATGAATTATTCTCATAACCTACTAGGAATCCCTACTCAACTTTCTCATCAAGCTTCTTTCGAAGCTTATCAGAAATATGTGCATAGGCTGCGAAAGATTCTGACGTGAGACAGATTGGGCTTTCTACCCCACCATAGCTCATGTGGTGTCGTGTGAGGGACACCAGACTTGCATGTTCTGTTCTGGATGTATGCGGCTGTAGCTATTGCTTCAGCCCACAATACCCTTGGAGCTTTTGAGTAGGCCATGATGCATCAAGCTGCTTCCATCAGGGTCCTGTTCTTTCGTTTAGCAACACCATTGTGCTGTGGTGTGTAGGCTGCTGTTCTTGTGTGAATGATGCCACGATCATTGCAGAAGTCAGTGAAGTGATTCGAGATGTATTCGCCACTTCGATCTGTTCTGATCTACTTCACTTTCCTGCGTGTACATCTCTCAACCCAATTCACATATTCTATGAATTTATCAAGTGCTTCAAATTTATTTTGAATAAAATACACTCTGACAAATTTGCTATAATCATCAATGAAAGTTATATAATACTTTGAGCCTCCTATTGAGATCACGTTGAATGGTCCACAAATGTCAGCTCGGCATGGATGATTAACTCTGCATTGTGAACATGAGGGATCAAATGTTGACGGATCCCCTTGGTGTGGACATTCAGCACGACGGTGTTTTCCTCCGCATCCATAGCACCTTACTGAGTGCAGTATGCCATCACCTCTAAGTTGATATGCATACACCGGTAACAGATTCCCCTTAGGATCTTCCACAAAATAGACTGGTAGGCTGTTATGGTCCTCCATTGAATGCGGTGACATGCAAGAGGATATAACCAAAACTTCTACCTTGCCACTGTTTGTTGAAGAAACTCGTGATTTAGATGGATCAATCTAACATCCATTCTTCTGGTGAGCTCCTTGTTGGCTTGATTCTGCTTCTAACCATTGAACCGCTGGATCTTGTTGTCGACAATCCTGTTGCTCTGTATTTTGTCCATTTAACAAGCGTGGATTCTTGATTGGACACCTGGTACTTGGATGATCTCCAAAGCAGAAGGTACATTCATCCTTTTCAAGAAACTTAAGAGCGAGCATAAGCTTGCTGACAACTTGAACTGCAAGGTTCTTGGTCTTCCGCTGCACTTGATTCGCTTGACCTTGCTACACTTTGTTGCCTTGCATGGGGTTTCATTCTTGTTGGATGATTGCTCATTGTTGACCTTTGTTCCTCTGATTCCCCGTCTGGATAGGGAAAATCCTTCTTCTCGAGTGAGATTTCCACCAAGGCAGCATCCTTACAAAGTTGTGCAAGCGACGCATAGGATGCTAACTCTTCCATACCAGATCTGATCCTTTTGGGTAGTACGACATAGTATTTTGCCATTATGATCTATTGGGGAATCGAAGGATCACAATCCTTCACTAGATGATGGATCTGATAGATGTAGTTTCCAATTGTTTTAGCAGAAAGCTTTTTTAATTTCGATAATCCTACAAGGGCAGTCTCCATAGTTCAGTACTAGAATGTCGCAAAGTAGTTGGTTGGTGAATTGCTTCAAGGTTTGCTCAATGACTCTAGTGTTCCAACCCTTTTTTTTCTTTTTTTTTGGGAGATGGAGAAGAAAAAGAGAAGAGAATCAGGAAATGGTGGATTAGTATGCATGAGAATAGAGACAGAAATGGATTTATCTAGCATAGATGGAGATAGAAGATGGAATAGAGATGGGACAGAAGAATGATGGATGGATAGTGGTTGATGTGGAGGGAACTGATCGGCTTGATGTGAGGTTCATTCACTTGATTCAGTCCAGGGATGTTGGAGCTTGATGGATAATGTGACTGCAACCTAGATTTGACAAGATCTGATCAGTTTTAGTTGGCTAATAGTGTGATTTTAGCCCTTTTTCTTGGTTTTTTTTTTTCTTTGAGATTTCTTCAGATCTAAGTGAATCTAACCTTCAACCTTCCTACAATAGCTGTATCTGGACCATTTCTAGACAATGTGAGTTCTGCAAGGGTTCTTGATCGACAGATTTGTCATGATCTAGAAAAAACTCAGTTTTTTTGGCATTTTTGACACTTTTTCTTGGATATTTTAAAATCTAACCATTGGATCTTCACAAAAAATTCACAGTAGCTAGATCTAGCTTAGATCTATCTATAAACCTCTTGTGGAAGGTTACTTCCCAGCGGATCTTAAAAAATCATGGAGAAAGTGCATTTTTTTTTGGGTTTTTTTGGCAAAATTTTAAAATTTTCTGGGAAAAAAATCCTCACACACTGGTATGCACTTGTATCTAGGTCAGATTTACCTGCTCACAAAGATGAGAGAGATACTTCGAAAGGAAACTCAAAAAATCTTGAAAAAAGTGCATTGTTTTGTGGTTTTTTTGTAAAATTTTAAGATTTTATGGGAAAAAACCCTTGAAGACTGGTATGCGATTGTATCTTAATCAGATTCAGCTGCTCACCAAGCTTCAAGAGTTACTTCCCAAGAAAACTCAAAAGATCTTGAAAAATGTGCATTTGTTGGGGGTTGTTTTGCAAAATTTTAAGATTTTCTGGGAACAAACCCTTGCAGACCGGTAGACACTTGTATCTTAGTCAGATTCAGCTACTCACCAATCTGCAAGAGTTACTTTTCAAGGAAACTCAAAATCTCTTGAAAAACGTGCAGTTTTTTGCAAAATTTTAAGATTTTCTTGAAACAAACCCTTGCAGACTTTTATGCACTTGTATCTCGATTAGATTCAGCTGCTCACCAGGCTGCAAGCGTTACTTTCCAAGGAAACTCAAAAAATCTTGAAAAATGTGCATATTTTGGGGTTTTTTTGCAAAATTTTAAGATTTTCCTGGAACAAACCCTCGCAGACTAGTATGAACTTGTATCTCAGTTAGATTCGGCTGCTCACCAAGCTGCAAGAATTACTTCCCAAGGAAACTCAAAAAATCTTTAAAAAAGTGCATTCTTTTGTGGTTTTTCGGCCAAATTTTGAGATTTTCTGGGAACTAATCTTTGCAGGCTGGTATGTGCTTGTATTTGAGTTAGATCCACTTGCTTACCAAGCTGCAAGAGTTACTTCCTAGGGAAACTCAAAAAATCTATTGTCTGAGAAGGTTTTAGGCCACTTTTTGCTCTTGGAAACCTTCACAAGGGCACTTCTTTTGGGATCTAACTCTCGCAGACTTCTCTGTGTCCTTGTCTTAGTGAGATGGAACTTCAGAGAGCTCTACGAAGGTTAGTTTTGAGTTTTGAATTTTTTTTTTTGATTTTTACAAAGGATTTTTGAATTTTTTTGGGTTTTTCTCTATTTTTTTAAAATCTATTGGGAAGTAACATTAATAGGCTTCTATGCAGGTCTGGGACAGTACCCAGGAGCTGCTACCAGTCATGCAAAGGTTAGTGCTGGCTGGTTTTTAATAAATCAAAATTTGATGGGATTTTGGCTCTCTTTTTCCCTCCAAAAACAGATTTTGAGCTTTTTTTTTTTATTTTTATGGATTTTATGGATTAACGAAGGGATTGGGTGCTTGCATCTGATCCTCCCACCCCACAATCTCTCCCTGCAGTGCAAACAAACAAAAAAATCACAAAAAACGACAAAACTAACACTACTCACGCTATTCTACCCCTAAAATCTGATTTTTTGGTGAAAAAAAAGAGAAGAGAGAGAAGAGGAGAGGGATAGAAAAGAGAGAAGAAGAGAGTGCGAGAAAAACTATGTGACAAAGTGAGTGTGTGGTGCTCCCCGGCAACGGCTCCACTGTTGTGTCGTCGATGTAGCATAGGGGTTCGTCGCTGGGAGTGGCAACCTCGCCTTCATCTGCATAGCAAGAAGAGAGATGGAGAGGAGAGAAAGGAGAGAGAGAGAGAGAGAGAGAGAGAGAGAGAGAGAGAGAGAGAGAGAGAGAGAGAGAGAGAGAGAGAGAGAGAGAGAGAGAGAGAGAGAGAGAGAGAGAGAGAGAGAGAGAGAGAGAGAGAGAGAGAGAGAGAGAGAAAACACCTAGGTTGAGAAAGGCTTTGGGGGCTCGAGCGCCTACCCAAAGCTATTCTATCCCATGTAGAGAGAGAGAGAGAGAGAGAGAGAGAGAGAGGAGAGAGAGAGAGAGAGAGAGAGAGAGAGAGAGAGAGAGAGAGAGAGAGAGAGAGAGAGAGAGAGAGAGAAACCAAGAGAGTTTTATTAAGAAGAGAACGGAAGATGATACAATACAAAGAAAATGGCTCCCTCTTATAGATTTTAGTGGTGAGCCTCCTTCACTCTCATTGGCCACTTCATTGGGGCAAGGATTCTAATCCAAGCCTTTAAAATAAACACAGCTTAAATCTATTGGTGCTAAGAAAGCACAAGGGCACTCACATGATTCATATGAGTTTTAAGTTGGACCCTTATAGCTTTTTTATTTGCAACTTGACTTAGGACCTCTAATGTCATTTTAGAGTTTTAAGCCCCTAGTCTCTTATTTCTAGGAATTAGAACTTGCTACTTGTGCTGGGTTGGGCTTACATGCGCAGGATGCCAGTGCCCTTGCACTTATTATCCTACTTACAATGTATTGTGATGGGGCCCACTAGGTAAGGCTTGGCCAACAATATTTTAAGTGGTGGGACCCACTTGTTTATTATTGTGCAAGAAATATCCACAACAAAATGCCAGCCATCGTGGATCAGATTTCCTTGTACCGGACCTATCATCGCTTGTTCTCAACATCATTTGTTAATTTAGCGAGGTTGGAAAGATGGTACATGCACGCTTCCTTGAAAATATACACCCGACGTTTGGCCCAATCCGCTCGCAATCCACAACGCGCAGCCAATTGTGGTCCCATTTTGTCCGTACAATTGCAGACACCCATCAAAAGATTCGTGATGCCAAAGATGTGAAGGGCAAGCAACTAGAGCAGGCTCCTTGAAGCACGTCTCACCACCTAGTATTTTCTTTATAAAAATCTAAAAAAAAAAAAGCAAAAAGAAGTCTAAAAAAGTATAAATGGACTCATCTTATTTTTCTTGTTTTTCAAGTTTGTTCATTCTCTCTTTTTATATATTTTTTCTCTATTTATTTTAAAATAAAATTAGTTCTCTATCTATACATATACCTTCTCTGTTTTTTCCCTACTACTGCTCAACTTTGTTGCCAAATATTTTTTCCCATTTTTCCATCAAGTCTCTTCCCCCTCTTGTCTATACCCCTTTTTCACCCTCTTTCGCCACAGTTTCACATCCATGCACGCCATCGCCAAAGACATACGCAGGTGCCAAGGGATTGTCACCAAAATTGTAGTGGGGCATGTTAGAAGATTTTGATGAAGATCCTTTTAACGGATTCCAGGGTTTTATAGGATGTTCGTGTGAGCTATGGTGGTACTGTATCATTTAATTTGAATATGGGAGAATCAAAACTCAGAAAGAGGATTTTTCCAGTGCTCCACTGACAACACATTCAAAAGTTAAAGAGAGTGCAGAAATTCTGTCAAATGAGCTAGCAAGGGAAGTTGTGGATGCTCTAGCTGCCTGAACCAACATATGATGTGGTGTTGGCTTCTCCTCACGGAGTTGGTAGGAAGAAAGTTCAACATTTGATATTGTTACACATGTCGAAAGTGCCTAACGAATATCGAATGGAGGAATCACGCCACCGAACTACATCAAGAAACATTGATGAGCAACCAAGAAAGAGTTCCAGAATCCAGATTCACTAGGAATGCCAATATTTGAAGGTCAACAAGTTGCAGACCGACCAATGAGCGAAAACAAGGCCTGTGAAGATTAGTAGAATTATATCTTCCTATCTCGAGTTTTGACCCATGCCTATGTTATTTTCATTGTATAATTGTACATAAAGGTATGTGAATTGAGCACATAACCTTCTAGAATAGGTCGAGTTTGAGTTAGGTACATTCAAATTTCATGTCATGCAAAAGTTTAGACTACATGCAATGTCATTCAGAGTGCATGCATGCAACATGCAATCAGTGCATGCAACATGCAAAGTAGTTTTCATGATCTACACATCTCTAGCCAATTTTGAGAGGTGACATGCAGTACATGCAATATCCATGCATACAGTTGTACATGTGGATCCTTGTTAGTTGAGTTAACTAAGTTAAGTGGACTTTCCATGCAACTCCACTATAGGAATTCAAGTCTCTTTGATGTAGGGAAATTTTGGCATGTTTTGCCATATTGTGAATATTGAGATTGTGGTGTTTTGGGCTCATTATCTCTCTACTCAGTTGTATGTATTGATTTTCTCTCTCTACCTAAAAGCAAGCTATTTTTCCCATATTGAGCACTTAGAATTATTTCTGACATTCATTCCTCATAGTGAGAAGTTAGTTTTTTCAGTTTGATGTATGCCATTGTGCTCTTGCCTTAGATTTTTCAAGTAATTTGTTCTTTGATCAATCTTGTGCAATCACAACACCTCAGTAAGATCCTGTAAGGTGTGTGGTGAAGTTCACACATGCTAAAAACTTCACATGGTATTAGAGCTTCATGCTTTGTAGAGGTGAGGGTGTATATATCAGAACATTAGTGCTTTAACTTGCAAGAACTCGAATTGGGGAGAGGAATACAAACTTGCTGACAAACAAGCAATCTATGGACCATAAGTGGAATAAATCAAGACTGATCTACTCCAGCTAAGCCCTGTATGGACAAAGAGCTCACACGTGTGAAATTAGGCCTCTTTGTTTGAGTGCTACTTCTCAAGAAATGATCCAAATTTGATGTTCTATAGCTTGTTGGATATGTATTGAAGAGTAGAAGGTGTTGCTCGAGTTTCTAAATCAATTTCATTTATTTTTAGAAGAGTTTTTAGGCAATCATAGAGTTTGGAAGAGTACTCATCTCGTGTGATATGCCAAAGTGAGCACACATCAATTCTTTTCACCAATTTCTTCAATTTTCATTATCAATCAAGTAGAATTGGATAGAAGTGAGTTTTGTGAGGTCTTAGACTTTTCATTTCACACAAATTATTGTGTTTGAGTTGCAAGTAAGTTCCTAGTGAGTTTATCAGTTCTTTGAAACTCGTGGGAGAGATAGACTTCTTACTTGCATGTGCGTCATTTCTATGATTGAAGCAAGATCCAAATTCAAGATAGATTGATTTTTTTAGTTGAGAGTTGGATCTCACATTCTGTTGCTAGATTTTATAGGTTGGGTCAACATTATAAGTGTTAGATCCTAGGTTGAGATAACAAGCAACATTTTCAACTTCATCTTTGTCATCACTCGAATTTCTTATAGAGAAAATGTCTTTATCTAGTTCACATTTCTTGGAGCACAGTGAGAGATTAACATCTTCCAATTATGCAATGTGGAAGATTAGGATGGAATCATTATTGATTTTACAAGATGTAATGGACATTGTGAGTGGAGCTGAAGAAGAACCTGCAGCACCTAATGAAGCTACACCATTCAATAAAAGAATCAAAATTGCCCTTCATTTCATAAAAATGAATGTCACAAATGAAGTGTTAAGAGAGATCAGTACATGCACCACTGCCAAGGTCAAGAGGCAAGGGCAAAGGTCAACAACACTTCAAGAAGAACAAAGCCAAAGAAGGTGGTGAGGACCAATCCTCACAAGTTGCAACATCCAGTGGCAAGAGGAAGCTGTCAAAGATCAATTTTTTTTTCTGTGGCAAGAAAGGCCAATATGCATCAAATTGTTTCAAGAAGAAGAACCAATCTAAGCAAGCTAACCTTACTAATGAGGATGAGTGTGAGGGTGTTGAGAGTGAAAGAGAGGATTCTTTAATGATGTCTAGTTTTTCATTTTTTCCTTTCAAGAATGAAGAAATCTGGTGGATAGATAGTGGGGCTAGTTCCCATATGTCTATTTCTAGAAACTCTTTCAAAAGTCTCATGCCATATCTAGGTGCAAAAAGATCAATCTATACTGCTAATGATGTAGAGTGTAGAATTGAAGAAATAGGTAGTATTCCACTACATGCATCATTATCAAAATCTTTTTGCTTGCATGATGTACTTTATGTACCTAGACTAACCAAAAATCACATTGATGTAGGACAGCTGTTTGATAGTGGATTGGATGTCAAGTTTCATGTTGACAAGTGTATAATCTCAAGAGAAAATGAAGTTATTGCTAGAGGATCTAGAATTGAAAAGTTGTACAAACTAGATTCTAGGGAGAGTGCTAACATTTCAGATATTGCTTATGAGACCAAGGTCCTTCAGGAGGATCTGTGACATATTGGGACATCCCAATTTCAAAGCCATGCAATCTATGGTCAAGGAAGGAAAAGTTGTTGGACTACCAAAGACACTGTCAAAGGAGCTTCAACCTTGTGAAGCTTGTGTTTTGGCAAAATCTCATAGAGGTCCTTTTTCAAGATCAAGCATCAAAACACATCAACCATTTGAACTCGTGCACTCTGATGTTCATTTCTCATCAACTAAGAGCAAAGGAGGAGCCAATCGCTTTGTCTCTTTTGTAGATGATTATACAAGATATTCTTGGATCTATATGTTGTCTTCTAAAGCCATGGTTTATGATGTTTTCCTTACTTTTAAAGCTTATGTAGAAAGCCAGTTTACTTTCAAGTTGAAAGCTTTGAGAAGTGATAGTGGAGGTGAATACACCTCTAATAAGTTTAAAGACTTTTGTGAGAAAGAGGAAATACAAAGAGAATTTCCTTGTTTATATACTCCTCAACAAAATGGAGTTGCTGAGAGAAAAAATAGAACTTTGTGTGAATGTGCAAAAGCCATTAGGCTAGAAGCATCTCTGCCTAAAGACTTTTGGAGAGAAGCACTTGCATGTGCAAATTATCTTTGTAATAGACTTCCCAATAAAAGGAAGAATACCATTTGAGATGTATAAGAAAAAACCTAAGGTAGATCATCTTAGGATCTTTGGCTGTGTATGCTTTGTGGATGTACCTTTAGAGACTAGGAAGAAGGATGATCCTAGTGCTGTTAAAGGAATTTTTGTAGGATATGCGTCTACTAAAAAAGCATACAAAGTATATCTTCCCTCTACTGACAAGAATGTTGTAAGTAGAGATGTGATCTTTCATGAAGATAAGAAGTTTAACTTGGATGAAGCACAGATCAAGGAGTCTCATGCAAGGTCTACAATCATCAATCTTGATGCTGCTCAAGAAGTGGTGAGGCCGAGGCTTGAGGAGCAGCAACTTCAAACACCTACACCAAGAAGATCTACAAGAGAAAGATCTGAGCCAAGAAGGCTCACATATGATGTGGAAGGAAGGCGAGGCCAGAGAACATCTTGATCACAAAGATGGTTTTGACCAGGCCCTCTACGACAACAAAAAAAATTCAAAGAAACAATTTAAGCCTAAGAGGGACTCCAATCAGAGGTAGAATTGTGACAACAAGGAGAGAGGACCAGCAAAGGCAACTGGAAGACCAAAAGGAGGTTGAAACAACAAGGTGCAGACAAGAAGAGTTGCATGAGATGCAGAAGAGACGGGCATACAGTAGATACATGCTGGCTCAATCCCAAGAGTGAGTGTATCCATTGCCACAAGAAGGGTCCTGCAACCGTGGATTGTCGCCAGAACCCAAGAAACAAATTAGCACAGAATAGACAGGAGAACAACAACAGTTCATCCTATGTCGAGGAGTCCGAGAGCTCAAAAATGGACAAAGAAAGAATGAACAAAAATTGTTTGACCACCTATATCTATGAAGACATGTATGCAGCATCAACATCTGACACACATGAGGTAATCCTAGATTCATGAGCCACCTCACACTTCGTGACATCAAGACGAATCATGTCTAATTTCAGAATACAGATCCTTCAGAATTCATAGTTCTTGGAGATAGATCTAGACTCTCAAGTGAATGGTATTGGTTCACTATGGCTCCACACAAAAAGACAGAAATAGACGACTTGAAGATGTTCTGTTCGTGCCTTCTTTGCAACAAGACTTGCTCTCTGTAACAAAGAATAGCGAATGCAGTGATACGTGTAACGTTTTTTGACGAAGCATGCAACGTAATTGACACCAGTACCTGTACACTGATCGCTTAAGAAAGAAGGAAAGGAAACCTATATCATCTGAAGGTACGCCTACCTGCAGATCAGATGTATCAGACTCATGATGACCAGCCCAGACACTCTGTCGCACAGGAGACTCTTTCACATAAACTCAATGGCACTTTACCAGGAAAGCCATCATGGAGCGATAACAGGGGTCAACATCTCGAATGTAACTAGTTCGACCACCTGTGATGCATGTGCAAGATGTCACGCACACCATTCGTTAAAGACTCCTACATAACGACTAAGATTTTGGAGTTAGTGTACCCAATTGTCAATGAACAAGGTTATCCGAAATGGCCACCAGACCCTTATGGGTATTATTGAAAATTTGGCAAGTCCAAGTCCTTGCCTAATCACCATCATCCAATAAAGCCTTAGGTTTTACGTAAGCGAATTTTATCCACGCTTTTCCTGAAGCACCCATGTCCCAGTAATAAAAGAACCAACAACAGTGCCCCTTCACGACAGTTGCAGCCTAGTGCCGAGGGACTGGCACTACTCTGGGCCGTGGACCCTATTGTGGGTATTTCCTACACAGTATTAAACAAGTGGGTCCCACCACTTAAAATACTGTTGGCCAAGCCTTACCTAGTGGGCCCCGCCATAGTACATTGTGAGTAGGATAATAAGTGCGAGGGCACTGGCATCCTGCACGTGTAAGCCCAACCCAACACAAGTAGCAAGTTGTAATTCCTAGGAATAAGAGGCTAGGGGCTTAAAACTCTAAAATGACATTAGAAGTCCTAAGTCAAGTTGCAAATAAAAAAGCTAAAAGGGTCCAACTTAAAACTCACATGAATCATGTGAGTGCCCTTGTGCTTTCTTAGCACCAATAGATTTAAGTTGTGTTTATTTTAAAGGCTTGGATTAGAATCCTTGTCCAAATGAAGTGGCCAATGAGAGTGAAGGAGGCTCACCTCTAAAATCTATAAGAGGGAGCCATTTTCTTTGTATTGTATCATCTTCCATTCTCTTCTTAATAAAACTCTCTTGGTTTCTCCATCTCCATTTCTCTCTCTCTCTCTCTCTCTCTCTCTCTCTCTCTCTCTCTCTCTCTCTCTCTCTCTCTCTCTCTCTCTCTCTCTCTCTCTCTCTCTCTCTCTCTCTCTCTCTCTCTCTCTCTCTCTCTCTCTCTCTCTCTCTCTCTCTCTCTCTCTCTCTCTCTCTCTGTTGGGATAGAATAGCTTTGGGTAGGCGCTTGAGCCCCCAAAGCCTTTCTGAACCTAGGTGTTCTCTCTCTCCCTCTCTCCACTCTCTTTATTCTCTATCTCCTCTCCATATCTCTTCTTGCTATGCAGGTGAAGGCGAGGTTGCGGCTCCCAGCGACGGACCCCTACGCTACATCGACGACACAACACATTTTGAAGGCTTTATTTGGGTCGAAGCATTACTCTCCAAAACACATATTCCACTTGGTATCCACTTTGGCAGCTATCAGTAAGGTCTCCACATTGTAGTAGGCTTCCAGTATGATGGGATCTGGAGATTTAGCCGCGATCAAAAAGCGGTTAAGCGCTCCTTTGAAATTGATGGTCATGCTCGAACTCTTTTCTGACTTATGATTGGCCAATATAGGCCCCAATGCTTGGAGTCTGCAAAGCTGACCAAGATCTCCTTCTTGGTAGTGGGTGGTATGTTGGATCTGTCCGTAGAACCGTAGGAGCCGTAAGATATTCTCTGATAAGCTCTGGGTTGCACAAAAGTGTCGCCTTCCTCCACTCTGTTTGAGGATGCAGGAGTGAGAGAATATCGGCTAGTTTCTTCTAAAGTAGCTCCTCAAGCTTTCTTGGTAGTTTATAGTTCTCCTTGTCGTGGCATCTGGATATTTGGCTTTGAAGAGCATGATTGTTCTGATTCAAGTACCGTAAACACTTTATTATAACAGTGTTTGTGCACAACCACAAGATCAGGGAGGTTATCCACTGGGTGAGGAGGAACGGTGGACCTTGGGCACTTGCTCATCTTCTTGGAGTGTGGCACGTAGGGTTGCCAGTTCTGTGTCCTTGGTGTCGAGCACAACATCATGAAGTTTGTGCTGGTCTTGGTAGGTTTGCAACACCCTAGTAGAATGATCTTTATAATATTCGACGCGCTTTCTTTACAACTTTTGGATCTCTCGGAGGCTCTGAGAGATTCTCGTTCTTGGCACAACCGGACAAACGAATCACCTGATGGCTGTTGCTTCTCCAAGAGTTCGACTTTAAAATCGTCGTTTGCAAAGGGAAACACCACTATCTGGTTAATCACCTCTCACGGATCCAAAATGTTGCTAAGAGTAGAGGAGTCGATGATGAACTCCCTAACACCATACTATTCCATGTCAACGTCGTCCCAGAGTGGGCTGCCGATATTGTTGGATATCTTATGTTGGGACGTCCTCCCCCTGAGATGAGCAAAGTGGATCAACGTGGGTTGATTATTAAATTTGCCCCTTTCACATTGATAGCATGATAGCTTTATCGCATTTGTAATGATGGAATTATACGTCATTGTGTCCTACCGCATGAAGTGTCCCAAGTAGTGAGCATCGCCCACGAAGGAATAGGAGGAGGGAATTTTGCTGCCGAAGCTACCAACAGGAAAGTGCTACATCATGGCCTACGGTGGCCCACAATATTCAGAGACATTCACTATCAAGTCAAAAGGTGTGATGTGTGCCAACGGTTTAAACGAACCCTAAGGAAAGAATACAATGCCGTTACGACCTGTTTTGGCTGAAATGTTGTTTGAGAAATGGGACATCGACTATGTCGGCTCTATTTGTCCAGCTGCCCATGGCTCGCAAGCTCGATATATTATTGTAGCCACTAACTACTTGACCAAATGGGTAGAAGCCAAGGTGGTGAGGAAGGTTGATGCAAACTCCACTGCCAAATTCTTGTATGAGAATGTCTTAGTTCATTTTGGATGCCCACTAGAACTTGTGAGTGATCGTGGAACGCATTTCCTAAATGAGACTATCACTCACCTGTTGTCCTCTTATTTGGTTGTCCATAGGAAGAATATCCCATATTATCCACGTTGTAATAGACAGGTAGCATCGTCAAACAAGATCCTCTACGGAATTATCACGAAGATGGTTGGAGCTTCATGATGGAATTGGGAACACAAGCTTTATGCAGCTTATGAGCTGTCAGAACCACATGCAAAGTGAGTAATGGAAAAACTCCATTTCAGATGGTGTATGGCAAGAAGTCATAATGTTAGCTGAGATTTTCGTTCCAAGTCTGAGAGTCGTGCCATTGTTGAATGACTTAGTACAGAGGAATCTACCCAGAGGAGATTGGAAAACCTTCTTCAACTCCATGAGACTCGCTTCCTAGGGCTTCACGCCCTAGTTGTGGAAAAACAGTCCATGTGGAGACCTTACTGACCGTTGCCAAGGTTGATACCAGGTGAGATATGTGTTTTGGAGAGTACTGTTTTGACCCAAATAAAGCCTTCAAAATGACGGCCATCGTGGACCAAATTTTCTTGTACCGGACCTACCATCACTTGTCCTCAACGTCCTTTATTAATATAGCGAGTTGGAAAGATGGTACATGATAAGCTTCCTTGGAAATATGCACCTGGCATCCAATCCGCTTGTGAAGATTATTAAAATATTATCTTCCTATCTTGAGTTTGGGGCCATGTCCATGGTGATTTCCACTAAATTTCATGTTGTACATAAAAGGAGTGTGAATTGAGCACATATCCTTCTAGTGTAGCTCGGATTTGAGTTAGATAGGTTCTATTTTGATGACATGCAGTAGTTTAGATAACATGCAAAGTCATATTGTATGCATGCAAGCCACATGCAATCAGTGCATGCAACATGCAAAGTAGTTTCAGTTATCTACACATGTCTAGGCAGTTTTATGAGTTGACATGCAGTACATGCAACATACATGTGCAGTTACACATGTGGGTCTCTCTAATATTGAAATCAAGAAGTATTTCCATCTCAATAAGGCTAACTACTTGCTTATGGATATAATTGTCCACTTTGGATGCTTCATTTATTCTCATAAGAAGTTTACATCTTGCCTTTAAAATTGAAAATTTACAATCTTCAACATTATGAATGAACACATCGTTCATGATCTCAATGAGACCAACAAAAAATACACTATGAAGACATTTCCATTTTCTTGACTTCAAATTCAATGTAATTTTACAAGGAAAACATGCTTTGCTATCTATTAAGGCATCACACTCAACTAGTATTGCCTTAATCCACCTTTTAGATACAAAAATTTCTTCAAAGCAAAATAGTTCTTCATAAGATGTCATGAGAGCATAAATGGAACTATTTTCATTTTGTGATTGCTCTCCCTTAATCTTTCTTGGTTTCTCTTGGATCATAACAATTAATTTGAACTTTTCTAAAGTTCTAAGCAAAATGCTTTCCAAGGACATGTAATAAATCCAAGTGACATTAATGAAAGTGACATTTATCTTTGCATCTTGAACCAAAAAATTCAATTCCAAATGAAAAACTTCAAAAGGTTTGAAATGTGTGATGATGGACTTTTGAAGACAAATCTTGTGAGTCCTTGTGAGGCTCCAAGCCTCATGCATCTTTCCACAAAGGAAATACCTTTCCTTGGATTTGTCCTTCTTGCCTTTGCACTTTGAACTTGAAGCTCCATCCTTCACCTCGGCCCCCTTGCTTTGGTTATCCTTGGATGGATTGGTCTTCATTTTGTAGCATCTTGAGACAAAACGATCTCTCTTGCCACGAAGGTTGCATTTAGGATCCTTACTTGCCTCCAATAGGTTGCCACCTATTGATGTCATGATGAGGAAGTAAAACCTTGTGATATGACTTTTCAAAATGTAATTTGTGACTCTCAAGAAACTAGATTTGAACACATTCAACAATTTAGAAGAATCTACACAAGATCTAGACCACAAATTTTGAATCATATCTCTTTCAACCTAGTCAATTGGAAACTAATCTTTGCTTTGATCACTAAGACAAAAGTACTCTATCAAATCATGAAAATCAGACCCAAACACCCCTATTGGTCTCAAAAAATACCAATGACTCTTCCTCTTGAGGGTTGGAATGGATTTGAAAAGATTTGACACCTAGAATTTCCTTTTCTCTTGACTAGTTCGCTCAACTTTTGAGATTCTTGAACAAAGTATGGGTTTTGTTTCAAATACTTGAAAATCAAACTTAGTCACTTCTTTTGGACTCACTCTTGACCCAAAGAATCTCACTCTTGAGATTTGAATTTGATTTGATTTGACAACAAATTAAACCACTAATTTTCACAAAAAAAAAAAGGATCTACACTAGATCACAAAAACTTGACATGTATATTTGATTCAAACACACAAAGATCAGATCCAATCACCCCTTTTGGAATCCTTCTTTACCCAAAGAATCTCACTCTTGAGATTTGAAATGGACATGAAATGGTTTGATAACAATCTATGTCAATAATTTTTCACCAAGCTTTACAAAGGAAGGATCTCTTGAAAATTTTGGATCAACCACAACACATATGCCTCACTCACCTTTATGACTTTAATTCAAGCCAAAAAACACACTCACACACTTGATTAGGGGTGAACAATGTGACTTGTATCTCAAATTTTTCTCCTAGTACTTGCCAACAATTCTTATCACCTTGTATAGGTAGATTTTGCCTTTATGAGTGTTTGTGCTTTAGAAATTCACTAAGATTTCACTTGGATGACTAATCCAAGAGTGTCTTCTAGCATTTAGATGCTTCTAGACTCAGCCCTTTTACTCTTGAACAAATCTAGAATGAAGGTATAATGCATTTCAATCACTCCCCTTGCAAATCACTCCTTAATCTTTGGTTTATAGCACTCTTTCTCTCTCAGCTTCAATGTACACTCAAAAAATTAGAGAATCAACTTCAATGTACTATAGAAAAGCTTTAATCCATCTATATAATTGATCTGAACCAAGAACAAATCAATGGAATAGAAACAATGCAAGTGAAAGCTTGAAAAATGCACTAAATTGACTCAAAATTGGGTGTATGAAGCTCAAAATGCACCAAACTGAATTTTACTATCCAAAATAGGTCCTATACGGCCCCACGTGTGGAAAGTACACCCGTATCCCACAGCAAGATTTGGTACAAATATGATGGTTCTAGCTATCCATTCAACCTCGCTACTTCAATATTAGCTTGTTTCCAAAAACCTACCAATTTGGATATAGTTTAGATCAATTCCTTAAATGCACTTGTACTTGGCTCTGATACCATGTCAAAGTACAACAAAATGGACCAAGAATAGATCTGAATTAGATCCACAAGTGTGATTGGATGTTAAATTAGATCAACCTATCAATCTACACAAGATTGGATAGCATTTAGATCAAATCTAGGTGAATAAATCTAACAAGAACAATCATTATTGATCAAAACTTGTACTTGCTGGTTTCACACGTGTGAAAACCTGTCAGAGTATGCACATCAAGCTGAGAATAAATTATACTAAGCTTAGAACCCAATCAATGCATAAAAACACAAGACAAATAGAGAGAATAGACTAGAATTGCTCCAAAACCAAGATTTAGTTTTTTTTTTCAATTATGGCCAAATGACTCACTATATATACACAAGAGCTGATGCTTACTCATCTGATTTGGCATGTGTGAGAGTTCCTACTCATCAAAGGATCCACCAATAATCACCAATATGGCACATGGACCAAGTTTCTTAACTTATAGCCACCTCCCTTGATTTTAGGCAATTTTTCTAATTTATAGGGACTTGCACAACTATCGACTACAAGTTGGATCTCACCTACTACTAATTACATGTGAGCAGTACTTGGCACGTGTGAGATTACTCCTATCCATGTGAAATAGCTTTTCCTACCAATAAATTGATGCCAATTGGCATATAGCTAGAAAACTAGATTTTGGCCATTTTAGCCACTAGATCTCAAATGAAGTGGTATGTACAGCCTATATGACTCATCTAAATGATAAATGCATTTATTTCACATGTGGGAATAGGCTCCACACATGTCTAATGATGATAGTACTAGTCATAATGCTATTTACAAGATTTGATCAAGTTAGCTTTTGCCAATTTTAACACCACATGATCACCACATGATCGGGAGTTAGGGCTGCACTACACTCAGATCGTAGGTGTTTGACTCATTCACTATAGTCCCTTACCCTTTCTCGGATTTCGTGGATCTGGGAGAAGCTAGGTGTCTAGGCTTACAGATTGAAAGGGACTATGAGGGAGGTAAGTTATACCTTCACCGGTCCAAATACACCCAGAAGATCCTAGAGGACTTTGGGATGCTGAACTACAAAGGATTGAACACTCCAATGCTCGCAGGGATGGTGCTAACAAATGATGACTATCCAAAGATTGAGAAAGAGAGAGAACAGATGTAGTTCACACCTTACAGGAAGCTGATAGGATCACTGATGTACCTTGCTAACAACACACGTCTTGATATTGCTTATGCATTCAAGATGAGCTCGACACATTGGAAGATTGCGAAATGAATTTTGCAATATCTTCAATTAACGAGGGATTATGGCCTGTGTTATTGTCGTGGTACAGATTTCAGAATACTTTTCAACAACGATGCTAGTTGGGCATCTCTTAAGGACAACTGTAAAAGCGTCTTGGGAGGATGTACCATCGCATCAGGAGCAGCAGTTCTCTGGGTCAATAAGAAGCAGACCACTGTAGCCCAGTCATCCTGTGAAGCTGAGTACGTTGCAATAGCAAAGATGGCCAATGAGATAATCTGGCTAAGACAGTTCCTAGACGAATTGGGTGAAACAAGGAATGAGCCTTTGGTCTTGCAGATGGATAACACCTCTACAATACACCTGACGAAAGATCTTGTGTTCCATTCCAGAACGAAGCACATTGCAATCAAGTATCACTTGATCAAGGATCTAATTGAAAAGAAGATGTTGCAGACCACCTTCATCGGAACGAAAGACATGGTTGTTGACATCTTCACCAAACCCCTAGACAAAGGACTCCTTGAGAGACAGAGGAGCAGTCTCGGGATCGTAAAGCTATCATGCTTTGAGAGAGAGCTGAAGAAACAAAACGTTTTCGTCTGACGAAAATGTTCGCGAATATGAAATTCAAGAGACACAAAACATGCAAAGTTTTGTGAACACAAAAGTCAAAGGAGACGATCATGAATGGTTCAGATTACGAAAGATTTATGAACGAGAATCTTTGGTGGTCTGGCACAAGAATCTTTTGCGGTCAAGTACGAGAGAAAGACAGATGAGGAAAACAAAACCAACGATGGAAACGGAACCAACGATGGAAAAAAAACCAATGACGCAACATGAAAAATGTTGCGAAACCCATTTTGCCCTCACGCTCCAAAGAGTACTAGCAAAGATTATGCAAGTACCTAGAAGTACATAAATTTGATCTGATGGCATGACGTCAGCAGATACTCCCTAGGTCATGGCTAATATACCACTCTTGTAATTCCCTGATTAATTGTAGATGCTTAATCACTCTAATCTTAGATTTACATAGAGCGACTATACTTACTGGATGATACTTGACATATAGATCAACAGAATACAAAAACAGTGTAATGTAATAGTCTGATGCTAGTAAGCAATCAAGACAAAATTACAGAATACATGTCCACCTGCGTGCGAAGACAATTATGTCGCGGATCTGTAGATCCAACTGTCCGCTAGTCAAGCGAGACGATCACTCGTGAGAGAACCGTGTTTCTCCCACATCAACGCACTGCGTGGATTTGCACGCAGTGCTTGAAAAAATCAGAGGAAGATCAATATAGATAATTTTCTTGTCATGTATGATCTCGAATGCAAATTCATCTACTGTTATTTGCATGTCTGAGTTTTCTTGTTCATCTTAATTCCACACCTTGGTTGAAACTATGTAGAATGCTGCATTAATTTTATAAACGTAGATCAGCAGTGCCTGACTACATTCTGGAGGATTGTAGGAGTGATTCAGCTGGCAGTGTCCAGCGATCGCATCTGGTTTCTAGTCTTGTTTTGATTGCTTCGGGTCTTTCTTCTTCTTCTACTTAGCCTTTTCTTTGTTGGTGTACACGGCATGAGAATCAGTTGAGGAACTAGAGGGTTCATACCTCTTCGTGTCTTCCTACAACAACATTGCACTGACTCTTGAAAAAGTCAGCTCTGGATGCATCGTGATGATCATCACCCATCTGTCGTATGAGCTTGGCAAGCTTGTAACCAGTTGTATTACTAAGTCTTAATCATCTATGACAGATCCGATAGTGGCCATTTGCTTCAATAGGTTCCTGAACTGGTTGATGTGATTCTACAGGGAATCACCATTTGGCATCTTGAGGGAGTAAAATTTCTTCCTAAGATGTAGCTTGAAAGCTATATCTCGCACTTCGTATAATGTGCTCAAAATGTCCCAGTCTTTTTTGGATGTCTGAACTTTGGACACATGGCCGATCTGAGTATCCAAAATGTTGAGGATGATCAACGCAAATGCTTTGCCATCCTTCAGCTTCCATCTGGAGTTTGTTGCATCGTTAGCTTCGGGTATCCTCTCTGCACCTGTAACAACATCATACAACTCCTTAGCCATTAGCACGGTTCTCATCTTAAATTTCCACAGATGGTAATTAGCTCCATCAAGCTTGTCCATGATAGGACTAGCATTCCTTTGGAAATCCATGTGGAAGATTAGTCTAGGTGATAGGAGTAATTATTAGTGACTTAAGTATAAAAATCTAGTGCTAAATTATAGAATAAGAAGACAATTACTCTATCGGCTAGTAGAGTCTTGTTTATGTGGAAGATTATCAGGCTATAGAAATAGCTCTGAAATAAAACCGCCTAAAGAATCAGATAGGTTCTGATATCTTAGGCTCTGATACCATGTCGGAGAATATTAGAATGAGCCCTTCAATTCTCTCGGTGCGTGCACTACTGGTGACTTAGTAGGTGAACACAAGAATATGATAATTTTAAAGCCTTCAATGCACGGTGGTGGCAAAAGTGAAGAGCAGACAGCTAGGCAAAGCAATTAGATAGCTAGACAGAATGTAGAAAAGCATTGTAGTATTGACACAAATCTAAACATAGTACCAAACAAAGTTGTAATCAGATTAAGTATAACGAAATATACAAGTCAATAATGCAGGTGAGCACAAAAAAATAGTGGACGTGGCCGCATGCTTCACAAAGCTAATCACAATCTATAAAGTTTATGAACCTATTACTATTTGAAAGAAAAAATCAATGCGTGAAGGCATTTACAAATTACAATGTCTCTAAATTACAAATCATGCTTCGTTCTATCTTCTATATGAACTCATAGTATGGTTCACTTACTTCTGCAAATTTAGCCACATGCCTATTGTTGAAGTCCTCTGAAGGTCTATAGTTGCCATCATTATAGTCTTTGCCCACTAGTTTCTTGACATCTTGCAAAAGTGAAGTTCTCGTGTAATTTTTCCAATTTCTGTTGGAAGAGTTACTTAGGCTAAGAGTAGCATTTGGCCTTCATTTCTATTTTCCATTTGTGGGCTCTTTCCTTTGTGGGTTGCCAAAACTGTGCTTGAATTATATTTGCCTGTCGTAAATTGCCCTATACCCATGTGCTCAATTCTCATCCCAGTTATCGTTGCACATTGAAATTTTTGCCAATGTTTTTTGTTGATAGTTCGATTGACCTTGATGTTGATCTTTCAGTTTTTCGATTTTCTTTTTCTTGTTTTTGAATTAGTGCAATTTTGAGGAGAACCAACTGTCCCTAAGAAACATAGAGATTTGTATATTAGTCAAAATATTTTTCAATACATCAAAAATTGTGCTCAACCGTGCCGGCAATTTACTTATCAGGCCAGTTCTAAGGCCGTAAAAGTTTTGACTACCCACATTTAGGCAGACTGGGACCTATTTCTACATGGACCGGCATTTTTCTTCGGTCTTATAGAAAATTTGTCTATGTCACATATTTTCGACAGTTCTCTAGACCGCATATACAAATATATCGTCTGTCACTAATTAACATTTCTAGCC
The DNA here is from genome assembly GCA_029204225.1 of Diphasiastrum complanatum. NCBI lineage: Eukaryota > Viridiplantae > Streptophyta > Lycopodiopsida > Lycopodiales > Lycopodiaceae > Diphasiastrum > Diphasiastrum complanatum. The sequence continues at coordinate 10,447,678 of CM055096.1, forward strand.
ACTTAAAGAGCGGGCTGGGACCCTATTTTTGGTCCACTTTTTGCTTCAACTTTTGCTGAATCCACAGTATTTTGGTACTCATCAAATACTCTACAACTGCTTTTGCCTCAAAATTAGCCCGATATTTTGTGTCGAAAATTCGGCTAACAATATCTAACACTAAGCATTAACACTACTCCATTAGCACTACACACAATCATAGAGACGTACTCTTCTCTCTCTCCCTTTCTCTCTCACTAAAAGCATAAGAATGATCAATCCCAATAAGCATCAAATCCAACAATTAGCGCTAGTGCTCTCACCATCGACGCTTATGCTAAAATAACAGGATGGGGAACCCGCCTCTTTGCTTTCCCAAAAAGGAGGAATCTTAGGGTGATGTTAGACTCTCAACAACTTTTTGGGGGCTGCTACTTACAGTGGTGGAGAGCATGTCTCCATAAAGCGTTAGCGCCCACTCCATTTCGCCAAGATAAAAAAAGGCTACTTGTAGCAAACTTGTCAAAAAGATCCAACCGTAAGAATATTGATTGTGGGCTTATTACGGTTTATTCGGTTCGTAGGGGTATTAGACCGAAATCCAAAGAAAACATGAGAGATGGAGGAGGAAAAAAGAAGAGCAAGGACATTCCATATCCATTCCATAAGCAGCTCAACCTGTTTGTACTGAAATAAAGAGTGAATGTACAAACTCGAAACTACCACTATATATAGTGGATTTTAGGGCTTTGGCATCAAATCCTATTGGCCAATTTCTACCTCCGTAACTATTTAAATATGAAAAAGTGAGGGAACCCATTCAAAATTTGGGAACCAATTTGAATTTGAATTTTGGTGGGAACCCCTATATTATTCACTAACTTGACTATTAGGCCCTGTGATATTAAAAGTCCCGCAAAAAAGCCTAAAGTCCTTTTATTGACTTGTATCTAATCAATTAACTATGTGATCATAGAGTTGGACTTACACATGTAGGGTGCCAAATCCCTCTCACTTATTAACTAGGGTTAGGATTGCCTCGATATCTGCATACCCTTCAACACAGTTTCCAACAATACAATCCAAAGATTCAATGTTCTCGCATTTTACACTCCATTTATTCAAATCCTTGTAATTAGGAAGACATTACTTGATTCTTGTATTCAAAAAGGCATCTTGTCTTTGTATATAGGAAGGCATCACGGGAATGATCTCTTCTATTTAGAAAGGCTTGTAGTCAATACCTTGCCAAGTAGTGACAATAAGAAGAAATGAAAATTGCTGCTCAAGCAATGTCTCTTTCTCTTTTATTCTCTATCTCTCCAATTTTTTGTCAATGTGTTGGGCATCATTCATTAACATCTACATCCAACCCACTTGTCTTTATCTTATTCAGGCTGAAGTCTCTCTCTCTCTCTCTCTCTCTCTCTCTCTCTCTCTCTCTCTCTCTCTCTCTCTCTCTCTCTCTCTCTCTCTCTCTCTCTCTCTCTCTCTCTCTCTTGCGTGCGCTCGCCCAAGCCATGTATATTTCTCTCTTAGTCTATGTCTCCTAAAATTTTTGTCACTTGTGGTGGGCCTCAGAAAGAGTGAAATGATGCATGTCGGGTATCAATCATTGATATCTTCTTTCTCTCTTATTCTATGTCTCCTAATTTGTGGCATCAATCATTGATATCTTATCCAGCAAATTCATAACCTCGTAAGATTATACTTGGTGTTGTGTATGTATATAACAGTGAGATGGTGCTGAAGGTGAAGCACCAAGTTAAGGGGGGGGAGAGAGAGAGAGAGAGAGAGAGAGAGAGAGAGAGAGAGAGAGAGAGAGAGAGAGAGAGAGAGAGAGAGAGAGAGAGAGAGAGAGAGAGAGAGAGAGAGAGAGAGAGAGAGAGAGAGAGAGAGAGATATTCGATCCCAACCAAGGAAGGAGAGAGAGAGAGGTAGCTAGAGATGGAGTTAAAAATAGAAAGAGCTAGAGCTTTATTAAGAATAGAAATGATGCTTTACAATGGAAAATGGCCTTCTTATATAGTTGAGAGGAGAGGCCATCTTGGGTTTCATTGACCATCTTGACAGAGCCCTAAGAGGTCAAAAAAAAAATCCCAAAAACACAACTTATACCAATAGAAAGCCCTTTCGATACTGAGTCTACCCCTTGAATGCCCTACTAGCAAAAAAAAAATAAATTTAATAAATTGTGTTAAAAGCCCCTTTCTAAGTTTATTTTCACTTTTTTTGTATAGCCTTAACTTTTTGTTTGACATCGGAATTCAATGCTTCAAGAACGAAAATTGTTCAGTCTATCGTACTTAGTCCAGTGATCAAGGTTTCCATCATCATTACTTTTGTTTTATTAATTTTGTTAAGGACCCCCTTTTCCTAAGTCAATTACGTTTTATACACCATTTCTTCAAATTCTCATATCTTCTCCATTTGACCTCACATTTCGATGCAATAAAAAGCAAAAGTGCCATTACGTTGAGATTGACATGATAATAGTCGTATAAAAGCCAAAACCAATCAATGAAACAAAGTTCACATTTTGCCAAAAGCTACTGTTGTTTCCTAAATCTTGTAGGTTACATTCCTCGAGGACTCAGAATTTTGGGACGTTGGAGAAAAACAAATTTGCTAGACTAGTGAAACTCATAATTGTTCTGAAATCTTTTCACTTCATTCAGTTTTGTGGACACAACCCACAAATTGCCTGTCACTATACCATGAACACTAATAATGAATATATGTCCGACTATGAACATCAATGGGATGGGAATGATTATGAATATGATAACCAAAGTGATTGGTATGATAATGGTGGTGATGATTGTCAACAAGATGAGGGCCAATGTGATAATGGTGGCGATTGTCAATAGGATGATCAACAATGTGATGATATGGACGACCATGAACAATATTCCGATGGGGATCATGATTGTCAACTAGATGATTGGGAATATTAGCTTGGTGATGTAGACCAATACAACAGTGGCTCAATGGAAATGAGTATAGTGTTGTTGATTATGAGAGTCATAATCACTCTGAATGGCAACATGAGGACCAATATGAGCCTACAAGTCAACCATATGATATCCTAGAAAGTTGTGATTATGATGAAGAAGATTAAATGGTTCACAACATGTACAACAAACGATTACATTGTCAAGAGACAAAAGTGTTGGATTTATCTCCTCTACTCTCCTAAACCCCATTTTAATCTGCCTCCATTCATGCTGTATTTTTACTCATGTTGTCGCATAGTCTGCATGTTTACATGTAAAATAAGACAGACGAATAAAACGCGACTATCTGCATAAATACAAGTAAATTCTCATAGGCAAAGAAAAGGCAAAAAATGCGACACTATTTTGTAGACGTGTTTTGTGATAGGCCAAAAGGGCAACACTGCCTTACAAAATGCCAAAGGTGCCCTAGAAAAAGTGAAGGCACCCTGTAAATCAAATCCTAAGGCATTTCGTCAAAGTGACGCATTTTTTGCATCTTCACCAACGTTCATTTCAGCAAAGGCTGACGTCACGGCCCTTTTCACGCACATCCCATACAACTGTGCTAACGGATTTGACAACGATAGCAGCCACCCACGATCTCCTACAGACAACACATCCATTTTGTACTTTCTTCATCTGCACACCTGTAAACTTTTGTATATATATTGAATACCATTTGCATATTCAGCGATCAAGAAGAACAAGTGTAAGTGTAAGATATAGCATCAGAAGCTTATCAGGGATAGACGACATATATGCCTTGTGCATTGATTCTTTATTGTCAATAATATGTTCATTCCTTTTACAAATTGAATTAGCTTTGTAGAGCATGCGGTTTCATCCGCTATTGTCTTGTGCTCCACCGCATTATTAACATGTATATTTTGCTATACTTAATTTAATAACAGCTCTTTTGTTCTACGTTCAGATTTGTGTTGATATTGCTATGCTTATTTTCATTCTATCTGACTTTCTTGTTGCTCAATCTGGTAATTTGTTTTTAGCAATTTATAATTAGTCTAGTTGTTGACGACTAATATTTAGTCTTGCCTTTCACGAATCATTCGCGACTGATTATCAGTCGAGCTCAGTCTAGCCCTTCGCGAATCATTTGCGACAAATAGTTTGTCTAGTTATTCACGACAAATTATTCTTCTGGTGTTTTATTAATGTTTGGCTATGTAGTCAGAACGACCGTGATTTCTATCACTAACATTCTGTTTGTTTCTGATACGTGTAGTCATGCTTAGGGAAAGAGTAATATAGCTCATTCCATTGCGCACGAACACTTTATGTTCGAGTTTGTTTCTCGTTTGAGTTTCGAGTTCGTTTCCTTTTTGTGTTCGTTTTCTTTTCGAGCTATTTCGTTCCTCACACTCTCACACCCTCTTTCTCCAACATGGTATCAGAGCTATTTTCGTAGCCTGATAAGCTTCTATAGTACAAGACTCTACTAGCCGATAGAGTAATTGTTTTATTGTTCTGTAACTCAGTGTCATATTTTCATACTTAAGTCACTGATAGTTTTTCCTATCACTTAGACTAATCTTTCACAAAGATTCCCAAGGGAAATCTAGTCCCATTATGGACAAGCTTGATGGAGCCAATTACCATATATGGAAATTTAAGATGAAAATTGTACTAATGGCAAAAGAATTGTATGATGTTGTTACAGGTGCAGAAGGGAAACTCAAAGCAGACAACGCAACAATTGTCAGATGGAAGCTGAAGGATGGAAAGGCTTTCGCGCTGATTATCCTCAATATTACAAATATCCAAATCGGCCACGTATCCAAGGCTCAGACATCGAAAGAGGTTTGGAACATCTTGAACACACTATACAAAGTGTGAAATATAACTTCCAAGCTACATCTCAGGAAGAAATTTTACTCCCTCAAGATGACGAATCATGATTCTCTGCAGAATCACATTAATCAATTCCAGAACCTGTTAAGGCAAATGGCCATTGTCGGCTCTATCATAGACGATCAAGTCGCAGTGATGCAACTTCTTACAAGCTTGCCAAGCTCATATGACAGCTAGGTGATGATCACCATGACTCATCCAGAACTGACTCTTTTGAGAGTCATTACTATGTTGTTGCAGGAAGACACGTGGAGGAATGAAGCCTCAAGTTCCTCAGCTGATTCTCACGCTTTATATACCAACAAGAGCACGACTAAGTAGAAGAGGAAGAAAGGCCCGAAGCAATCAAAGCCAGACCAGAAACCAGCATAGCACAAAGAACATTCGAATCCACAGATGAAGAAGAAGTTGTTCTACAGATACGGCAAGTGAAACAACCACGAAATTCAAGACTGTCGGATACTACAAGCAAAGAACAACAGCAAGGGACAGTCGAATCAAATGGAAAATGCAGCTGTAGAAGCTCCACAACCTATTGAAGAAGCGGATCATGATGCCTTCATGACCAGCCATCAAGGAGCATTCGACGACAGTTCTTGGTTCCTGGATTCCAGAGCCACTCAATACATGACCAGTCTCATTGGCTATTTCGAGTCCTATACACCTTATAGTACCAAGAAATATGTTAACCTTGGCAACAATAGCACACAAGTTATTGAAGGTGAAGATACTATAAGATTAAGCTTTGCAAATGATCAGTCCAAGCTACTTTTTAAAGTCCTGTATGTACGAAATTTGTCTACAAATCTGCTCTCTATAAGCAGAATCATAGATCTAGGACATAGAGCAGAATTTGAATGTGATCAGTGCAAAGTAGCTGATAGGACATGCAAGATCTTGGCACTCGGAAAGAGGCATGAATACTTGTATAAATTAAGTCATTGTTTTTCTACCTCTAGTCAAGCGCTCAATACTTCTCTTCATGCAAATAAAAGTCTACTTTGGCATTATGGACTTGGTCACTTGAATCATGCTGTTGTACAACGAATGTCTGGACAATCTATTGTTCTTGATCTCGACTATCCTCATGATAAAGTCGAGTTACCTGTCTGTCAAGACTGTCTAGTTGGTAAATAGACTAGAAAACCATTTAAATCAAGCCATCAGCATATTGCTAGAGAGTTGTTAGACATTGTACATTCAGACATTTGTGCCCTGATGAAAAATCCTTCGCCGAAGGATGCAAAGTATTTTATAACTTTTATTGATGAATTTTCCAGAAGGACTATGGTGTACTTTATAAAGAAGAAACAGAAGCCTTCAACTGCTTCAGAATCTTCAAGGAGCATGCAAAAAAGGAGACTGGATGGACGATCAAGGCTCTAAGGTCAGACAATGGTGGAGAATATATCTCTATTGAGTTTAAGCAGTACTGCCAAATCCAAGGCATTGGGCAGCAATTCATCACTCCTTATAGTCCTCAGTTTAACGGCTTAGCCGAGAGGAAGAACTGTACCCTGGTTGAATCAGCCAAATGTATGCTAGCACATGCATCGCTGCCCAAGAGATTTTGGGCCGAAGCTGTCTCCACTGCAACTTACATCCAGAACAGATGTTCGACCAAGGCCCTCTCAGGCAGGACACCCCACAAGGTGTGGACAGGCTCTAAGCCTTCTGTGAAGAACCTAAGAGTGCTTGGATGCATTGCCTACACTCAGATCCCAAAAGACACGAGGAAGAAATTGGATTTCCAAGGTCTCAAGACCATCCTGATTGGGTATACTTCATCTGATAATACATACAAGTTGTATGATCTTGATACCTAGCAAATCTTGTATAGCCGAGATACAATCTTTATCAAGGATCAGTTCGTCGACATCAAAGGCAAGGATATTGCTCCAGGAGAACCTTCATCACCTGCCATTAACATGATGTTGTGGGTATTTCATGTATACAAAAAAATAAGTGGGTCCCACCACTTAAAATATTGTTGGCCAAGGCGTGCCTAGTGGGCCCCGCCACAGTACAGTAGAATAATAAGTGCAAGGCACTGGCATCCTGTGTGTATAAGCCCAGCCACCAATGAGCACAAGTAACAAGTTGTAATTCCTAGGAATAAGAGACTAGGGGCTTAAAACTCTAAAATGACATAAGAGGCCCTAAGTCAAGTTGCAAATATAAAAGCTAAAAGGGCCCAACTTAAAACTCACATGAATCATGTGAGTGCCCTTGTGCTTTCTTTGCACCGATAGATTTAACTTGTGTTTATTTTAAAGGTTTGGATTAGAATCCTTGCCCCAATGAAGTGGCCAATGAGAGTAAAGGAGGCTCACCTCTAAAATCTATAAGAGAGAGTCATTTCCTTTGTATTGTATCATCTTCCATTCTCTTCTTAATGAAACTCTCTTGGTTTCTTCATCTCTCTCTCTCTCTCTCTCTCTCTCTCTCTCTCTCTCTCTCTCTCTCTCTCTCTCTCTCTCTCTCTCTCTCTCTCTCTCTCTCTCTCTCTCTCTCTCTCCCTACATTGGGATAGAATAGCTTTGGGTAGGCGCTTGAGCCCCCGAAGCCTTTCTCAGCCTAGGCATTCTCTCTCTCCCTCTCTCCACTCTCTTTCTCCTCTCTCTCCTCTCCCTCTCTCTTCTTGCTATGCAGGTGAAGGCGAGGTTGCCGCTCCCAGCGACGGACCCCTATGCTACACTGACGCCACAACAGTGGCGCCATTGCCAGGGAGTGGCACACACTTGTTTTGTCGAATTCTTACTCTCTTCCTCTTTTTCTCTATCTCTCTCTTTCTTCTCTCTCATCATTCTTTTTCATCAAAAAAATCGAATTGTAAGGTAGAATAGTGTGAGTAGTGTTAGTTTTTGCCATTTTTTTGTGATTTTTTTGTTTGTTTGCACTGTAGGGAGAGATTGTGGGATGGTAGAATCAAATCCAAGCACCCAATCCCTTCGTTAATCCATAAAATCCATAAAAATCAGAAAAAAAAAAAAAAAACAAACAAAAAAAAAAAGCTCAAAATCTGTTTTTGGAGGGAAAAAGAGAGCCAAAATCTCATCAAATTTTGATTTCTCAAAAACTAGCAAGAACTAACCTTCACATGACTGGCAACAGCTCCAGGGTACTATCCCAGATCTGCATAGAAGCCTGTGAAGGTTACTTCCCAATAGATTTTGAAAAAACAGAGAAAAACCCATAAAAATTCAAAAATCCCTTGTAAAAATGAAATTTTTTTTCAAAACTCAAAACTAACCTTCGCAGAGCTCTCTGAGGTTCCATCTCACTGAGACAAGGACACAAAGAAGTCTGCGAGAGTTAGATCCCAAAAAAGGTGCCCTTGTGAAGGTTCTCAAGAGCAAAAAAATGGTCTAGAACCTTCTCAAACAACAAATTTTTGAGTTTCCTTGGGAAGTAACTGTCGCAAAGCTCTCTGAAGTTCCATCTGACTGAGACAAGGACACAGAGAAGTCTGCGAGAGTTAGATCCCAGAAAAAATACCCATGTGAAGGTTTCCAAGAGCAAAAAGTGGCCTAGAACCTTCTCATACAGCAAATTTTTGAGTTTTTCTAGGAAGTAACTCTTGTAGCTTGGTAAGCAGGTGGATATGACTCAAATATAAGCACATACTAGCCTATGAAGATTAGTTCCCAGAAAATCTCAAAATTTGGCCAAAAAACCACAAAAAAATGTAGTTTTTTCAATATTTTTTCATGTTTCCTAGGGATGTAACTCTTGCAAATTGGTGAGCAGCTGAATCTAATTGAGATACAAGTGCATACCATTCTACGAGGGTTTGTTCTTAGAAAATCTTAAAATTTTGCAAAAAAACCCCAAAAAAATGCACTTTTTACAAGATTTTTTGAGTTTCCTTGAGAAGTAACTCTTGCAGCCTGATGAGCAAGTAAATCTGACTGAGATACAAGTGCACACCAATTTGCAAGGGTTTGTTCCCAGAAAATCTTAAAATTTTGCCCAAAAAAACTGAAAAAAATGCACTTTTTTCAAGATTTTTTGAGTTTCCTTTGGAAATACCTCTTGCAGCCTGGTGAGCAAGTGAATCTAACTAAGATAAAACTGCATACCATTCTGTGAGGGTTTGTTCCCAGAAAATCTTAAAATTTTGCAAAAAACCCCCAGAAAATGCATTTTTTTCAAGATTTTTTGCGTTTCCTTGAAAAGTAACTCTTGCAAATTTATGAGCAGCTGAATCTGAGTGAGATATAGGTGCATACCAGTCTGAGAGGGTTTGTTCCTAGAAAATCTTATAATTTTGCAAAAAACCCCCAAAAAATGCACTTTTTACAAGATTTTTTGAGTTTCCTTGGGAAGTAACTCTTGCAGCTTGGTGAGCAGGTGAAACTGATTGAGATACAAGTGCATACTAGTCTGCTGGGGCTTTTTTTGCAAAAAGACCAAAACAAAATGCACTTTTTTCAAGATTTTTTTGAGTTTCCTTGGGAAGTAACTTTCGCAGCTTGGTGAGAAGGTGAATCTGACTGAGATACAAGTGCGTATCAGTCTGCAAGGGTTTGTTCTCAGTAAATCTTAAAATTTTGCAAAAAGATCCAAAAAAATGCACTTTTTCCATGATTTTTTGAGATTTGCTGAAAGGAACCTTTGCAAAGAGTTTTTTAGATAGATTTAACCAAGATCTAGCTACTGTAAAATTTTTGTGAAGATCCAATGGTTAGATTTAGAAATATCTAAGAAAAAGTGCAAAAAAGTGTCAAAAAATTGAGTTTTGTCAAGATCATAACAAATCTACCCATCAAGAACTCTTGCAGAACTCACATTGTCTAGAAATGGTCCATATACAGCTACTGTAGGAAGGTTGAAGGTTAGATTCACTTAAATATGAAAAAATCTCAAAAAAAAAAAAAACCACAAAGTACCAAGAAAAGGGGCTAAAATCACACTATTAGCCAACTTAAACTAATCTGATCTTGTCAAATCTAGGTTGTAGTCACAATATCCATCAAGATCCAACATCCCTAGACTGAACCAAGTGAATGAACCGTAGATCAAGTTGATCAGTACCAAGAAAAATAAGTTTCCACCACCATCCATACCAACCATCCATCACTCTTCTGACCATCTCCATATTCTCTTGACAGTATAATCTCATTGCGTTTATCTGTTAAATCCATTTCTGTTTTAGTTCACATCCATACGGATCTCTCTTTTCTTGATTCCTTTCTCCTCTTCTTTTTCTTCTTCCACTTCAAAAAAAAAAAAAGTTGAAACAATAGAGTCATTGAGCAAATCTTGAAGCAATTCACCAACCAACTACTTTGCGACATTCTAGTGCTGAACTATAGAGACCGCCCTTGTAGGATTATCAAAATTTAAAAAGTTCCCTGCTGACACAATCCGAGACTACACCTATCGGATCTATCATCTAGTAAAGGATTGTAATCCACCGATTCCTGAACAGATCATCATGGCAAAATACTATGCTCAAAGGACCAGATATGGTATGGCAGAATTAGCATCCTATGCATCACCTGTACAACTCTGTAAGGATGCTGCCAAGATGGAAATCTCACTCAGGAAGAAGGATTTTCCCTATCTAGATGGGAAATCAAAGGAACAAAGTTCGACAACAAGCAATGATCCAACAAGAATGGAATCCCATGCAAGGCAACAAAGTGCAGGAAGGTCAAGTAGAACAAGTGCAACGGAAGACCCAAAACCTTGCACTTTAAGCTGTTAGCAAGCTTATGCTCGCTCTATTAAGTTTCTTGAAAAGGACGAATGTACCTTTTGCTTTGGAGATCATCCAAGTACCAGGTGTCCAATCAAGAATCTACAATTGTTAAAAGGACAAAATACAGAGCAACAGGCTTGTCGACAACAAGATCCAACAGCTCAACGGTCAAAAGCATAATCAAGCCAACAATGAGCTCACCAGAAGGGTGGATGTCAAATTGATCCATCTAAATCACGAGTTTCTTCAACAAACAGTGGCCAGTAGAAGTTTTGGTTATATCCTCTTGCATGTCACTGAATTCAATGGAGGACCATAACAGCCTACCAGTCTATTTTGTGGAAGATCCTAAGGGGAATCTGTTACCGGTGTATGCCTATCAACTTAGAGGTGATGGCATACTGCACTCAATTAGGTGCTATGGATGCGGAGGAAAACACCGACGTGCTGAATGTCCACACCGAGGAGATCCGTCAACATTTATTCTCTCGTGTTCACAACGCGGAGTTAATCATCCATGTCGAGATTGCCCGATGAGAAATTCCTATGTAGACCTACATGCACCTGTGGTAACCCTTCCACCTTGAACGTACTACAAAAGAAAAATATTAGTGCCACCGGGTTATGAAGCGAGTGACGAAGAAGAAAATCTGACAAAAGTCCCAAGGTACGCAAAGATACCCTCGGGTAAACAAGTAGAACCATCACATAAGACAAAGATGGTAGAATTCATCAAGCCAACGACTATCGAAGAAATCAAGACACGGGCAACCGAGGAACTCCAGCAGATTCTGTCAGGGCTTTTTTCACACTCAATGCGAAGAATTCTTAGTGATGAATTACAAGGGGACTAGTGTCAACATAACAACTTGAAGGCAGTTCAGCACAAGATCCAAGAAAAAGTGCCATCACACAACCTTCAACGGGAAAGTGCAATGACCAAGCCTGAGAAGACTAAAGTTGATGATTGCCCCTCAATGAGCAAGATTCAACCAAAGTCTAATTGTTCCACAATTCAACAAACCCCCAAATCAACGCCAATTTGGGGTATATCCATTCTTCAAAGGCCAAATCCAAGGAATCCAAGCCTAAAATGGCCAATTGTACAGCAAGAACCAGAACCTACAATGATAAAGCCTTGTCCTAAATCTATGATATTGACTGCTGAGGAAAGTCGTCAGGCTGATGCATACTTCGAATAACTGGACAGACAAGAGCATCAAGCAAACACGTCATATCCACATTATGATTTGGGGGAGTCTATGACATTGGGACCAGTTGCGCCGATCTATGAAGATCTATTAGATCAACAAGATTTATCTTGGGATCCTCCGATGAAATGCCTCGACTACCCAATTGTCAATAAACAAGGTTATCTGATATGGCCACCAGACCCTTATGTGTATTATTGAAAATCTGACAAATCTAGGTTCTTGCTGATCAACAATCAATAAAGCCTCAGGTTTTACGTAAGCGAATTTTATCTACGCTTTTTCTAAAGCACCATGTCCCAACAATAAAAGAACCGACAACAGCGCCCTTCACGACAATTGCGGCCTAGTGCCGAGGGACTGACACTACTTTGGGTCGTGGATGATGTTGTGGGTATTTCATGTATACAAATAAATAAGTGGGTCCCACCACTTAAAATACTGTTGGCCAAGCCTTGCCTAGTGGGTCCCACCACAATACAGTAGAATAATAAGTGCAAGGCACTGGCATCCTGTGTGTATAAACCCAGCCACCAATGAGCACAAGTAGCAAGTTGTAATTCCTAGGAATAAGAGACTAGAGGCTTAAAACTCTAAAATGACATTAGAGTCCCTAAGTCAAGTTGCAAATGAAAAAGCTAAAAGGGCCCAACTTAAAACTCACATGAATCATGTGAGTGCCCTTGTACTTTCTTAGCACCGATAGATTTAACTTGTGTTTATTTTAAAGGCTTGGATTAGAATCCTTGCCCCAATGAAGTGGCCAATGAGAGTAAAGGAGGCTCACCCCTAAAATCTATAAGAGGGAGTCATTTTTTTTGTATTGTATTATCTTCCATTCTCTTCTTAATAAAACTCTCTTGGTTTCTCCATCTCTCTCTCTCTTCTCCCTCCCTCCCTCCTTTGGGATAGAATAGCTTTGGGTAGGCGCTCGAGCCCCCAAAGCCTTTCTCAACTAGGCATTCTCTCTCTCCCTCTCTCCACTCTCTTTCTCCTCTCTCTCCTCTCCCTCTCTCTTCTTGCTATGCAGGTAAAGGCAAGGTTGCCGCTCCCAGTGACACACCCCTATGCTACATCGACGACACAACACATGACTATCCAAGATTTTGACTCAAGCGAATCTATTGTTGACCCACTTCGTGACAGCGAATCAGACGAAGACGCTGTTGCTACCCAGCAACAAGTCCCAAGAGTGGTTCATCAGTTGAATCCTCCCAAAAGATCAAGTCGAGTGTGCACACAGCCCACAAGGTATACCCCTAAGTCTACATGTCTCTTGATACAAGAACCGACGACAGTCAAAGAGGCACTCAGCCAACTAGACTCTGATCTCTAGAGAGAAGCTATGGACAGAGAGTATTCCTCTCTGATCAAGAACCAAACGTGGTCACTAGTCGAAGCTCCTATTGGCTGCAATATAATTGATTGCAAATGGATCTTCAAGATCAAATACAATGCCAATGGAGCGATTGATCGAAGGAAGACAAGACTGGTAGAACGAGGATTCACTCTCCCCAACGTCGACTACAACGAGACTTTCAGTCCAGTAGACGAACATTCGTCGATCCTAATGCTCCTGTTTTATGTTGTAGCTGCCGACCTCGAAATACATCAACTTGATGTGCAAACATCCTATCTAAATGGAGTTATACAAGAAGACATCTACATGATCCAGCTTGAAGGATACATTCTGGAAGGTATGAAGAATCATGTCTGTAAAATCCACAAAGCACTCTATGGCTTGAAATAGTTTGCCAGAGCTTGGTTTCAGAGGATCAACACATTCCTCATCGAACAAGGATTCAAACCAAGCACTGCTGATTGCAATGTCTATTCCAAGTCAGTGCAGCAATCCTTCATTATCATCACCAGATACGTGGATAATACGTTGTGGGTGCCTACTATCATTGTCAAATATGATTGCACAGTGCATAGAACGAGCGTGAGGAGGCCGCGACGTCGGGCTTCGCTAAAATTGACACTGATGAAAATGCAAAAATTGTGACACCCCGTCCAATGCCTTAGAAAATCATTTGTAAGGTACCTTCGTCTTTCTATAAGGGCAACGTCGGCATTTGTAGGACAGTGTTGTATTTTTTGTTTGTCATAAATTGCATGTAAAAATGCAGTGTTGCATTGTTTGCATTTTTTGCCTGTTCAAAATTTACTTGTCTTTATACAGACTGCGCAACTGTTGCTTTTTTGGAAGTGTCGCAAAATACTTGGTTGCTCAGGATGGCCCGAAGGTGAAAAGGTGACAGTGTCGGGTTTTTCAATGACAGTGTCGAGTATTTTGCCTGTGGAAAAGCTTTGGATAGGCGCTCGAGCTCCAAAAGCCTTTCTCAATTCTTTCTCCTCTCTCTCCTCTCCCTCTCTCTTCTTGCTATGCAGGTGAAGGCGAGGTTGCCGCTCCCAGCGACGGACCTCTATGCTACATCGACGACACAACACTTGTTGGCTTCAATCCTTGTAGACCCCATTTTTGGTACAACGTAGTGGAGATCAAATTTACACCTGACCCTCCCTCTACCACTGCTACCTCATCCTCGAATATCTTGTGCTTGATCGGCAGGGTGATATTGTGTTATTCACTTTTCGATGCTACCCCAATGTGGAGGACATTGTTTAGCTCTTCGTAGCCTGTGTAGTATATGGGCTCTGGTGTTACTAGTTCTGCTTCAACTTTGGCCCTTTAAGCTAGAAAGCTCTTGGCTTGTGGTGCAATCCGCAGTAATTCTCCAAGGAATAAGTTAACATGGCTTGCTAACAAACTAGCGAGCACCTCAGTGTGTGGATCCTCGGGCTCCACCATAAGGAATGGTGGTTCATGATGATGCAACCGATCATTCTAATCAGTTCACAATGGTGGGTCCACTTGTGGTATTGGTTCTTCATCAATAGGAGGTTCTACAGGTATGTCTTTCGCTTTTGCTTTTTCCTCCTCTTGCGCCTTCTGTACCCAATGACGTATCTTTTGATATTGTCTTCCTTCTTCCCTTGCATTTGGATATGGTCCTGCAACTGAGGGTTGATCATCAGATACTAACTGGGGTGGTGAGGGTGCCACTTTCTTCCACTTTTGTGCTTGCGTGACTGCTAGCACTGGGGCTTGAAAGTGTTGTTTTTCTGATGGCATCCCCCCTGGAACTGCTGTAGATTGTACTGTGATTAGGTTCAAAGGTGCACTCATTCCAGGTAATGGACAATTCTTGTAGCAGTGTCCATACCCGCATTCTTGACAGAAGGATGTGTATTGTCTCTTGTAAGGACATTCTACAATTCGATGGCCTTTGTTGCATCCGTAGCAACCATAGTTTCTACCACCTTGACGCTGAGGCTGAGCTGCGTAGGTAATATTCATTAATGCCAGGATCTACAAATGGTTCATTTGGCCCATACCATTGCTACTGCTCAGGTTAAGGTGATGCTTGTGCCTCATGTTTTGCCGCTGCTAAATTTATGTGAGCCACTTGGTTGTTAGCTAGCCCTGGTGGTGCAGGTAAGGTCATGTACTACTGATTGTTCGACGCACCATACCTCGGTGCTGCATTAGGTACCCCATGATGATAAGAATAAGAGGTTTGATAAGAATCCCTCTTTTGTTGTATAATCCGGGGGCTAAATGGACAAAATGTCATCTCTTGCGATGATGCGTTGCACAAATGGCAGAATTTTTGTGTCAATCTCAGATTTTGCCTTAAGCCGGACACTCATTGGCTGTATGGTTTTGAATGCAAACTGAACACTATATATTTTCTCGATGGGGATACTGCAGCAGGTTCTGTTCTGGTGGATTGGGATTTGGTGCTACAGATCCTTGCAAGGCCTTCAATTTTTTGATGAAACTGTGCCATCAGTTGTTCCATTTGCTACTTGTGTAGCTTGATCATTTGTTCCATTAGTAGCTCGGGGAATATGTTGGATGAGTTGGATGAGGATGATGCTACCGAGGGAGTTGTACTGTGGGTGGTTGGATAAGATTCATCGTCGGAACCCTCATCCTCTTCCGTGATGGCATCTTCCATTGCTTCCTGCAAAGTAGTATACTACTCTCATCTTTTGAGCTCTCTTTTGATATTACGTGGTAACTCCATGAAGAACCACATGATTGGGAGTTAGGGCTGCGTTGCACTCGAATCTCAGATGTTTGATCCATTCGGTATAGTCCCTGACCCTTTCTCTTTTTCCCATCTTCACTTTACTCAGCAGGAGGCACGAGTCTTCCAAAAACTTTCTTGTTTTAAAGCGTGTGATAAGAGCCACTTTAACTGCTTCCCAAGTGGTTTTTTCTTCTTTTGAAATGTTGAAGAACCAATCTTGTGCAACTGTCACTAAAAACATCGGGAACAACATCAATTTCTCTATCAATGTCCGCTTGCCGTAGATTTCACATGGTTGCTCATAGATCTGGAAGAATCTGATAGGATCTGATGACCCAACATATTTAGACATTTTCATTCGTAGTGCCCTCTGGACTGCTTGTAATGGTGTGACATGTACAAGTTGACCCATTGGATCCATTACTGGTTCTGCCTCGACTTGCGTAGCTGTCACTCTGGGAAGATTTGGTGCTTGATTTGATGTTCTTCTCGTGATTGATCGTCCGGATCTTAGATTCATTCAGCAATAGGATCCAAGGATGTCGGATCTTATTGGTGTAGTGGAATGCAATCTGGATCTTAGGAAATCAGATCAATTTGATAGGCCGATAGTGTGATTTTAGGCCTCTTATGGTGGTTTTTTCTTGATAACTTTTTGATCCTTGCTCCGATTGGCATGAGATTCTCACAGTAGTTGGATCTGATGTGGATCTACTACTGATCTAGTTTGTGAAGTTACTCGTGCAAGGGTTGGTTGTGCAAGAGTTGGATGTGTGAGGGTTTCTTCACTGTTTTGCAATCAAAAAACTTGATTTTTCAAAAATTACTAGGAAGTAACTCTCGCAAGTATCACATGTGCTTTATCTGGTATGGATCTAGCTCTGGTAATCTCTGCAAAGGTTAACTCTTAACTCTTGCAGGAAGTAAAAATTTTACTGTCTACGAGGGTTCAGAATCATTTTTTTGCTCTGATCTTCACCAATAATTTGTACAACTCTTTGCTCTGCAGAATCTTCACCAATAATTCGTACTAACTCTCGCAAACTTCATCACTAATGTAAAATGACATTCTGAAGCCAATAGAATGGTCTGCAAAGATTAGTTCTGGAAGGATTTTCTGGATCTTCTAATTTTGTTGATCTTTTAGCACTTAAATCCAATTTTTTGCTCACTAGGATCAAACTAACTCTTGCAGGCTCTTCTCTGTCCTTGTCTCACTGAGATGGAACTTCGGAATTCTCTATGAGGGTTCTTGGCCACTAGAGCTGAAAATTTTTGTGACTGTGAGGGTTCTGCTAGATTTTTCTATCTTTTTTCACTAGGAACCTTCACAAGAGTACTTCCTAATTCTTTGTGTCTTGGTCTTATAGAGATGGAACTTCGGAGAGCTCTGCGACAGTTCTTATGAAGATTTGAATTTTTTTGGTTTTTTATAAGGGTTTTTTGAATTTATTATGCTTTTTATCTTATTTTTCAAAATATGCTTGGAACTAACTCTCGTAGGCTTCTATGCAGGTCTAGGACAGTACCCTGGAGCTGCTGCCAATCATGTGAGGGTTGGTTCCCGCTGGGTTTGGAAAAAACAAAATCTGATGAAAAATGTTGTCTCTTTTCTCTCCAAAATATAAATTTGAGTGTTTTTTGGGTTTTACAAAGTTTTTGACTGGATGTCAAGCCTTTAGAGGCTGTTTAGAGCCTCCTCTACCCTCTCACACCTCCTCCGCTACCTGTGAATAGTCCAAGCACACAAAAATGCAGAAAACAAGCTAACTCTACCCAAAATCTACCTAAAAACAACTAAAAAAGCAACTAAACTAGTTAGTAAAAGCCTATCCCTGGCAACAACGCCACTGTAGGGATCTAGATTTTAGTCGGTGAGCAGCCCTTCCGCCTGTCAAAGAGGGTTCATTCACTGGATAGGTGTCTAACTATGCAAAGATGCTACTTTTAGTTGCTTCCTACCCTTTACACTAACTCTACCACCTGGAAGAGAGAGAGAGAGTGGAGGTTAGCTCACTTGCTCATTTTACTTGCTAGAGGAGAAACATAAACTATGGAAACAACGAAAGCATGAACTTGAAAGCATAAGTAAAACAACAATAGCAATAGCAAGCATTGAATAGCAAATGAGGATGTTTCTTCTTAAAAAATGATAGAGCTTTCTCCTTCTCATTAAGCATGCAAATATGGTACAAGAGGTGCCTTTTTATCGATGGGGAAGGCCCTTGCCCCAAAATCCTATTGGCTACTTCTATAAATATGTGCACTAATTTAACCATCCATCTTGGGCCCAATCTAATCCAAGGGTCTTAAAAAAGTAATTAGAATTCACAAGATTCATGTGAGTCTCAATTTGGACCCAACTTTGAAAGTTTGAGACTAAGTTTATTATCTTGACATTGTGGCCTCAAATTTTATTTTATTAACAATAGGGCCCAAGTCTTTTATTCTTTATACAACTTAACTTGCGTGCTCATTGGGCCATGGGCTTATATACGCATGATGCCACGACCCTCGCAACTATTTTACCTTTTATTTTTTCAACTTTATTTATTTACAATATGTTGGGAATACCCCCAACTAACATTACTATTTTGTGATATTCAAAGTGCCATTGCCTTGTCAGCCAACCCTATATTTCATTCTAGGAGTAAGCACATTGAACTCAAGTATTACTATGTCAGAAGCAAAGTTTTCAACAAAGAGGTCAGATTGCAGTACTATCAAACGCAAGATATGACAACATATATTTTTACTAAAGCATCAAGCTTGGATGAAAACAGAAAGTTTTGTGCAAAACTAAGTTTAAAGGTCAAGGCATTTATGGATTTAGATTAAGGGGGAGTGTTGGATTATTCTCCTACTAATCGAATAATGGACATTTTAATCTTCGTCCAACTTTTATTCACACCTATAGATTTCTTCGTATTTTTACACAGTGTGCATAACTACTCGGAAACAGTTTACAGTGTCGGCATTTTCGGGATTTTTGCCTTTCGAAAATTCTCTCACTTTGGCTTGTTCGCAATTAGTTACTTAACTAGAATACAGCCTATTGAGCGTGGATTCCAGACTCAGCAGCTTGGACTGAATTCTGTCCTTGCGAAATGTTGAAATAATTAGAAAGTTATTCAACAAATGCGCGACCGTCTGAATGACGAGTTCCATGATAGCATCTATCAGGTAACAATTGTTAGTCTAGATTGGGATTTCTGGTGCAGTTTGGGTGACGAAAGGTTTGATCAGAGTTTTGGCTTGGCGATGGGAGATGGGCTGACAATCACCGGACATAATGCCAATGGTGACCATCGAGTCTAGGTTAATCCTGACCTTGTACATGGTACCTTGCTTCCCAGGTGGCGTAAGCGTGAAGGGCGAGGCCCATGTTAATCTCAGAATTGAAAAGCGTTGGGAAAAATCCCATTGCCTCAAGAAGTGGGCTGGTTGTCTGTAGCCATGGTTGGATCAGAGCGTTAGAGGGTAAGGGCCAAATCTGTGTGGCCTCAGGGATTTCATGTTGGATCACTTGCTTGGTGTCAGAGTCTTTAGAGGATGAGGCGGCCATGTTAGCAGTGATGATTAAAGGGCGAAAAAGTAGGAAAAATAGTGAAAAAGGTAAAAAGGTGTGGAAACAGCAAAACACTGTGAATTACGAGTGTCAGATGGCAAGAATTATAGTTCAGAACATAGATCTGGGTTCAGTATGAGTAGATGATATCTTGTAGAAAAATTGGTCACAAACAGAGAACTTGGTATTTTTAGTGTAAATTTCGGCAGAGCTTTGCTAGCAAAGGTGACAAATGACTCGAATTAAGCCCTTATATAGCGGAATTTAGAGTGCGTATTAGGTGGTATCCACTTTCCCTTGTTCAGTTCCACCCAAATTTTGGCAGGGACCTTCTTCACAAAATTATAAGACCTTAGGAAAGTCTGCGAGAGTTCAGATGATTTGACTGCCATGCGAAGGTTCTGCGAGGGTTCAGACTGTCTGCAAGGGTTCAACTCTTGCAGGTAGTGATCTCTCGCACAACTTGTTTCTGTGATTAAATTTTCAAGATCAGACCATGTAGGCAGGCTAATTATACTGCTCTGATTCCATTTAGGCACCTTGTGAGAGTTGGTAGGATGATCTTGATGCTCTGCGAGGGTTCTGAAGATTCAGCTTCTGGGAACCCTCACACACACTAAAAAATGATGATTCCTCCATCAAAAACTCTGGCAGAGATTTTATAGATGCATTTAGGTCAGATCTAGTGATTGTCCAAGTTTCAAGAGCTATTTCCTAGAGGATCTCCAAAAATCATGAAAAAAGTGCTCTTTTAGAGTGTTTTTTGACGAGATCTTGAGATTCTCTGATTTTTAACTTTTACAAACTGGTAATCAGCTTCATCCATGTTGGATCTGACTATTGATAGTTCTCTGAAAGTTTTGATGGACATCTGGTAACAGATGCATCAATTTTTGGTGAATTTTGCCCTTAATTTGCCATAGTTACTGAGATCGAGGTCTCTGATCTGCAAATTTAGGGGCTTAATGGCATAATCTGATGATCTGTTTCCTCCTTGATCTCATTTGGATCTGGATGCCTCTTGGATTCTAATGAATTTTTCTGATCTTACCAGATCTGGCTGAATCTTGGTGGATCTAGCTTGATTTGGCTTGACCTTCCTAGATCTAGTGGTGATGGTTTATCAGAATAGCTTTTCGTAACGTGCCACCACCAATCTGGATCTATCTTACTGTGGTGGCCAGTACTTGTGCAACCGGCTACCGTTGATGGGTGTGTGGAATGGCGTCCCATCTAGTTTCTCTAAATTCAAGACTCCATGATTAAGAATTTCTTGGATCCGATAAGGACCTTTGCCTATGAATTTTAATTTTCCCTTGATCGCCTTGGATTTATACATCAGGACTAGATCTCCGGAACAAAGATTCTTCTTTTGTAACCTACAATCGTGCCATGCTTTGCGTCTTTTTTTTTCAGCTGCCAGTGCATGCACAACTAGTAAGCATGTTCCACAGAGTTTATGTAGAGCTTCGTGGCGTAGTTGTAGAGATTTGGACTCATTAAGGCGTTGCGTGGTAGCAATCCTTAATGAAGGAACTAGAAACTCTACTGACATGACAGCATCCTAACCATATACCAATTGGAAAGGTGTTTGATCAGTGCTTCCCTTTTTTTTTGCCTGAATGCCCACAGAACAGCATGCAACTTATGTTCCCAATCTGATCTGCTAGCTTCAACTGTTTTCGTGAGCATGCTACACAGGATCTTATTGGATGATTTTGCTTGCCCATTACCACGAGGATAATAAGACGTATTGGTTCTGTGGATCACGAAGAATTCCTCCAACAGGACCTTGATGGTCTCATTGATGAAATGACTTCCACGATCGCTGACTAGCTCCACCGAGCATCCAGAGCGCATAATGATATTTTCATAGAGGAACTTGGTCCTAACATTAGCTACTCTTACTACCTTGGCTTCGACCCACTTGGCGAGGTGGTCTGTGGCTACGATTATGTATCAAGCCTGGGAATTCCTTGCTGTAGGGTGAATTGGACCGACGTAATCTAATCCCCACTTTTCGAATGGTGCTTGGGCTAAGATCGGGTGCAGTAGGTCATAATTCAATCTCGTTGGTCTTCTCGCCCTTTGGCACACATCACACTTTCTCAGGTAGTCCTCCGTATTCTTGTGAATCATTGGCCACCAACATCCTGATTGCAGGATCTTGCGAACTGTAATGTCAGATGCACAATGGCCTCCACCCATGCCTTCATGTGAAAGCAAAATGATTTGGGTGGCCTCATGAGGGAGAATACACCGCCGAAGAATACCATCTGGACCTCTTCGATACAACTGGCTAGCAATCAGCTGATAAGGTCTCGCCTTCAAGATCAATTTCCACTGTTCCACCTTTGGTAGTGATTTGTTTGGTTGGCTTCGCATTAGATGTTCAACAATGTCGGCAGCCCATTCTGGTACTGTGTCCACATAAAATAAGGCAGCATCGGCCAGCTCTTCGTCGGGTTGGGTTGCAATCTCCTTTCCCTTTATTCGTGACACATGATCTGCCATGTAGTGTTGTTTTCCCTTGCAAACTACTATCCAAAAATCAAACTCCAACAACATAATTAGCCATCTGGTGATTCTTCCGATGTTGCGAGTTTTGTTAACGAGATAGAGCAAGGGTTGATGGTCCGTATAAAAAACGAAATGTGTGGCCATCAGGTAGTGCCAAAATTTCTTAACCGCATAGATCATTGCCAGTGCTTTCCGCTTTGTGGTTGAATAATTCATTTCTGTATCATTGAGCTGTCGGCTTGCAAATGGGATTGGAAAATCCTTTTTGTGCTCACCTAGCTGGGTTAAGACTGCTCCAACTGCATACTTTGATCCATCCATATGCACATGAAACTCAATGGACCAATTGGGTGGGCGTAAGATTGGTGCTAAAACCAATGCATCCTTAAGCTTCTGGAAAGCCTTTAGGGGTTCTTCATTCGAATGTGGATCCGCTGTGAGCTTGTAAATTGGTCGGGCTAACTCTGCAAAATCCATAATGAAGATCCTATAATAGTTAGCATGACCCATGAAGATGTAGACTTCGCGGATCGTCCCCGGTGGTGGTAGATCAACAATGATCCTGAACTTTGATAGTTCTATGGCAATCCCATGTCTTGACACTATATGGCCGAGAATCAAGTCATGTGTCATCCAGAATTGACATTTTTCTGGATTCAGGGAGATCTGGAAGTTGTAGCATTTTTGTAACACTTTTTTTGAATTGGATAAGTGTTCTGAGTCTGGTCCATGCATGCACAGACGTCCAAAAAAAATTTCAAAATTTTTTGCAAATAATCCTTGAATCCCGCCTGCATGACTCGTTGGAAGGTGTTTGGGGCATTGCAAAGTCCGAATGGCATGACTTTATAGGCATAGGTTCTCCATTCCGTGGCAAACGTTGTTTTGTGTTGGTCTTGGGGGTAGCCGTTGAAGCCGTCCAGAAAACTGTAGGCTTCGACGCCAAGTACTCTATCGAGGACACTTTTAGTAAATGGTAAGGAGAAATAATCCATTTTGGTGAGTGCATTTAGCGCCTTTATATTCACACAAATCCTCATTTTGTCGTTCTTCTTGGGTACTATAGCTATCGACGATACCCATTCCGTGTGTTCAATTTCATAAATGAAATCTGCATCTATCAGCTTATGCAACTCCTTCTTGATCAGCTCTGTATAATTCGGGTTTTAGCGGTAGTAACGGCTTACCTTGGGGACTGCTCCATCCACCAAGGGTATGGTGTGTTGGACTATTGTTGGTGGAATGTCTTTCAGGTCACTATAAATCCAAGAAAAACAGTCCTTATAGTCCACCAACAAGGATTGTAGTCTCTTGAACTGTGTGGGCATTAACTGCTCTCCCACATGCACTATCTTTTCTTCTTCACCTGGCGCGGCAAGATTCATTGGCTGTGTTCAGGCAGGTCCCTCGAAGACTTGTTCCGTAGGTGCCTGACTTTGATCAGGTTCTCTTTGGGCTTGCGGCATCATGATTACCATGTCGTCCAAGGTATAATTCTTGAAAGTCTCATGCATTTCCTGAATTGGCACTCGTCCATATTTCTCTTTCAGCATATTGATCTTAGCCCGACAAGTTCCGTCCATCTCATGACATCCATTTCTGAATCATAGTGACCTCCCTTGGCTAGCCTTGGGCGATCAATCGTGTGATCTGTTGTAGATGATCTGTCATCAGTCTTGGGTGCAATAGGTTTCACCGCCCATGTGGTTGGATCAAACCCTTACAGCTTGCTCTCTGTTCTAGAAGGTGAGTTTTCCCGTACCCCAGTTGTGTACTACTTGTGCAGTCCTCAACCATGGTCTTCCCAGTAACACACGATATGCAGTTGGAGATTTAGGTATATCCATGACTACAAAAGTGATCACAAACTGCATGCTTGCTATTTTTACATGGATATCGGCAGCTACATCTTTTGGTTTCACACAGGATTGATCTGCCAGCTTGATGGTGAATCTTGCTGGCTTTAATCCTTGTAAACCCCACTTTTCATACTAGTGAAGATAAAATTGACACCTAATCCTCCATCTACTACTGTTGCCTCATCCTTGTATCCCTTGTGTTTGATTGGAAAAGTGATGTTGTATTCCTCGCTTTCCCATGCTGTCCCGATGTGGAGGACGTTATTCGTTTCATCACAGCCCGTACAATATATGGGCTCAGGCGCTACTGGCTCCTCATCCACTTTGGCCCATTCAGCTAGAAGGCTTTTCGCTTGTGGTGCAATCCGCAGTAGTTCTCCGAATGGTAAACTACCACGGCTTGCCAATAAAAGTGTGAGCCTTTTAGTGTGTGGTTCCTCGAGCTCCATCGATCATTCTAATCAGTGCGCAATGGTGAGCCCGCTTGCGGTTCCTGTCCGCCGCCAACTGGAGGTTCCGTGGGATCATCCCTTTCCTACTCTTTTTCATCCACTTGTGCCTTCTGTACCCAGTGTCATATTTTCGGTACTGTCTTATTTCTTCCCTCACATTCGGATATGGCACTGAAGTTGAGGGTTAGTCGTCAGTGACCGAGGGTGGTGGTGAGAGAGCCACTTCCTTCCTCTTCTATGCTTGCGTGACGGCTAACACAGGAGCGTGGAATTGGTGTCTTTTCGATGGCATCCCTGTTGGAACTACTGGTTGTTGTATCACAATGAAGTTGAGAGGTGCACTGTGTTGAATTTTAGAGTTTTTAGGACAATAATAATTGTACTTTACAATCATAGAGAGTTATTGGTTGCTTAATCAATGGATCTATCAAGTTCTACACATTAGATTTTGATCTAGATTCACTACACTTGGATTTAAGCAAGAGCAATGGATCAACACATCATAAACTAGTGAGAGCGGCCTCACACGTGTGGAGTACTATCCAAAGTACGGCCTGCACCTGAAACAACAAGTACAATAATCCTAGATAGCAATCATTCATAGAAATCACAAGACAAATGACTAGAAACCTCACAATCTTACTCTCAGAATACTCATCCTATGCTTGTAATATCTTCCTAGAATCCATATCCAAGCTAGCTGGGAAAGCCTTAGTGAGGGTTAGTTGGGAGAAGCCATAACTCGATCTAGTTGGAGCCATAGCCCATGTGGATGCTAAAGATACAATATTGGCGTCATTGCCGTTTTTTTTTCTTTTGTTTTCTCTACTTTACGAGCACTGTTCTCTGTTTGTTTTTTTTACTTTACGAAAGTCTCATCGAGGGTTTAGGGTTTTTGAAAAACGGCTCTTTGAGAGTTTGTGCAAGCCTCCTTGAGGATTTTTGAGCAAAGACGGCTCCTTGAGGGTTTGCGCAATCATTGAGGGTTTTTTGTGTGTTTTCAGGAGAGGGATGTTTACACCATTGGTGCTCGTGAGGAGGTGCACCATATCCGAAGCGCACCAGGGAGGCCCATTTGTAGCTCGTTAGCAGCGCATGAGGTCTTGGAGCATACTGGATATCAACAATCAAACAAATTAGCCCCACGTATTCAGAGTATAAATGAACGGAGTCTAGTGTGAAAGGAATACTTGTAGCTGATAGAACTCATGCAATAATAGCTAAAGAGACTTCATAAGATCCGATTCTCCTGCAAATTTATGTCTAGCAACTAATAGTAGTTACAGGTTTCATGTGGGGTGGGGTACCAGATGTTATGCACACAGAAAATGAAAGTATTTGAAGTTGCGTTTGGAAGGAAGAAGATTTTCTAACTATTGGCTGATTCTGACGAATCCCCAAGATACTTAGCCACTGGCTACCCAAGAGCACCTCTCACCTTAGACCGAGGAGGTCTTTAAGAAGACGAGACGAACGAAGACTGAGAGCCGAGAGATACTAGTTAATACTGTCAAGTGGAAACTGTGTAAGCCTCGTGGTGAATCCCGAAAGATGGAATGACCATGTAGGAACTAGTATTTCTACGCAAAGTAATAAATGCAAGTAGGCCCCTCTTAGAAAAGTAGAGTGAGCCACCTTTTGATGGTGACACCTAGTGGAGAGCATATTTGCACTTGTAATTTGTGTAATGTGGAAATGCCACTAGGATGTCACCTAATGAGCTCTCTTGCTTATTTAAGAGACTCCCCCTTTGTAGAAGGAAAGCTTTTTGTAAATGTATCAACTCCATGCTGAAATGAGAAGATCTTCCATGAGTTTTGATGCATTCTTGAGCTCATGCTCAACTACAAGACTCAAGTGCTTCAATAGTACATTCTCGTGCACGAATTTGGAAGTTGTATGGAGGAGATGGCAAGCACATCTTGCAAAATTTGCTCAAAACATTAACAAAACCTTTCAATCTTTAAAATGTAGCTCGTACTTGGAAATCCAAAGTTGTGATGTCCCAAAAAGAGTTGATGAGAGCCTAGACACCTACATGTACTCTCATGGTGTCATGAAATGCTAGCATAAAGCAAGGACAAAGATTCAAACTATGAAATGCTTTGTGTAGAAGTGCCTATCACATGCAAAAGTGTTGCTTGCAAAGCAAGTAGGCTACAAAATGCTTTACACAAAAGTGTGTCATCTTGGGAGCTCCCTGCTAGCTCATTGGGAGTTTCGATGTAACTTTGGATGATATTTGGAGCTACAACAAAGAGTTGAGAGGGAGTGCCATCATCGTCAAAATCAACAACCAACAGTGGAGTGAAGTAGGAGGCATGCCATCACTAGAATTGTGAATAAATCTGGAGTGAAACACGAATGTCAAGGGTTGAAGGCCATAGTGGCGTGGATGAAAAGATGAAAAACAAGAACATAAAAATAAGCGAGAAGATATAATGATGTGCAAATTTGTAATACATGTTTCATTATGTTCGTATTTGATACTCTGGCACAAGGCAATGAATTAAATTTTCCCTTGCCTTGGGGAAATCTTCGGAGTGGCTTGGGGTAATATATCTTGCTGACCAGGTTTTTTTGATCCTACTACCAATACCAAGAAACCTGTTTCTTTGTCGGTAGTTAATAAATGATGTAATAGGCTTGTATATTATGTGGTACCATAGTTGATACAAGGCATGGCCATATACACCTTCCGATATTGGTCCCAACTCCCTTTGATGTGCCTATACAACATTCAACCAACATATGGGTACACAAGGGGCCAAGTGTTTTATAAGGACCAATGCCCCACATTTGCCTTAGGCTACGGTGTCACACACACAAGGCTAAGTGCATTCCAAAAATAAACAATTTTGGACTTATCTCCCAACAGCTACACTAATAATAGTACAAGGCTTTTAGACAAGGCCACCTAGAGGTAAATGCAAGTGGAATCCATATGAATTTGATAAACTTAATCATGAATATCATTGGACACAAGAGACCATCATCCAACCACTTATCATCGTACCTCCCCCCCAAACTAGACTTTCTCCATACTGGTATTGCCACATAGATGCCACCTAGGGATACATCTCGCCTTGTCTGAAAGGAGAGAGGGCCACTTGAAGTAGTCTCAACGAATGAGAAAGAAGTATTAGGGTTGTCTCCTACTTACAGGTTGGTCATTTGACTTCAGGACAAGCGATGGGCTTTATGGAACAAATAACTAGATTTCATATAGGCTCATAATAAGCAAGTATCATTTGACTTCAGGACAAGCGATGGGCTTTATGGAACAAATAACTAGATTTCTTATAGGCTCATAATAAGCAAGTAAAAATGAAAGAACACTGAAAACATAGATCTTCTCACACATCCTTGCCCTAGGGATGTCCTTAGAGTTAGGAACCTCGAGCCTCAAGCCCCAAGTTCTTAGATCTAGAAAAGTCCTCTTCTGGGGGGTTTCCCCTGTACATGAAATCATTGTGCCGTTTTATGAAAAGACTTCAATGTGACCATATCATCATGACGGTACAAAAAGTTAAGAGTTATGATCCAAACAATCTATCGACCAAATGTACAATGAAACTTCAAAATTTTTTTGTCCCATATTTCACAGGGGAGAAGGGCTTGTTTACAGCCCTACCGCCAAGAACTGTAAGGCTTAATACGCCGACCTTCCTCCACCTGCAAACTAAAATCGGGAATTCGGACCATGGTCACATTAGTTCTAACATACCTCTTGGGACCTCTTCATGCAAGAGATAATGTCACACAAGAATCCCAAAAAAAACAAAAAAAGAGCATTAGGGGCCTTGGCCCTTTTACTTTATGTAGGCCTGTCAGGACGCAAGGTGCGTGGTGTCTTTGACCAATAGCCGACGGCCGCGTGGACACCATACAGAAATAACTCTCGATCGACACCGTTGATGTACCGTCGATCTCGCCCTCGACCTTTTCCCCCGAGGCCTCACGAAGGCCTTTATGAAGATTCTCGTCTCTCCCTGGCTATGGCGCCATAGAGCTCTCGTCTTTCTTTCCTGTCACGAAGACGACCGACTGCTGTGGCTCCATCGGACATTGCTGTGTTCTGATCGATCGATCCATGGATCGGAAAGCCGGAAATCTGATTCCTACTCTCAGCTGGATGTGTGAGATGACTGATTGTTTGATCTGTAATTCTGGATGTGGGAGATGGCTGATTGCTTGATCTTTGATTCTGGATGTTACTTGCTTGGTCAATCGTCTGTTTCTGTGCGTTTTTCGCCTGTGTCTGTTTTCTGGTTTTGGTAAAGAAGGGCGGGGCGTTGCGGAAATTTGGTTGAGTATGCTGTAATTCTGCGGATCTGCATGGTTTTTATGCTTGAGCTTTGATTGAATGCTGGTTGATATTTGAGGCTTTTGTTGTTGTGTCTGCGATTTGGATTGTAATGTTTAATGCTGCCTTATAGTGGCGGGATCGAGTCTCGGGAGCTGATTTTCTGCCCTGTCTTCGGAACACGTTCAAGGCGTTTGTGTAGTTCGCTGCTTCAAGTCTTCGTCGATAACTTATTCAATAAGCTAGAATCTTGCCAATACGCAATATGCTAAAATTCAGTGTATCGTCCCTACTTTTAAGACTAAGACAATCACCTTTGGTATTGCGCTGCTTGATTTTTTTCTCAATCGGACTTGCTTGCTCTTTTAGTTTGAAATAAATTTGGCATTTACTTACGGGTTTGGTGTGATGGTCGCTGAGCATATGGAGATCGATGGGTCTTTGAGGACCAACATGAAAAGAATGTTTAGTTACAAGAATCGCAATGGTAATTGCCATTCATTCTTGGACACGTTTTGATCATTAGTTTGTCATCTACAAAAAAATTGGAATCGCATTTGAAAGTGTCAACATGTGAAGATCTGAGCAATTTATTCTCTATGAGAAAATGTAATACTTACCTGAATTGCAGTCGCTGATGGAAAATTGCACGAGGGTACGGATGAACCTGAAGTTTTTACTCCTCCCCAAGGAACACGAGTTCCTGCAAGGCTGCGCTTGTCAGTGAGCACAAAGCAGATGGAGGTTTATGGTGGCGCTGCACAAGAACCACAAGGGGACGAATCCTCCGTGGCCAAAAGGAAGCGAGCGCTATTTGACCCTGTTACAAGCCGTAGTTTTCCAAATGTAGACGGTTTGCTTCCTCCTCCTGACTTTGAAGCTACTTCTTATCCGCAGGGTTGGGTGATTGGTAAAAAGCGGAAGCTTGTAAACGTTGACGTTGTGGAGAGCATGCGAAGGATTGCCGTGCACGAGATGAACCGCAAGGTCTGTCCTTGTTGTTTGCCATCTCTTCCTTCAGTACAATTCGCAAGTTTTTGGTTTTAATCTTGTGGCAACGAGCATCCTATCTTTCTCGTCTGACGCAGAGGGAGTTGAGAGGACTTTCGTAATTTGATCTACCTATACTATTGTTGTTTAAACAATCAGGTGTCTTAGACTTGGTATTCTTACACAACTGATTTGAGATTGTTGTCAAGGGAGGCTTAATGATATGTTAATTTTGACGATGTGCAGGATCGAGAGATTGACGGTTTAAATGAGCAATTGAAAGAGGATTCACGAACAATGCAGCTTTTGCAACTTCAGCTACAGCAGGAAAAGTCCAAACGCTTGCAGGCTGAGAGAGAAAACACTTTGCTACATGGGCAGATTACCATGCTGATGAACATGATTGATGAAGGTGAAGCTGTTGATCCTTTGAATCATGAGAGTTGATTGAAGATGTAAATGGCAAGATACGGACATCCGAGGTATTTTTACCACAAAAAGCTGTTGCTTGTTTATTCGGCTGGGCAACTGTTTGCAGCTCGTGGAATCACTTCATCTGTATCATGTCGTCAATTGGAATCCATGGTTACAGATTTCGAGCATGAGTTTCTTGGTTCAGACTAGTAGTCCAAAGGGAATGATTGGCGATTTACATGGAGTGAGATTTCAGTGATTCTCTAAAAGTTCATGTGAGGAAAATGGCTGACTCCATTGTGGATTAATAGGATCTCTTTCAGTAAGATTGTCCTTGTCCTTGTATAAAACTGTGAAAAAGTAACTTAAAAAAATAGGGTTCATCTATATTGAAAGAAATAAACTTCTTGTTTGTGAGAATAAGTTGAAGGATCTAGATAGATACTTGACGTGTCCAAAAAGTTCTTTCCATTTTGTACAATTTAGGTACCCTATTATCACATAAGATTTCCGCAAAATTTAAGCTATTTTGCATTGAGAAGTGTATCTGAACCATTATTTTTTGGTCCGGGTGCTATTGAATAAGCTATTTGAAATAAGATTGATATTATGCACGGTGAGATTTTGTGGTACAATGACAACTAGATTCCTTGCGGTTATGTAATTTTGAAACTAGATTTCAAAGATAAATAAAGAAATTTTGTTAGTTTGGAGTATGTTATGTACATCTTTGTGGTTACAATATTACTGCACCTATGGTCCCATTCATAGTTACGCTGCTTCTTTTAGAACACCCCTTTTTGGGATGTTCCTACAAAATGTAGTGATAAACATCTGTTTTGGCTGTACAAAATGGCTGAGAAATGGCTAATAATAATCTCCTTCTGAAAAAAGTGAACTCAAGGTTTGATGAACGAGTGATAGGTTACTTTGGAGTTGGTATTTGGGGATATGTAACAATCTATGTTAAAGTGTTTTAATTACTATATCTTGGGACCTCAAGTCTCAATTTATAATTTAGGGTTTTTAGAGGTAAGGAATATTGAACTATTTAGGGTTTCTAACTTTCTACATATCTTATCATATCTATAGCAAGGTATATTATATTTGTAAGATTGTATACTCTATGATATGAAGTATCTATATGTGGATTTTGCATAGTATCTATGTACATATTTGATTTAAATAGCGTAAGTTTTATAATACTATAACATCGATCATATTGTAATTTGAATTAGAAACCCTAATCTAAATAGACACATAATTGGACATAATCGATGTATTATATAGATTATAAAGCATCATCTTTGATGCTTAAACTGACCTAAGATTTACATCCTATCTCACTTTAGATGTAGGCAATGTAGCATTCAAACACTTGAAACACGCGAGATGCCATTGTCATTCTAAAGTGTTTCCTTTGGGTTTTCATCAGTCCGATTGTTAAAATTAGGGTTAGAAGCTCAAATTGATTGTAAACATGGTTGAATGAGCATGTAAATTGAATCTACAATGCCAAAAAATGTCATACCTTTTAATCGTTGATTAGGATGGAATGTGCTCGGGGAGTTGAAAGCTTGAGCAACTTATTTTTTATTTAGGGCTTGATTGCGCCCAAAAGAAAAATGACTTGAGTTTTGAGGTTAAACATGCTTGAAATGCTGAGGTTTTGAACAAGTTTGAAAAACTATCGACATGAGTCTGAAATGTAAGTATTAGATACTACTAACATCTAGATAGATCTATATAGATACTTTAAATTTAGTTCAAATTGAAAGATCAACTTATGGATCTCATATTTAAACTCGAGAATGTGAAGACATGTGAAGTGGTTCATAAAAACATTTCCTTGGTAGAGACGCTTTAGAGCTAGGCGAAGTTCTTGGAATTCTAAGCAAGTGAGTGAATTTGTGTAGAAAGTCAGCCCATGGAGAGCTCTTTGGGGTCTAAGAGATCTTCACATTATTGTGTAAAGTTTACCAACTTTGAATAGTCCCATTTACTATTATTAGTTGGACCCATGTGGCCTTGTTGAATCATTATCATTGGTACCTTCTTGTACATACTACATTGGCATCGGGCTTATGCTAGTCATAATCATTAGTAGTTTTTGAGTGGAGCCCTCTAAAGTTCCAAATACAATGTTTCTAAGGGTGTTACTAGTCAATTTAGCGATAGTTTTTGTGCTTTTGAGTTTTTTGTCGGCAAGGCAGCGCAATTTGGAAACATTAACCCCAATCCACCATGACACAGGCTGTCAAAGTTCAAAGACAACCACAAGACAAAGCTAAGATTTAGAATTTGTCATGATTCATCAAAAAGTGGCTATAAAATTTAGATAATAAAACTTGGCAATGGCGATGATAATGAGTTGCGTATGTTACCCTCCCTCAACCACGCGGGCCCAGTGGAGAACTCTATGGTTTCCTACCTAAACACCTGGAGCTCGTCCAAGAGCTTATGATGCTGGTATACTTCAGGATGAACTTGGGAGCTTAGGCATTTTAGCCATCACTGAGCTCCATATCATCATATTGTTAGTCGCTGGATCTTCTCAAGCCTGTAACATTTGAATTTTGAATTCAATACTTTATATTAAGATTCAACAATCAAGACTCAAGAATGATGAGTCATAGTTAAAAAAAAAACCTCAATCGAAGATCCATCAGATCATTTTGAATTGAATACTTAATATTAAGATTCAACAATCAAGACTCAAGAATGATGAGTCATAGTTAAAAAAAAAACATCAATCGAAGATTCATCAGTTCAAATTGCAAACTTCAAAGTTTAGACTTCAAAATAGAATTCCAAAATAGGACTATAACATCATTGGTGGTCGTGTGATACTGTAGTTGCTCGCCAACTTGTCCATCAACCCATATAGAAGGCCCAAATATAAGGCCCATGACAGGTCTGCAAGTCCACGACCATGGCTCATGCCTCATTCCAAACGAAGATGAGAGCATGACTCACTCCCCCATTAGTTCGAAACGATCATTTGCCTCAAGTTTGCATGAACTTTCCTGCACTCCAAGAGAATTTCCATTAGTACAATCATCAAAGCAAGAACATAATTATGAATCGTGATAGATGATATTAGATAGAATCTAGATTATAAACGCGTAGAAGTGTAGAAAAATAAGAAGGTTCAAGTTTTCAACATACACAATGGCAAATCCAGTGAGTCAATTATCACATTAGTGAGTTACAAACTTGGTGGGGGCCAGGGATTTCGATGGATCTCAAAAAGATCGTTCCCATGTAGGAAGAAACGAAGATATTCAATATGTGCACTTTCTTACATTGCTCTAACCATTAGAGATGATGGTGCAGTCATACCTAGTTCATAGCATTGTAGTAATGATCAACCCTGATTCTTGACACTTGAACTTTCATATTTAGTAGCAACTTGCAAATACAAAATCCGAAGTGCAAGGTTGAAAATTAAAATCATTAAGTAGTAACTAGTTACTACTTAAAAGCTATAACTTAGAAGCAAAGTTCAAACTTGAAAGATGCAATGGGCATAGAGTATTAGAGTGCATATTGGGCCTATGCCAAACTGAGATGCTCTAGCTGCAGGTCAATTGAAGCCCGCTTAGCAACAAGTGATCTTGTCTTGAGATTCATGGATGGCCTCGGCCACTCCTACCCTATCTTG
Organism: Diphasiastrum complanatum; assembly: GCA_029204225.1. Classification (NCBI taxonomy): domain Eukaryota; kingdom Viridiplantae; phylum Streptophyta; class Lycopodiopsida; order Lycopodiales; family Lycopodiaceae; genus Diphasiastrum; species Diphasiastrum complanatum. The sequence continues at coordinate 10,481,316 of CM055096.1, forward strand.
CTACCCTGGGTCATCATATTCCTCCATGTTTGGATTTTAGCAAGCTGAAATGGGAGATTGCAGGTGTAATAGCACTGTTTGATTGCAATCTCCACTTCCTCCATTGCTTTCAAAGTGAAGCCGGACACATAAACTCCTGCTCCCCCAACTCTATAGTGTGGCTTGCTTGTATGCGTCTCTCTCTCAATGGTGATATGCTGGTTGAAGGTGGTGGCATGGAGGATCCAATACAAGTAGTCCACTGGCACGTGTTGCTGCTCAAATCAGTCCAACAAGCTAGGCTATGATAAATGGCTAACTCATGGGCTTCACGAAGATACAACAAATACTCTCCATATCTAGTGATAGGTCCATGTGAATCGGCTGAAATCCTAGTCACTCTCATGTCATGACAATGAATGGCTCGTATGCATAACTGATCAGTAGCATCATGAAAGTCGACCTGTCACGTAGCGGTTCTGGTGTTAAAGTTGTCAGTGAGAAGAATATGTCCATGCCCTTGATCAGCAAATCTAATAATATCTGCAAAAAGATAAGCATATGGAGAACCAATGCCCTCCTCAAAGGAAGAGGAGTCTGGTGGGAAGTAGCAAGTTGCATTAAAGAAATTTCAGTCCAAGCAAATGTCGTGTCCTGAGTGCATCAAGTCTTATAGACTTTGCACACTCACATAGACTCCTATTTTTCCTCTCGGCCACCCCATTTTGTTGCGAGGTGTAGGAACAAGTGTATTGCAACTTAATGCTATTGAACAAAAGTTTTTCATTTTATTGGAGGTGTACTCTCCTCCATTATCACATCTTAGTGCTTTGATGAAAGTACTAAGTTGTTTCTCTACTAGAGACTTGAACTTAATGAAAGCTTCATAAACAAGACTTTTCTTTGATAGTAACTCAATCCATGTGAATCTAGTACAATTATCTATAAAAGTTACATACATCAAGGCACCTCCATTACTTGCATGTGAAAAACTATGTACATCAGAATGTATGAGATCCAAGGGGGAGAGAGATCTTGATGAAGATCTCTTGTAAGAAGATTTGTGTGACTTTGCAAGGCCATATGCCTCACACATCTTTCCACACTTTTTTGAAAGCTCTTGGTAGGCCGAGAGCTAGTTCCTTGCTTGCCATTGACTCCATAGATTGAAGATTAGGATGGCCTAATCTCTTATGCCAAAGCTCCACTTGAGTTAGCTCCTTCCTAGCCAAGTTCACACTTTCACTTGGAACATCAGCATCCAACTTGAAAAGTCTACCTTGCTTAATGCCACTAGCTATGCACTTATCATTTTTCAAGATGGAACAAATCCCATTCTTGAAATGTACATCTAGTCCATTCTCCATTAATTGTCCTACACTAAGCAAGTTTTTTGAAATGGTAGGAACATACAAAACATTATCTAGATCTATCCTTTTAGATGTGCCTAAGCAAAGAGGTATAGATCCTATGCCATCTATCTTGCATGCTTGATCACTAGCATTGTATATTGACTTCTTAGAGTCATTACAAGATAGAAGAGTAGAGAAATAATGTTTGTTAAAAGACATGTGGGAACTAGCCCCACTATCTATCCACCATGTGTCTTGACTTGAAGTTGGTGTAGATGCAACCATTAAGGATGTGTTGAATCCATCATCATCTTCTTCCTCTTGAGAAATGTTCCATTGATCTCCATTAGCTTGTTGATTCTTATTCAAGTAGCATTATGAGGCAAAGTGTCCTTTCTTTCCACAAAAGAAACACTTGAGTGTTGCCTTGTTCTTCACCTTGCCTTTGGAAGTAGATCCTCCATTCTTCATCTCGGCCTCCTTGCCTTGATTTTTCTTGAATGGATGTTGATTCTTCTTGCCTTTAGATGTAAAGTTAACTTTCTCCTCTCCTCCATTAAGTGACATGCTATCCATTCTTGTCTTGAGGTGTAGAAGCCTACTCTCCTAGGCCACAAGAACATTGTGCAACTTTTCAATGGATGGAAGAATGTCTTGAATGGCAAATGATTGGACTAAGTAGACCATTCAAGATGATTTGTACTAGCTCTTGATCTTGGATCTTCTCTCTTGTTGCACTTAACTCCTTGTTAAGAGATTTGATCCTAAGGACATACTCTTGTCCACTCTCTCCACTTCCTTTCATGCTTTGGAAAACTTGATTTCTTAGCATGAGGATTCTTGAAGTATTATTGGATTCACAGATGCTTTTTAATGAATCCCAAGCCTCTTTGGATGAGGTACAAGAAGACACCTCTTTCAAGAGGTCATTGCATACATTTAGCTTTATGCAATGTAGAGCTAATCTTGCTCTCTTCTTGTATTTGGCTTGTTCTTGGGGAGTTTGAGGCTCTTCCTCAACTCCTTGAACTATGTCAAATAGATCATGGATCACTAGGAGTGATTCCATTCTCACTTTCCAAATGGAATAATTTGTGGAAGTGAGTCTCTCACTTGATTCCATCAAATATGCACCCATGGATGACATTGTAGAATGAATGCTCTTCTTAAACTCACAAAGATTTCTGAATTTTAAAAGATTTTTGAAAGGCCTAAAGCTTACAAGAATGCCTATAGGCTTGTCTCTATCAAACTAGCACAAAAGCTTGAATGATACACAAAGATCTTGCCAAAAATTCCTAGCTTTCACTCTCACAAAAAAAATTGCTTTACACTTTTCTTAAAGATTTCACTTCAACTAAGGATCTGAACAAATCAGCCTCTAAGATCTGATCTTAGACTCTAAAAAGAAATGCTTCAATGATCCAAAACTCTATTTGATCATAGGCATTAGCTAGATTGAATCTAGATCAATACTATGCTTCAAAAAACACAAAAAATGAACTGGTATTGTGATTCTGGGACCAACAAACACAAAGTAAATTGAAATGAAAGTTGTTGTATGGTTTCACACGTGTGAAAAGTACATACACAGCCGCCAAGTCGTTTTGATCCAAATGAATTCAAGCTATCACTCTAGATGAACTCGCCCACACTATTATTGGCCAAAAACAAATTTTGCCAATGATCTTTACAAGATTTATGATTCAATGATCACTCTCTTACTTAGCTCTGATACATGATAAATTTGACAGTTTTTAGGACAATAATGATTGTACTTTACAATCATAGAGAGTTATTGGCTGCTTAATCAGTGGATCTATCAAGTTCTACACATTAGATCTTGATCTAGATTCACTACACTTGGATTTAAGCAAGAGCAAATGGATCAACACATCATAAATTAGTGAGAGCGGCCTCACACGTGTGGAGTATTGTCCACAGTACGGCGGCTTGCACCTGAAACAACAAGTACAATAATCCTAGATAGCAATCATTCATAGAAATCACAAGACAAATGACTAGAAACCTCACAAAAGTGTAGAATGCAAAAGTCTCATCAATCTTCTTAGAAAAATGATGATCCTTTAATGGATCAAGTACATCCACGAGTCTGGTACAGTCCAGTAGGTCTTCACACGTGTGAAGAGTGCGACGTCACTCAGATCTATCCATTTGATCCATCCTTAGTCCTTATCCAAAGTTGACCTTCTAGAATAGAATAATGTTGATGATCCGATTTCACATGTGTGGAGCCTGTTCCCACGTGTGAAAGGATGTACTTTTCATGTTTGTATATATCTAAATTGATTCTGTATCAATCTAGTTAGTGTGAACATGATATGACTAGTTTTTAGTCAAGTTGACTAGTCACCCAGAAATTAGCTTTTCCTTGCATGTGCATGAGTAAATGCTCCCACATGGCAAGTGGATGTTCACACGTGTGTGTAGAGTACTAGAAGATAAGACTTGACCCATTTTCTTAGATCCTATTTTGTAGAGAATATTCCTATATTCTAGGAGACTAGCTTTTCATGAAAATATTACCAATCTACCTGAGGGTTTAAAGTACTACTTATACATGCCATTATAGGAGTGAGATATATTGTTTATCCTACAGAACCACCATATAGTCTTTCTTATATCTCCTTGGTACCACCTGCTTACAAGATAGTGAAAGTAATTAAAAATGCCAGGATTAATAAATAGAGAGAGAGAGAGAGAGAGACAGTTATCCTGTTACTATAACTATAGATTGTTATCAATTTTGGATGAAGTCTGAATCTCAATATTAGAGTTTCTAAAAACATTAAATGAATTGGGTTTAATTGATCATATATATTTAAATATAGAATATACCCTGAATGGCATATGTTGGGCCACAGTAGACTCTGAAATTAGTGAAACCATAGAGGAAAGTTTACCCAGTGGAAGTTATTCTATCAAGGCCCCAGAACATCTATAGAAGCAATATCAGTGCTTATTACAGAAGATAGTATGGGATTACATAATATAACATCCTTGAAAAATATAGAAACAATTCAGCCTATAGTTGAAACTAATCAAGCTTTCTCTCAGAGTTGGCCTACTCCGACCACTATTCAAGAAGTACAAGGCATTTTATCCTTAACAGAGGGATGGAGTAGATTTATACCATCTTACCTTGAAATAATATAATCATTGAGTGAGTTGGGTAATAGCAAATACTTCTATTGGAGAGAACAAGAACAACATTCATTTAACAATCTTGTTCGATCTATGGATATTGCAGGAAATATATTGATAGATATTTTCAATGACATCTATATAGATGATGATTAAAGATCTCTATCTTAGAGATTGCTTGTGATGAATGACTTCAACCCATAGACCATTACGACTTTACTTGAGAATATGCTTTTCTTCAGCAGAAATCTCTTTTTATTCTTAGGAGTTATTTAATATAAGAGCTAATTCTATGCATCTTGGTGATCCAAGAGAGTTTGATCTAAAACTTACCTTTTTCTTTGAAACAGAAAATTTTCGCATAATAGCTCAATTATACATGTTCGGTACTTGGCATACTTCGGAATCTCAGGAATTTAATAGTTACAATCTATAAACATTAATTAAGTCAATGAACAAAAAAGTTGAAATTTTTAAAATTGACTATACTATGATAAAAATGTTTTGATGATGTTGGATGAATGATATTAAGTGATAATATTGGTGAATTCTTGAAAGGAACTTTGTTATGATGATTGAGTAGAGCAGAATCTAGTAATCAGTGATGTTGATTAAGGTATAGTGTTGGACAAAGAGGTGTAGGTGTGAAGCCTAGCCCCACCATCCTAACCTTGAGGTGTTATTTTGAAGTAGACGGGAAGTCACTCAAAGTAAACCACATGAATGTCTTGCATGAGTGATACTCAGTTTGACAAACAAAGAGAAGAGAGAGATCGAAGAGCTCAAGAAAGAGCTTGGAGAAAAGAAATATTTGAGAAGCTAGCTAGAGAAATTAGAGAAATTATAAACAACATAAGTGAACCAATAACAAAAGAAAGAGCATTCTCACCAGATAAGACATCATCAATAAAGGATTCAAATAAGATCATAGAAAATTCAAAAACAATGGAGGAAAAATTATTGAATAACACAAATGACAATAATAACACAAGTAGTATATCATACTCATCTAAATCTGGAAGAAACACAAGAAGGCATAAAAATGAGAGAACTCATGCAATCCTTCCAATTTTTAAAGGAAGAGAAGATGAAGATGCAGGTTTACATATTCAAAGATTCATGAATGTGTGTCGAACACATCTAAAAGATGATGATGAAGATATGTTTAGACTGTTTTCCGCTACTTTAGAAGGATCAGCTCTAGAATGGTATTCACAGTTGAATTATAGTAAAGTGTCTACTTGGGATACATTGAAAACCAATTTTTTGGATAGATACAGACAAATCAACTATGCTAATCAAATTATAAGACAGTTAAGCCAAATCAAGATGAGAGAAAAAGAAACTATTAAAGATTTTGTGAGTCAAATACAATCTTTGGCCAAAAAGCTACCAGAACCTCCTAGAGAGGAATTTTTCATAGCTTGGTTTGTACCTGGAATACCCTATGAGATGGCGTATGTTCTCAATTCTGAATCACCAAAAACATTTGAAGATGCAGTTTCAAGAGCTATAGCTTTGGAACATGCTACTAAAGTTATGGGAGAATCCTCTAAAACAAGACAAAAAGCATGGGTGGATGTATCTTTAGAAGATAATCCAAATTTTAATAAAGGATCAAGCGAAGATAAGAATAGAGGAAATGATTTTTGAGGAAGTATTAAGGAATTCATTAAGGCAAGTGAAAGATGAATTATTAAAGACGGTCAGTCAAAAAATTAGTGAGCTCAATATAAAAGAACATAATGAACCTCAAACACTAGGAGTGTACTAACTGTAGGGGCAATGGACATATCGCCAATAATTGTCCTTATCAACAACAATTGTATCCACCACCTTCTATACCTCCACCATTACCAATGAATATGCCTTTGACCTCAAAATTTTGTGAAATTTGTAAAAGATCAAATCATAATACTACAGAATGCTATTATAACAAAAATGGACGGGGAGGTAAATTAAGAAATCCTCTAGTGGCTAATGTAAATCCTGAATATAATCATGGACAAAATTATCCTCCTGTTGTGTTACCTACGCCAGCTTTTTATAATGGATCGTCTACACAAAATATGAATTATACACCACTCATTCTCAACCACAAATGCCAATATCATCATATGGACAGCCACAATCTAGCCAAGAACAGTATAGAAAGAATTATAATAATGGAAATAATTCAAACAAAAGATCTTATCTAGTTAGAAATAACATACAATGTTATCGATGCCAAGGGATGGGGCATATGGCAAATGAATGTCCAAACACTAAGAATGCAGATTTTACATATATATGTAAAAATTGTGGTGGAGAACATTTCCAAAAAAATTGTCCAAAAATTGTAAAACAAAAGGGTAAATTGGAAGCTTCTAGTACCAACTTAATTCCAGTAGAAGCTATTTCCAATCCTTAGGAGAATGACATTATGGTTGGAGCTATTACTAGAGCACAAGCTATTGCTAATCCTATATCTCCTATGATAAATGAGACCATGGGATTACCGATGATAGAACATAAGAAGAATGTAGATAAGCCACTTATATATGAAGCAATATATCCTAGCAGAAATGCAGATAGAGAAGTTCATGAGGAAGCAATGAATGAGATGGAAAGAGAATCTCCCTTCATGGCATTTCAAAAGCCACCAAATCCAATAATAAATCACTCAAGAAACAAGGGTAAAAAATTACTAGGTATATCAAAAGGAGTGGAATACTATGATATAATTAACGATCTAGGCTCTATGATACCCAATATATCTTTTGCACAATTAATACAAATTTTACCAGAATGCAAAAAAGCTCTTTATAAATCTCTCACAAAGAAAATTCCTTATGAAATCCATTCTCATAATATTACTACAGATCCCCTTAATCCTATAAATGCTGATGTGAACGATTATTATATTAAAAGAGTTTTCATAGATGGAGGAACTGGAGTAAATATTATGCCAGAGGAAATTCAAATGAAAGTTGGGATAGACAATCTGAAAAATGCACCTTTTATTATAAGAATGGCAGATCACAGAAAGGTAAAACCTCTAGGTATTGCAAGAAAAGTTGAAACTTGTATAGCAGGAGAGAAGTATGAAGTAGGTTATGTGGTTATTAAAATGCATTCTATCAATACTCCATATCCACTTCTCCTAGGAAGGCCATGGTTGAAACAAGCTAAAGTATCTCATGACTGGGATAAAGATACTTTGATAATACGGACAAAAATAGAGAAAATTGTTAAAGTAAAAATGACCACTAGTTCTAGCTTAACTGGAAAATCTGGGCTAGAATCTGATATTTCCTCTGAAAATAAAAATGACACAACAAACTGGACTTCATCTATAACTACTAGTGATTACCAAACTAGTGATCCTCAAGTTGGCTTTATATTACAAGAAACAAAAGTTAATCAAAACAAAGCAATAAAAGAAGAAGCACCCATAGAAATTGATCCATACGTATTAAATTCATCATTAAAAATTGATGGAGGGCTATGCGAGGAAATAGAGAGTGATATGGAATTGATTGATTGGCTAATATCTAGTACAAATTACACTATTGATGTACAATGTAATATGGTAATGTGTAATGAACTAGATATTGAAGATAAGGAAAGAAGAGTTAAACAGAGAAATGATCAACATCTAGAAAGAAAAATATCTCAATATCCACCTTTCTTTCAAAAGTATGCAGTAGAGGATGTAGAGATAGCTTCCATGTTGGAAGTTATAATCAAAATCCTATGGATCCTCTAGAAGGACAATATTCCCGAGCTCCAGCTACTATTAAAGTTAATTTAGGAAAAGAAGGGGAGGAAAAATTTGTCTCCATTGGTGCTCAATTGTCCTACAATGATAGAATTCAGTTACAAGATTTATTACGGGAATACAGTGACATATTTGCTTGGAATGATAAAGATTTAAAAGGAATACCCCCAAGCATATGTACACATAAAATAGAATTACTACCCGACGCGCAACCGATAAGGCAAAGACCTTACAAGCTTAATCCAAAATATTCATTCTTGTAACAGAAGAAATACAAAAGCTATTAGATGTGGGTTTCATATATGAAGTACCCACTAGTGAGTGGGTATCCCCTATAGTCATTGTACCCAAGAATAATGATAAATTAAGGATATGTGTTGACTATAGAAAAATTAATACATCCACAAAAAAAGATTATTTTCCACTACCATTTATTGATAGTGTGTTAGATGCAGTTGGTGGACACCAATTGTACTCTTTCATGGACGGTTTTAGTGGCTATAATCAAGTATTAATACAAGAAAAAGATCAACCAAAAACTGCTTTTACTACTGATTGGAGGGTATATGCTTATAAAGTCATGCCTTTTGGATTATGTAATGCTCCAGCTACATTTCAAAGGGTGGTTACACAAGCCTTTAAAGAATATCAACGAGATTTCACGGAAATTTTCTTAGATGATTTTAGTGTATTTAGTGGTAATGAACCCCATGTGATTCCACTTAGAAAATGTTTTGAGAAATGTAGAACATATGTTATAGCTCTAAATCCTGAAAAATGTGTTTTTGGAGTAAAACATGGAATCTTACTAGGTCATATAGTCTCTAGAAATGGGATTATGACTGAATCACAAAAAGTAAAAGTTATAGCTGAATTACCTCCACCAAAGAATATCAGTCAAGTAAGAGGATTTCTTGGACACTATGGTTATTACAGAGGTTTCACAGAAAAATATGCTATATTAGCACTTCCACTCACTAAGCTTCTAAAAAAAGATATAGATTTTGTTTGGAAGGCTGAGTGTCAAAAAGGATTTGATCTTTTGAAGCAAAAACTTATTGAAGCACCTATATTAATCGCACCAAACTGGGACACGGAGTTCCACGTACATACTGATGCTTCAGGATATGCAGTAGGAGTTATGTTAGCTCAAGTTGATGAGAATAAAATAGATCATCCTATTTATTATGCCAGCAAACAACTAATACAAGTTGAAATGGATCATAGTACTACTGAAAGGGAAGGATTAACAATGATATTTGCAGTTCAAAAATTTAGACATTATTTATTGGCTAATCCCTTTGTATTTTATGTGGATCATCATGCATTATTATATCTAGTTAATAAACCTAATGTGACAGGGAGATTGGCTAGATGGTTACTCTTACTACAAGAATATATATCTAAGATAATCCTTAAACCAGGAAAGGTTCATTTGCTAGCTGATCATTTATCTAGGATTACTGACGAAACAAAGAAAGAAGAAGAAGATGCACTTGTGGGCATTTGTGATGAAACACCAGATGCCTTTCTCTTCCAAGTAGATGCAGTTCCTCCGTGGTACTTTGAAATCTCTTAATTCCTATAACTAGGTTATTTTCCACCGATCGTAAATATCAAAAACATCTTGGTAAGTTGAGAATGGGATGGTTAGGACCATTTAAGGTTTTGGATGTTTATCCTAATGGAACAGTCAGATTGGAAAACCTACAAGGAGAAAAATTATCTGTTAGAATAAATGGTATGAGATTAAAAAAATACTACAAAAGATGATATCACATTATATAGGTTTCAGTGAGATTTACAGGTATTTTATTTCTTGTTGAGAACATATTTTTTTATGTTAAGATTTTATTTAAACTAATATAGTAATTTCGGTTGTTGTGTGTTTTGATTTTTTTTTTCTTATTCAGGATTGGGAATCGATACTTCATCTTTTAGGGCATCTAATGGATTCCAGGAATAATGACCATGAGTATTGTTCGCCTATGGGAATAAGTTTTGCTTTTATTCAAGATCAAGAGATGGATCTTGAAACTGAGGTATTGCCTTGTGATGTAAATAACCATCCAATGAATTCAAATGGAATAAAAAAGGTTAATAATATTCAAGATACATCTATACCAAAACAACCTATTCCAATGAATAGAAAACCAGAAATAATACCAATTACAGATGATGCGAATCGTACTACTATTCCTCTTAAAAAAAATCCTCAAAATATGAGGAAGGATAAGAAGATAAAATTTTTGCTTAAGTGATAGAAAAAAAAAAATGATATTCAAGAGCTAAAGAATGAGATCAGAAAATTAAAAGTATTATAATACGAAAAGATAATGAAATCAGTAGTCTTACCTTAGAATGTGATAAAGGAAAAAGAGTATATAAGTCATTAGAATTAGAAATGAAAACCCAATCAGCCACATATGAAGAAAAATTGAGGACTACTAATTTGATCAACTTTCAATAAACTGAAGAAATATTTATGTTGAGACAAAAATGTGCCTCATTTTCTATAGATCTTAAAAAATATAAACAAAAAGAAGAAGAAAATTTGCAAGAAAAAAAAAAAACAAAAAATTAATAACAAGTCAAAGCAGTTTTCCTATCACCTTGGTGTACGGACAAGAAATATTTGTCGATATAAATTGTTATGAACATTTCGATAATTATGTTATATATATTCCTCTTCCTGAATTTCCTATAGTGCATCAAGAGTTAGAGTTAAGGGCATCTACCAGTGAGTCTAAGAATTTGCTTTTCAGATGGCCTATAGTTTCGAGATCATTCGAATCCTATACTGATGCGTGTGCCAGTTTAAGAATGTTTCATTCATGGTCAAGATTTAATAGCAGTTCATCAGTAAGATTGGCAGGACATTATGCCAACTATTTATATTTATGGTTGGAAAGACCATGGGGTTACAAATCTAAACCAAAAAAGCTTAAGTTGAAACGTTGGTGGTGTAATCCCAATGTATCCATGGAAAAGAATTTTGATTTAATGCTATATATTCGGAAAGAAATGAACAAGTAATAGAGAGAAAAATATTGAACGAAATGTTCCAACACAAATTCTTAGAAGGGGCAAATCCAATTTTCATTGATAATAATGGAATAAAAGTACAGAACCCTTCTGGAAGTTTTACGTCTCGAACAGATGAGTGCAGAACGGTTCTTGAGTAAAATAAATATTTATATGTGTATATATGTGGATACATTTAATAAGTGCATAACACCCACAATTTACACTTGCATCAATTAGACACAGTGGTGTATGCATCCATTTGATGAAAAATCTGAGACCTTGCATTTCATGTCTACTTGCATTATGCATTGATCTGAAGATGAGATGCAATGTTCTAATGCCTTGGATGGGCATTTTTGTTGAATAGTGTCATGAGGGTGGTATTGAGAGGAAATATGAAAATTTGGAATGGATAAAACATTACCAATGGGGAGGTGAGTGAAGAAAAAAAAAAACACCTATTGATGATTATGGATCTATGTCGAAGACATCTGTTGCTGCTGAAGACCGTCTTGGACCTTTTATTGAGAGTATTTGTGAGATCTTTTGAGTGATGAGTGGAAAAATGAGTGGAGAGAATATGATGAGTGTTTTCTATTTTGTTGTTCATAAGGTCTTGAGAATTATGATTGGATCATAGATTTTCTTTGGTAAGAATAGAAAACATCAGATCTCATTCAAAATCTATCTATGAGAGTAGAAATGTGAGGTATAGCATGAATATTTGCTTGAAAAAAAAAATCTATCTATTATTCAAGGGAGTGAATAGGTTTTTATGAGAATGAGATATATTCACAATGTGAATGACGAAGATCCAAGTTTTAGAATAGGTTGCATTGCACGCACTACATTATATGAAGACCTAGACACAAAGCTGAGAAACTGCATTCATATCTTGTTACGACAATGAAGATTGCATCAACATTACCCAACAAATGATTTGATGGGAGTGGGAGCATATTTTCTTCAGACACGGGTTGGATGTAATGCAAAATTTTTATTCTCGATAAAGACAATGTTGCTGAAAGATCTAAAGGTTGAATCAATGGCCTTTGGATTCATGTTGTTGAATAATAATGGTTAGCATCACACTATATTGTGTGCTGAGCCCATTAATTGATGAAGAAAAACTTGAGATGCTGAAAAGATGAAAAGATCGTAAAGCTAAATCAATGGCTTTATGATACAAAATCAAATGTCAAAGACTATTCCCTCTGTTCGCGGGGACGCTTCACATTTAAGTGGGGGGGAAAGATGTAGTGCATTTTTCTGGTCAAAATTTCAAAATTTCAGCAACTACAATCATTGATGTTGATTTTCTAGAAGAAAATGTGCTAGATGTATCTCATATGTGCAAAATCTGCTATTATGCCACTTTTTACTGATATACGAATGTGGCTATGTTAAAGAGTAGCTATGAAATTCTATGGCATGTTCAAATGTCATAATCAGTTTTCAAATGATAGTTATATCAGACAAATTAGCGCTATTTTTACTACGTTACTATTCTTAGTAAGTTTGTTAAATAGCAATAAGCTATTTTTAGCAACACTCATAAGTGACTTTGATGGATGACAATATCGACAGTTGCTAAGTAGTTTTATTAAATGGCAATTTTTCACCATATTGCAATGATGAAATGTACATTATATCATGATTAATAAAAGATGCCCAGGTACCTTTAAGGCACTGACTTAAGTTTCAAAGAAAGGTCTAAAGGCTAAGGGTCCTGCAAACAACGACAATCAAAGTTCAGTTCAAGATGAAGACAACAAACCAGCGAAATACGACAATTAAATCAATGATTGTGACAAATGATACCCTTTTGAAGATTAAGGATGTCCTTGAAGAATTAGGATCATGACCTTATCATACAGGTGAAACTGCTTAGAAGACATTCAAGTGCCTTGGACAAAAGAATTTTTGAAGTCGATACAATGGGGAATATTGTAATTCAACATGATTGATGACTTTCAAAATTATTTGGAGAGGCCCAAACCATATTCAATGACATTTTTGCCAAAATGAAACAAAGAAATGTTATGAGATCTACTAATAGCCTTATTGAAGGTTAGTTTTGAAGAACTCACCCTTGTGAATGTTGTTGGAAGAGGATACACCAAGGACTACTGGTTAATTCAAAGCCAACAACTCCTTAATCGACATATGTCAAATGGACTTAAAACTTGTTTTCAAAATGAGTAAATTCGAATTCTATGGAAGGGATTCAATGGAAAACAAGAATACGATGGTGTTTGAAAGTGAGAGGTTGGTAACTGCCTTGTTCTCTCTCTCACGAGGATTGGAAAAGGAGAAGCATTGATTAATTCATTCGTTCCAGTGTAGAGGAGAGGCTTGCTTTTGTTATGAGCGAAGAGCATTCTAGTAATCTGGTTATGAATAGAGGCATAGATTCTTCTACTGCATTCTCTTTCTTAATGATTTGATATTATGTTGATTGATCCTGGAATATGATCATGGAGAAGACTTTTATGCAGATCTACCCGCGCTCCTACCTATAGCTCTCTTGTTGGTCAGTCTGCGCTGGACAGAGATTTATCTCTCCTTTTCTATCTGCGCTGGACAAACATACCTTGGATCAAACATTCATTCGGAGTAGAGAAGAGTTTCTTGTTTTTTTTGGTGATGAGCAGAGAGTATTCGAGTATTATGGTGATGACAAGAGTCATGGATTCTTTTGCTGCATTCTCAGTGATAGTATGTCGATTGATCGATCCTTGAGTATGAAGATGGCAAGAACAAATTTCATTCAAATCTGTGCGCTCTCTTTCCTATTGTTTTTTTGTCAGTCGGATCTCCCTGTCTGAATGCATTGAACAGACAATCATTTATCTCTCCTCTGCACCTATCTCTCTCTCCCAAAACCGTACCTCTCTCTCGCTTCCTCTCTCAGCGCAGTCAGCACGTTTCTCTCTCTCTCTCTCTCTCCCATCTGTGCCTTTCACTTTCTCTGTGACTGACCACTTACTCATTCACTCTCAGTACAGCCATCACTCCATCGCTATCATCTACGTCTACCTACATCTCTCTTACAGGACTCACTATCTATCCCTCTCTTTCAGCTGTCTACTGTCACGCATCCCTCTGAGGTCTCTACTAGCTTTCTCTACTCTTCGCTACCACATCCATTCTGTCTGATTTGCGACTTCTTGAAATTGGAAGAAGGTGACTCGACAAAGTAAAAGATTGGAACCGGCAGTGTGAAAGGAATTTGGTGCATTTACAGAAAATATTCAAAGTGACTTTGAAACAATGAATTACCTATTGGACCAGACATGCTGAGAAAAAGACCTTAGCCTATGGACAGTCTCTTGAAACTTAAGTCAGAGTAAAAAGACTGAGGTAATTTTCATTGCTCGTCTCTGTTTTTACTTAGGTCCTAAATCACTTCATAATACAAATAGAAGATGAGTAAATGTTATTCCGTGTATTATTTCAATGACTATGAATGGAATTCAAGAATGGGAATCTGATTAGTCTATGTATACTAAATGTGTAATGTAGTAAGAGATGACTAACAAATTTACCTTCTGCAGTAAGAATTATAGTTTTATAGTCAGTAATAATTCACTGATTTACTATCTGAGGTTAAAAAAACAGACAACATAAAAATAGATATCAGTTTCTATTTTGGTTTACAGAATATGCTTTATGCTTAACAAACATAATGGCAATTTACAAGCATAACAAATCTCATATTGCTGATCAATTGAAAAACATGGAAAAGCTACCGCTCAAAGTGGTTGAAAAACACCATTAGAGCTATATATATATTATATATATCCAAAACCACATACATTATCATGACAAAACCATTGAAAAAGATGGTCAAGCTTTCGTAGATAGATCATGGCAATTGCATCAAAGATTGAATCAAATTAAGTTTGCTTGATTGGAGAGAATACCATTTATATTATTGAAAAGAATATTTGAGATGGATTACTTATGAGATGAATGGGTTCAAACTTAAGCTATCTTCTAGTATAATCTATGGCAATATCCGAACTAGAAACCCAATGACTAGCTTCATAATCATACCAGAACCCCGCCACTTGATCTTGCCCTTTAGACCACTTACTTTTGGTTTTGCCCTTTGTGAACATAGCATCCTCTTGAAGTGTTGATATAGATCCACCTCTTGCTTGAAGCCTATATTCCTCATTGATCAAGATCTCTTGAAGATCCATCAAACTTGGCAAAGTCTTTTGAATAGCAATACTTTGAACAATGTTAGCATGAGCATCCAACAAGCCATTAAGAATTACTTGAATAAGCTCTCCTTCCTTAATGCTTTCATCAATGCAAGCCAGCTCATCATTCAATGATTTCATTCTCAAAACAAAAGTACTTGGACTTTCTTCATTCTTTTGCAAACAAGAAAAGATTTGCCTTCTTAGAGTCAACACTCTAGAATTAGACTTGGATTCATAAAGCTTCTTCAATGAATTCCAAGCTTCCAAAGATGATGTGCACTTACCAACTTCCTTGAGAAGTTCATTGTTAACATTCATCTTTATCATGTGTAGAGCCTTCTTGACCTCTTGTCATACCTCACTTGATCTTGTTGTGTTGTTGGTCTCTCTTCCAAACCTACAACAATATCCAAAACATCTTTCATCTCAAGAAGTGACTCCATCCTCACTTTCCACAATGAATAGCTACTTGAGGTAAGCCTATCATTGGCTTCCAACATGACTCCAGTTGAGGTTGTCATGTAGCAATGACCTGATCTTCTCTTTCAACCTGTTTCAATGCACAAAGCACTCCTTTGAACAACAACAAATGCTCTCAAAAGAAATCACCAAGATTTGAAACTATCTCAAAAATTCTCTTCTAGAACTTATACCAAGCAAATCAACACATAGAATCATGGAATCTTGATCAACCTATGATCTATCCTCAATCTAATGACTTTTGCCACTTCTTGAGATTGAAACACACTCAAATTAGTTCCAGCAACCTCACTATCTAGAGATCCAATCAAAATTAGGGTTTTGACAAAATCACAAAAATTTGATTATTCTAAATCTACATGCAAATGCCTTGAAAAATTGATATGCAATCTATAAGCCACCACTTAGGCTGATCCAATGATCCAAAAAACGGCCAAATCCAATATGTGAAATGAAAAATCAGAATTGATCAAACTTATAGACTTATATAGGGTTTTGGTCTACAGAAGATCCAATCTACAAAAGCAAGAAACTCGATTTTGATGTAGAATCCTCTCTAGCATGCTCTAGACTTGATATCTTCACCAAATCATTGATAGATCTGATTTCTTCCTTCATAACCTAAAACACAAGCTCTGATACCATGTGAAGGATCTCAGATACTTAAGATCCAATCCACTTAAATGATCTTTGGTTAGAAAGAGAAATACACTACCAATCTCACCAATGTAGAAAAATCAGCATCTACACACAAAATGAGATGCAAACACTAATAGAACTTGATCAAACTTGAATGAAATGATAAAGTATTGTTGATGTCCATACAAAACCAGCAAGTTACTGTATTTCACACGTGTGGATCCAAAAATAACAATAAATGACCATTCTACACATAGATTTGCAAGCAATCACCAAGATAGTGCACCAATGGATAGTAGAACCCAAGAGAACCATGTACAAGCATGAAATGAGATAGAGAAGAGATAATATAGCTCTCTCCACGAGTTACATCCTTTTATAGCAGGTCCAAACCCTATTTGGCCACTTGCCTTTCCCTCCAAAATACAAACCCTACTATTTTTGGGTCTAGATTCAATGTACCCAGCTATTCAAATTTGAATCTACTCAAACTCGCATTATAACTTTCCCACACTTTCAAAAAGTGTTTATTCAAATGACATTTAGACTAATGAGCTTTGAAAAGTCAATCTTTAAGTCTAAAACAAGCTTTGGCTTCAATATGCCAAATATGATGAAACTAGTTGAATCTTTCACACAAACTAGCTACATTGTCTTGCAATATCTTATTGTTGGAGTTGTACTAGAAATCTTGGCTGGTTTTGCTGATGGAAATGAAGCTAATGGAGGTTCATTATATCACTCATCCATGATCAAGTTCTCAAGTGTTGAGCTACTTGATGCCAATGTTTGGAGATTGTCAATTTTTGGTGAATTCATGGTCATTTTCTTGTGTCAAGTAGATCTTGAAGATGGACTAGTTCAACCTACTTGGTTTATGGAGTCATGTGGTGCTGGATTTACATCATTGATGTACTCAGCTACTCATGGATTTCCAAGGTTGGTTGGTTTCTTGTGGCAAGATGGAGATGGAGGCTCATTCATGGAGTTTTATGGTGGAGACATATCAAGAAAGGACAAAGTTGGAGGAGACAAGCAAGAAAATGGTCATTACTCACATTTATTGTTTGGATGCTGTAATTTTCTAGAGAGTTTAAAGTTTGGAATATGGAGGAATCATTTCATTCACATTCTATTTGGTTATTCATGTTTTGGTTATATCTTGATGTGAAAAATTGATGTAAGAAATAGCGAAGCATCCAATTTGGACACTATTCTCTATATCAATTATGAAAGATACTTTAGAACCTTAGAAAGAAGATCTATACTTAGGATGGGGATCATTCTAAAGTTGGATCAAAGTAGTATGGTTAAAACTATGCCAAAGCTAGTTGAAGAGGGAGTGTGAGAGATTTCAACTAGTTTAGTCTAGTTTAGTCATATTTTGGTAAATTGTCAATATGAGGCCAGAACTCATTTTAGACTTAGAGATAAACTTTTTGAAGTTATATTAGTTTACAATACATTCAATAAACACTTTTTGAAAGTGTGAGAAAGTTGGTAGCCGAGTTTGAGAGAGATTCAAATTTGAACTTTGCGTACTTTGAATCTAGACCCAAAAATAGTAGGATTTACATTTTGGAGGGAAAGCCAAGTGGCCAAATAGGGTTTGGACACTCTACAAAAGGATGTAACTCATGGAGAGACACATCTTCTCTCTTATCTCTCTCATTTCATCATTATACATGGTTCTCTTTGGGTTCTACTACTCATTGGTGCACTCTCATGATGTTATCTTGCAATTCTATGTGTAGAATGATCATTTATTGCTGTTTTTGGTTCCACACGTGTGAAATACAAGTAGGGTACTATAATTGTATGGATAAAAACTATATCTTATGCTTTGGTTCATGTTTGATCAGTATCTCTTAGATTTTGCATCTCATTTTGTATGTAGATGCTGATTTTTCTACATTGGTAGGATTGTTGGTTTGCTCCTTATTGTAACCAAAGATCAGGGACATGGATTGGATCTTGAATGATCTGAAATCCTTCACATAGACTTGGTCACTTAAATCATTCTTCTATACAACACATGTCTAAGCAGTCTATTGTACTTGATCTCGACTATCCACATAGGAAAGTCGCATTACCTATCTATCAAGACTGTATAGTTGGTAATCAGGCTAGTAAACATTTTAGATCAAGCCATCAACATTTTGCTAGAGGATTGTTGGATATTGTACATACAGACATTTGTGGCCCAATGCAGAATCCTTCATTAAAAGATGCAAAGTATTCTATTACCTTCATTGATAAATTTTCCAGAAGGATAATGCTGTACTTTATCAAGAAGAAATCTGAAGCTTTCAACTGCTCCAAAATCTTCAAGGAGCTTGCAAAAAAAGAAACTGGTAAGAAGATCAAAGCGTCGAGGTCCGACAATGGTAGATAATATATATCTACTGAATTCAAGGAATACTGTCAGAGCCAAGGCATTGAACAATAGTTTATCAATTCCTATTCACCTTAGTCAAACAACTTACTTGAGAGGAAGAATCATACTCTGGTCAAGTCAGCCAAATGCATGCTAGCACATGTGAAGATTAGTAGAATAATATCTTTCCTATCTCGAGTTTTGGGGCCATGCCTATCTTATTTCCATTGTATACTTTATTGTACATAAAGGTATGTGAATTGAGCACATAACCTTCTAGAATAGGTCGAGTTTGAGTTAGGTAGATTCAATCTTGATGATGTCATGCAAAAGTTTAGATGACATGCAATGTCATTCAGTGTGCATGCAAGCAACATGCAATCAGTGCATGCAACATGCAAAGTAGTTTTCATGATCTACACATGTCTAGGCAATTTTGAGAGATGACATGCAGTACATGCAATATTCGTGCATGCAGTTATACATGTGAATCTCTGTTAGTTGAGTTAACTAAGTTAAGTTGACTTTCCATGCAACTCCACTATAGGAATTCGAGCCTCTTTGATGTAGAGAAACTTTGGCATGTTTTGCCATATTGTGAATATTGACATTTTGGTGTTTTGGGCTCATTCTCTCTCTACCCGAGTTTTATGTGTTGATTCTATCTCTCTACCCGAGAGTAGGCTGTTTTTCCCGATACTGAGCACTTAGAATTATTTCTGGCATTCTTTTCTCATATTAAGAAGTTAGTTTTTTCAGTCTGATGTATGCCATTGTGCTCTTGCCTTAGAATTTTCAAGTAATCTATTCATTGATCAGTCTTGTGCAATCACAACACCTCATTAAGATCCTGTAAGGTGTGTGGTGAAGTTCACATGTGCTAAAAACTTCACATGGTATCAGAGCTTCATGCTTTGTAGAGGTGAGGGTGTATACATCAGAACATTAGTGCTTTTGCTTGCAGGAATCGGATTTGGGAGAGGAATCCAAACTCGCTGACAAACAAGCCATCTGTGGACCATAAGTGGACCAAATCAAGCCTGATCTGCTCCAGCTGAGCCCTATACAGGACAAAGAGCTCACACGTGTAAAATTAGCCCTTGTTTGAGTGCTACTTCTCAAGGAATGATCCAAATTTGATGCTCTATAGCTTGTTGGATAGATATTGAAGAGTAGAATGAGTTGCTCGAGTTTCTAAATCAATTTGATTTGTTTTTAGAAGAGTTTTAGACAATCAGAGAGTTTGGGAGGGTACTCATCTCGTGTGATATGCCAAAGTGAGCATACATCAGTTCTTTTCACCAATTTCTTCAATTTTCATTATCAATCAAGTAGGATTGGATAAAAGTGAGTGTTGTGAGGTCTTAGACTTCTCATTTCACATAAATTATTGTGTCTGAGTTGAAAGTAGGCTCCTAGAGAGTTCATCAGTTCTTTGAAACTCGTGGGAGAGTTAGACTTCATACTTGCATGTGCTTCATTTCTATGATTGAAGCAAGATCCAAATTCAAGATAGATTGATTTTTTAGTTGAGAGCTAGATCTCACATTCTGTTGTTAGATTCATAGGTTGGATCAATATTATAAGTGTTAGATCCTAGGTTGAGATAGCAAGCAACATTTTCAACTTCATCTTTGTCATTACTAGAATTTCTCATAGAGAAAATTTTTCATCTGGTTTTTTGGAGCATAGTGAGAGATTAACATCTTCCAATTATGCAATGTGGAAGATTAGAATGGAATCATTATTGATTCTACAGGATGTTATGGACATTGTGAGTGGTGCTGAAGAAGAACCTGTAGCACCTAATGAAGCTGTAGCATTCAATAACCAGAACTGCTCTTCATTTTATAAAAATGAATGCCACAAATGAAGTGTTAAGAGATATCAGTACATGCACCACTGCCAAGGAGGCTTGGGACACTCTCAAAGCAATCTATGAAATTAATAATACTTCTAGATTGCTTACACTTAGAAACCAAATCTTTCTAAGTTATCAAAGAGTAGATGAGAGTGCTTCATCTTATGTAATGAGAGTAAAGGATCTTCATCAAGAGTTAGTTGGTATTGGAGATGCTCTTAAGAATACTAAACTTGTTCAAGTAGTCCTTAATGGACTTAGAGATGAGTATGACAATATTGTGCAAACTTATGCTGTCAAGGAGGAACTTCAAGGTGTTCTTATTGCTGAAGAAAGCAAGCAAGAGAACAAGATGTTGAGGATCAACAGAATCTCATTGAAAGATGGTGGAGATGACAAAGCACTCTTCACCAAGGACAAGTCAAGAGGCAAGGGCAAAGGTCAACAACACTTCAAGAAGGACAAAGCCAAAGAAAGTGGTGAGGATCAATCCTCACAAGTTGCAACATCCAGTGGCAAGAAGAAGTTGGCAAAGATCAAATGTTTCTTCTATGGCAAGAAAGGCCACAATGCATCAAACTGTTTCAAGAAGAAGAACCAATCTAAGCTAGCTAGCCTTACTAACGAGGATGAGTGTGAAGGTGTTGAGAGTGAAAGAGAGGATTCTTTAATGATGTCTAGTTTTTCATCTTTTCCTTTCAAGAATGAAGAAATCTGGTGGATAGATAGTGGTGCAAAAGCCATTAGGCTAGAAGCATCTCTGCCTAAAGAATTTTGGGGAGGAGCAGTTGCATGTGCAAATTATCTTTGTAATAGGCTTCCTAATCTTGCAATAGAAGGAGGAACACCATTTGAGATTTTGTATAAGAAAAAACCTAAGGTAGATCATCTTAGGATATTTGGCTGTGTATGCTTTGTGCATGTACCTTTAGAGACTAGGAAGAAGGATGATCCTAGTGATGTTAAAGGAATTTTTGTAGGATATGCATCTACTAAAAAAGCATATAAAGTATATCTTTCCTCTACTGACAAGAATGTGAAAGGAGACATCTCGAAACATTTCGAGATCGTGGATCTGGGAGAAACCAGGTGTTACCTTGGCTTGCAGATTGAAAGGGACGAGATCTAAATGAGGGGTCAATGTTTCATGGACCTTTTTCGAAACGCCTTTTTGAAAAAGGTTTGAAACGGGTTTGAAACGGAAAGAATTGGCAACCCTGGGAATAAATTGGCGAATCAATTTTAGGATTTTTTTTTTTTAAGGAATTCTTTTTAGCCTTTTATTTCTCCACCCTACCAGCAACGCAAGCAGTAGATGCTAGCTAGCAGGAGCTGTGCAAACAACAGCTACTGTTGCAGCAACCAACAACAGTAGTTGTCGCCGCCGCCTCTTCCTTTGCTTCCTCCTCCTCCCAGCTTCTATCCCTTCCTTTCAATAGATCTAAATCTACTCCATCTGACCCATCATCTTTTTCTCCCTCCCCTTCTTTCAACTCAATCTATACTTCCTCTCAAGAACCCTACACACCCCAAAAGCAGTTGAATCCTACATTGTTGCCAACATCAACGTGATACTACAAGATTTTCAGGGTGGTTTGAAAGTGAAGCTGAATATGGTCAAAATGGAACAGTCCCATCTTTGGAAAGGCAATATGAAATTGCAAACAGAAGTAGACACGCTGAGACAAGAGCTTCGTGCAAAACCAAATCTTGCTACACCAGAATCGTCTATCAAAATCAAGGAATTGGAAGCTAAGATCGAGCAACAAAAGGGGCAGGCTATGTCTTGGACAATCGTGCTTAATCAAGGAAGTAAGTCTACTGCACCTATTTCCTCGGTTATCTCAGCTACTCTTACAAAAGAAAGGCTATGTGAAAGCAAAGCTCTCAAATATTAGAGTACGTGGCATTTTGGAAACTCAAAATGCTATAGAGGAGGCAAAAAGCTTTCTTGACATTTGTTTTACCTCAGCCACCGGCCGTAAGGATGCTTTGCGGCAAAGGGCCAAATTGGAGAACACACAACTTTTCATGGATAATGATCTTACCTACATACAGGTGGCAAAAAGATGTCACTTTCCAAGAAGCTTTGGGGTGGTCCCTTGGCATAGGTGCATCCTGGGGCCCCGTCCACACTTGTTACATATTGGGGTTTGAAATTGCAATGGTATATACTCATCCTCCATTGCCGGAGTCCTTATTGATTTTATTACAGGGAGAGACATTCTATTCTTTATGGAGACACATGAGAGCCAAGTCAGAGGAATGCCAACATTTTCAATATAGAGATGGGACTCAGTATATAGGACAGAGATGAGAGCCATGAGTGGCAGGGGTTCAAGTGGAGTCGCATGCTTATATTGGAAGACATTACTTGCAACAGAATCTTCTTCAATATCTTTGGAGAGATTAGCTTGCTTGAGTTGGTTTTTCGTCTTAAAGCAATTAGAGACATGAACATGAACATGTACGTTATATTTGGTTTTGCCCTTCCCATCTCATTTTGGGGAGAAGCTATAACATGTGCTAATTACTTGTGTAATAGACTTCCTAGTAGTGCTATAGATGGGATCTCACCTTGTCAAGCCTTGTTTGATAAGAAACCCAATGTAAAAGATTTTAAGATCTTTGGATGTATTTGTTGTGTTCACATCCCTTTGGAGACTAGAAGGAAAGAAGATGCTACCTCCTTCAAAGAGATCTTTGTTGGCTATGGAGAAAATAGCAAGGGCTATAGGATATATGGTCCTATATCCAAGAAAGTAAAGGTAAGCAAGGATGTACTTTTTGATGAGTCACAATTTTCTAAGAGCTTGTCAAATGGATCTAACCCATTGTGCATTGAAGATCTTGACAAACCCGAGGAGGATCTTGAAAAACCCGAGGATGGGGACATGGATCCAAGTCAAAAGGGGCCAAGAAGATCATCAAGAAGCAAGGCCGAGCCCTCAAGGCTCACCTATGTGGACAAGGGAAAGCAAAAGGAAGAATCTACACCTTCTACCTCTTACTCCTTCTTAGCTACATTGCTTGAAGAACCATCATCTTTTGAAGAAGCATATAAATCTAAAGTTTGGAGAGATGCAATACACCATGCCTGATCATCTTGAGTAGATGACAATACAGATAAGAAGATGCTAGAGTCTTCAATCTCACCCTCATCGACAAGGTTACCTGCTTGTTTTGGTTTTCCCTTTGCCTTGTTCCGCCAAGAATTTGCAGCATTCACTCTTCCAATGGCCCTCTTTACCACAATGGAAGCACTTGCATTTCTTCTTGGTCTTACTGGAAGATGCAAGTAGAGTATGATGCATTAGAAGAAAATCATACGTGGAATCTTGTAAATCTTCCAAGAGGGAAGAAACCACTTGCATGTAAGTGGATTTATAGAATAAAGTACAATCAAGATGGATCTATTAGTAAGTACAAAGCTAGGCTTGTTGCTAAGGGATTTCTCTCAAATAAAAGGATTGGATTATGAAGAAACATTTGCACCTATAGCTAAGCTTGTAACTATTAGATTAATCATTTGCATTGAATGGATGTGACAAATGCCTTCTTGAATGGCTTCTTAGAAGAGAAAATCTGCATGATGCAACCCGAGGGCTTCGTCAAAGTTGTGCTACTTAAGGAAGAGCCTATATGGCTTGAAGAAGAACCTAGAGCTTGGTACTCTAGGTTGCATGATTTTCTCTATTCTCTTGGCTTTGTACTAAGTGCTTATGGACCTTCTTTATATTTCAAATGTAATGAAGGAATGATCATCATTTTGGTACTTTATGTTGATGACATCATTTTGACAGGAAATAATGATGAAGGCATAAGCAAAGTAAAAGTTGATTTATCTAGTGAGTTCAAGATGGTAGATCTAGGCTTCCTAAAGTCTATACTTGGGATAGAAGTGTCTAGAAGTAGCAATTGTACTTTCATAAGTCAATCTAAGTATGCTACTTCCATTCTTGAAAGATTTGGTATGAAAGATTGTAAAGGGATTGACACCCCTACGGAGCATGTTGTGAAAGCAACTAATGAAGGTGATGAAGCATCCTTTGAGGACATCACCGTCTTTAGGAAGCTTATAGGCTCTCTAATCTATTTGACCATCGCTAGATCTGACTTAAGGTTTTGTGTAGGCAAGTTGAGTCAAAGTATGCAAGCTCCTTTAGTTCATCATTGGAAAACTGCCAAGAGAGTACTTAGATATGTTTCTAGTACTAGATTTTTTGGCATACTTTATGAAGGATCTAACTTGCACTTCAGAGCCTACTCGGATTCAGATTTTGCAGGTGACAAGATGGATAGGAAGTCCGTTAGTGCATTTGCAACATTACTTTGTGGAGGAGTAATATCTTGGCTTTCCAAAAAGCAAGATACAATCTCACTATCTTCTTGTGAAGCCGAGTACAAGGCATTGACTTCAACAACCAAAGAGCTCCTATGGCTAAGAAGACTCTTGATGGAACTACATGTGCTAGAGGCCGAGGAGATCCCTTACATATTTTGTGACAATCAAGCTTCTCAACAAATTGCTTCAAATCCTATCTTCAATGCTAGAACAAAGCATATTGAGATAGCTCATCACTTTGTGAGGGAGAAGGTACAATCCAAGGAGGTGCAACTACATCATGTACCATCATCCGAATGCATAGCTGATATCTTAACCAAGCCATTGTCCAAAGATCCATTTTTTTAAGTTAAGATATGCTCTTGGAATTGTTGATAGATGTACATTAGATTTGCCAAGTTAGAAGTGAGGAGGAGTGTTGAAAATTGTCACTTCTCACTTGACATTGGTTATTGTAAATATTGATCAAACATTAGAATAATGTTGATGATCTGATTTCACATGTGTGGAGCCTGTTCCCACGTGTAAAAGGATGTACTTTTCATGTTTGTATATATCTAAATTGATTCTGTATCAATCTAGTTAGTGTGAACATGATATGACTAGTTTTTAGTCAAGTTGACTAGTCACCTAGAAATTAGCTTTTCCTTGCATGTGCATGAGTAAATGCTCCCACATGGCAAGTGGATGTTCACACGTGTGTGTAGAGTACTAGAAGATAAGACTTGACCATTTTCCTTAGATCCTATTTTGTAGAGAATATTCCTATATTCTAGGAGACTAGCTTTTTGGATTTTAGCCATATTCTACAAGGTCAACTTTGGATAAGGATCAAGGATGGATCAAATGGATAGATGTGAGTGATGTGGCACTCTTCACACATGTAAAGACCTGCTAGACTGTATTAGATTCGTGGATGTACTTGATCCATAAAAGGATCATCATTTTTCTAAGAAGATTGATGAATCTTCTCTCTTTTCTCTCCTTAGCAACTACAAATGACAGCTTAACCTAAAGGATAAAATCCTAATCTAAATCTCCTCCTCTAAGGCTCCTGGAGGGCCTGGATTAACTTAGCATGTTTCCAGATAAATAATGTACAATACAATGTGAAGTAACACAGAACATGAAACCACACAAGGGAGAACACTCAGAGAGGAAAGATAGGCATGTATTGCAAATGAGGTTCTTGTCTAAAATGGACTCTTCCACTCCTATATATACTTGGAGTGGTGGTCACTTGCAAAAAGGCACTATGGGACAAATAGTCCTCATAGGCTAACTTAACTTTAAATCACATTCATGCCATGAGACAAACTCCCAATAGGCCTTTCCTGACTAATTTTTACATAACTTGAAATCACATATCTATGTGTAGTGCCCATGATAATTTAAACTTAGAATTGAACAACCCAAGCCAGTACAGATAACATAAAAGCCAAAACTTGATGGGCAAGTTTTATGTTTAAATCCTATCCTGCTTGTGTTCACAAATTCTCTGAATCTGTGAACATGGGTCTTTGTGTTTCTTTACTTCTTCGTTCTTCCTTTGTTCTTCTGTAGTTACGGTTCTTAAGGATCTTCTTCTTATTAGAATAGTTACTAAACAAAAGTGTTACTCAGGTTGCAGCGTGTACTTCCCAGCCTGTCAGTGGGAGTCATGGATCCGATACTCAGCTACATGCATTAACCAGCCATGTAACCAGACATAGCTCAAGAAGATCAACATTCTAAAACAGTGAGCAATCCTACCACTATCTACTAAGTCAAAAAGCGATCAAGCAACCACTGATGCACAGAATGAGAGAGCACCCAGATCTTTTGGAGAGCCAGAAAATCGCCAGTAGATCGTCGCCAGAGAGCTCCAGAGTTCGCACTTCACTGAGGTGAAAATGGCGTCGAGGTGATGGCATTTATGGATGCCGTCGGCTGGGTTTGGGTGCGATGGGACGTGTTTGTTTGTTGGATTTTGAATGAGAAGCGTCAGTCGAGATTTGATGGAGTCTCGTCGGTTGAAATCTGAGAGAGTCGCGTCAGTCGAGATCTGAGATAGTCGCGTCGGTCAAAATATGATAAAAATCCATCAATTGAGATTTGAGCGGATCCCGTCAGTTGAGATTTGAGCGGATCCTGTCGGTTGAGATTTGAGCGGATCCCGTCGGTTGAGATTTGAACGGATCCCATTGGTTGATATTTGAACGGATCTCGTCTGTTGAGATTTGAGCGGATCTCATCGGTTGAGATTTGAACGGATCTCGTTGGTTGAGATTTGACAAAATCCCAATATGAAGGAATGGATCTATGTGATGCAAGTGAAGAACTTCAAGCTGAAAATATGATTGTGGCCCGAAGTAATATACCACGCACGTGGTGCTTGTTTCAAAACATAAAGCACTTTCTTCAAGCGACATACTTTATTTTCCTGTCCCTTCACTACAAAGCCTTCACGTTGATCCATAAACACTTCTTCTTCTAATTCACCATTTAGAAAAGCAGATTTCACATCCATCTGATGCAAAGGCCAACCAAAATGTGAAGCTAATGCAACAAGTAGACGCAGAGTATTCCACTTACAAACTAGTGCAAAGGTCTCCTCATAGTCGATGCTTTTATTTTGTGCGTACCCTTTGATCACCAATCTTGCCTTGTGCTTTGCTATACTTCCATCTGCATGGTACTTAGTCCTGTATACCCATTTGCAACCAATGGGTTTCTTGCCAACTGGTGGTTCTACTAAGTCCCATGTGCTATGCTTAGCAATTGACTCCATCTCCTCTCCCATGGCCTTGACCCAAATGTCATCATCCTTCGCTTTACCATAAGTCAAAGGTTCTTTGCTTTGAATAATGCTAGATAAGAGAGCATAATTTGCTTCATACCTTTCAGGTTGAGTCTTCTCTCTTGTTGATCTTCGTAGCTCTCCCTGGTTAGATGATCCTGGAAAGTCATCTATGTCGCGGCTCTCCAACAATCTATCAAACCACTTAGGGAGCTTCCTGTCAGGTGATCGGCTTTCTGGTGAAAATGTATCCCATGGTACATCCTTCTCCTTGCGTTTGTCACCTGCAACTTCAATCCTTCTTGCACCAAAAGGTTTGTCCCTACCTCTCCAACTTGTCTCTTGAGTTGAGTAGTAGTATCTTGAGATGTATCCTCATGTTCATCACTCAGAAGGTCAATGAATGGATCATCATCAGGCGGTATCCTCACTATACCATCTTTCCCAGTGGATGTGTCTATCTTTTCAGCATCCTTGTCTTCATACATCTTGGATTCATCAAAGATAACATCACGGCTTATGTGGATTTTGTTTTCCATTGGGTCAAAACATCTATAGCCCTTCACACGATCATCATATCCTAGGAATATGCACTTGATAGCTTTTACATCAAGTTTACGTCTCTCTTCCTTAGGAATGTGTACAAAGGCCTTACATCCAAAGATTCGCAAGTGGTTCCCCTTTGGCTTCTTCTTCGTGAATGCTTCCTCAGGTGTTATCTTTGGTATGGCAATGGTAGGACTTCTATTTTGAAGATAGACTACCATGTACATGCTTCTGACCAAAAATCTTTTGGTAGTTTCATCTCAGCTAGCATAGATCTGGCACTTTCCACAATCGTATGATTCTTGCGCTCAGCTACACCATTGAGAGCAAGAGTATGAGCTTGCGTAAATTGTCTTTTAATCCCACATTGATCACAAAGATCATTGAAGTCATTAGACTTGTACTCACCTCCACTATCTGATCTTAGGACTTTGATCTTCCTACTTGTCTGATTTTTGACCAATGCTTTGAAGCTCTTGAAGTTATCAAATGCATCTGATTTATTTTTCAAGAAGTAGATCCACATCTTACGTGATATATCATCAATAAAGGTCATGAAATAGAAGGCTTTACCTAAGGACATGGTCCTCATAGGCCCGCATAAATATGTGTGGATTAAATCCAAGATGTTCTTTGCTCTTGCAACACCCCCTTTATTGAACTTCTCTTTCTCATCAAACTGAGGCTTCCCAAGTTCAAGTGACCAAGCCTCTTATGCCACAACTCAGTTTGCGATGGAATGGATGATACAAGTCCGTGCTGCCCCTTAATTGTAGCATTCAACCTGTAATTTTGTATTGGGATCTCTTACTCCATCCGCAATAACTTTGAACTTTTGGTTCACATTCTTCACAAAGCAACGATCATGGGCAAATTATACTTTCAACTTTTGATCAGTAATGACTCCAACAGAAAGTAGATTTTTCTTCAAACCTAGTACGTAAAGTACCTCCTTGATCATCTTGCTTTTGCCATCAAGTAGTTGGATTGAAACAATGCCTATCCCCTTGATCTTGCGCACCTCACCATTTGCTTGTGAAACAGATGTTCCATTATCCAACACCTTCAAACTACTGAACCAATTCTTGTTACCTGTCATGTGTCTTGTGGCTCCCGAGTCAATATACCATGCTTGATCATCTTGATTAGATGACAATGCAGATATGAAGATGCTAGAGTCTTCAATCTCACCCTCATCGACAAGGTTACCTGCTTGTTTTGGTTTCCCCTTGTCTTGTTTCGCCAGGAATTTGCGACATTCACTCTTCTAATGGCCCTTTTTACCACAATGGAAGCACTTGCCTTTCTTCTTAGTTTTACTAGAAGATCCCTCGTCTTCCTGAGACTTGGCAAATTGCTGCTTAGACTTCTTCTTGCCCTTGTCCTTGCCTTGTTTTTGGCGTGTCGCAAGTGCCTGATCGTTAGTATTTTGACGTCTAGCTTTCACCATTTTTCGTCGTTGCTCTTCCTGCATCAAGATGCCTGTGAGCTCGTCAAAGGTTGGCAATCTTTCTCTTGATGCTATTCCGCTCACAAACATCTGATAGGGTTCTGCAATGCCGCACAATGCATTGTGCACTAGCTCCACATCATGTATGCGCTCACCAATAGAATGCAGTTCATCTCTCATTGTCTTGATTCTGGTCATGTACATCTGAATGCGCTCTCCTTGCTCAATGTAGGCACTATTCAACTTTGACTTCAGAAACATGATTCTTGATGGATTTGATGTCTCGAACTGCTCCTTTAGCACATCCCATGCCTGTCTGGGTGTCACAGCATCACAAATGTGGGTAATGACGTGATCCTTCACTGACAAGTTAATGAAGGTAAAAGCTTTTCTCATCTTTTTGTAGAACACTTTGATATCTGCTTCATTTGGCGACCTTCTCTCATCACCTATGACGACTTCCCACACGTCTTTCTCCATTAGTATGTTTTTCATTTTGAATTTCCACACTGCATAGTTAGAAATCCCGTCCAATTTGCTACTTTCACTCAAAATGGACTCTCCCATGTTTGCCATCGCAAAACTGCTTGAAACTTTTGTCGTAGGCTAAAAATAGTATGTCGAGGCCAACAGTGATGTCAAAAGTTGAAAATAATGACCTGCACTTTTTCCTTTACCAGGCCACTCGCCGCTTTTCCACCAATTTGAAAGCCAAATCGGCGTTGCCTTCCGAAATGCACTCAGTCGTCAACTCCCAACAACGTGCCCAGTGGAATGGTGAAATCAGTTCTGACATACTCCGAACACTTTTTCCACTGCAATCACTCTGTTTTGTTGTATTGTACTTGCAGGTACAGTCTGGGTGCCCTTCGTTTGGAGTTTATAGCCTTTCGTTTGGGTCAAAACGGGCAAAGGACCCAAAAATAGGGACTTTTCTAGTTTTTGAACTGTTTCTTCACCTTGAAGAAACTTCACTCTTCACTTGTGAAGGGACCCAACTCCAGTTTCAGTATGAAAATTTTTAATGAAGTTGAAGGCTAAAATGCACTTCACTTCTTCAGGGCCCTCTTCAACAACCCTTCAGACTCCATCCAATGGTTGAATTTGATCCAACTATGGATATCCCTTCTGGATAGCACAATCTGAGCCGTCGATTTTGTAACTCCTCTATCCAACAGATCTGAACACTTCTGTGCACCAATGGAGAGTCTTGTAGACACTGTCCACTTCGAAACGCTACGCTCTCACCCTGGTTCCACGCGCGAACTGTCCGCGACCTCCCTGTCTACGATCGTGCCTCCCCACACTGATTTTTGTTTGATCTGACTTGCTTGTGGATCGATTTGAGCACGATCTGAGGCCTGGAGCAGGGTCGCCCTACTGATTTCAAGACTGTAGAGTATTCACTCAAGAAAATTCTGTGGAGAAACGGTGATTTTAGCTCAACTTGACAAAGTGGCTTTTTTCACCTTTTATCGCAAATCTTCTAGGTTAACTGTCTGGAGACAAATCTCTGACATAAACCTCAGAATCTCTCCATGGCTGGTTGACAATGTGATAAGCTTCCTTCATGTCCTTACGACATCCAAAATGGTGCACAAACAATGAAGAAATTACCAATTATGTATAAAAATCGTAACCCCAAACCCGGTTTCAATTTTCAGCTGGCTTCAAAATTGTCAATTTTTCACCAAATTTTGCCCTGTCTGATGCTATGCACAGGCTAATAATCCCTCTGCTGAGCTTAGCAAGCCTCTATAAACTAGAAACCATGCACCAGTGCGTCTCTTTCCGTCTTCAACCCGCCGTAAGCCTCGAACTCTCAAAAGACAATTCTCTTGAAGCTCTCTTCAACGACGATGTTGTACTGTGTACACTCCCTGTACGGCTCTGATACCAACTTAGAATTTTCTTTGCACAGGAACACAGATCATGCTACATAGTAACACAGACAGAAAACACTCTACACAGCAAGCTCACATAGCAACTGTATTTCTCAAAATGAGATTACACTATACATATAATTGTTCATTCAGGCAACCCATGCATGACCCAGGTTGCCGTTGGCGGGACGCGTGTCCCGTCGACTTGCCTCGTGGCGAGGCCAACTGATCCTTATCCACTGATAGGACCCACAGTACAGTAACACAATGATTCTACTTTAATTCTAACTTAGAACCCTAATCTAAATCTCCTCCTCTAAGGCTTATCCTACTAGAGAATGAAGGGCCTGGATTAACTTAACATATTGCCAGATAAATAATGTACAATACAATGTGAAGTAACACAGAACATGAAACCACACAAGGGAGAACACTCAAAGATGAAAGATAGACATGTATTGCAAATGAGGTTCTTGTCTAAAATGGACTCTTCCACTCCTATATATACTTGGAGTGGTGGTCACTTACAAAAAGGCACTATGGGACAAATAGTCCTCATAGGCTAACTTAACTTTAAATCACATTGGCGCCATGGGACAAACCCCCAATAGGCCTTTCTGACTAACTTTTACATAACTTGAAATCACATATCTATGTGTAGTGCCCATGACAATTTAAACTTAGAACTGAATAACTTAAGCCAGTATAGATAACGTAAAAGCCCAAACTCGATGGGCAAGTTCTAAGTTTAAATCCTATCCTGCTTGTATTTTTAAAGATGTTCCGAAGGATGGCTAGAATATTCCTTGGAATATCAGCCTACAAAAGTAGACCTCAATGGCATTATCATCAACCAAATCAGAGTACATTGCTGCCACAAATGCTACAATTGAGGCAATTTGGCTGAGGCACTTGCTAGCAGAAATCGACCTTGCATAGTCACATCCAACGACAATTTTCTGTGACAATCAAAGCACCATAGCACTCTCTCTAAATCTGAGATTTCATTCTCGAAGCAAGCATATTGAAATCAGGTATCACTACCTAAGAGAGAAAGTGCAAAGCAAGGAGGTATCACTAGTTTATTACAGGACAGATCTGATGGCAGCAAATTACTTCACAAAGGCTCTTTGGAAAGAGCATCATCTCAAATTTCATGAAAAATTAAATCTGAAAATCAAAGCTTTTCAGGATCCACATTAAGGGGTAGTGTTGGAAATCGATGCTCAGCCTCAAATCCATTTGTTAATAAGCATCATGAATGTTGAAAACCGAAGGCTCGAATTTTTCCTTAGTCGGTTTGGGATTTTTTGACCCCTCACTAAATTATCCCTAGTCGTGGATCGACCCTGGAAGGTAGATCGGATCAGATCTAAACTTTTTGACCCCGGAAAATCCGACACTCAGCATATTTATGACCCAATGCATTATTTTTTGATCCTTTGTATAAAATCCGACCCTATGTAATTTTCGATACTGTTAGTTAGAAATCTAACCCAACGACTTCGCATTGGAAGTCTGCCTACTTTGTACATGCATTTATGGCATAAAGGCGGTTGTAATTAATATAGAAGTTAACATTCAATGCGAGTTAGTTGTAGATATTTTCAGTATATCTAGTCCTAGAATCTTCATCAAAAAACATCTTCTGATAGTCAGTTGCTACTAAAATTGTAATCAATCAAATTTATGTTAAAAGTGTTATCACACACAATGATCAAAATGAGTTCATCGCTGAGACATGATGATGTATCATAGCTAATACAATGTGCTATTGTATATCAGACAAACAACACGTGAGGAGGCCCTCCATCACATTTTTGATGGCATATAAGTGAGCAATCCGCATGTAGCAGCGCACTACTTTTACACATCAATCACTTATACAAACTCATAACAATGGGAGCGCGGCCCATTGGCTATTCTAAGATCCGCTGGCCAATCGCCCACTTCGTATGGGTTAAGCACACGTAAATAATACTGATCAGAAGTAATCCATGCTAAATTGTTGTCCAAAGACACAACTTAACATGCAAGAAAGTATGTCATACCTGTGAATAGGTTAATGGCTGTACTTGAAACAATGCCCTCTTGCAGACGCCTCCGTCAAGTATTTAGAAGCCACAACGCAATACCAGTCTATGATAATCATGCCATCTTGTGGGTTTACTCGCTGCACAACATGGCTAGCAGAAGCATTTCATTAGAAGTGAACAGCCATAAAGCCAAACAACCGATAGCTTCTTATCTTTGATAGTAGTAACCTTTCCATGATAACTCTTCCTATGGTTTTTTCAAGTCTCCTCTCCACCAAGCAGCAATAGTAGCAGTAAAGAAGCAAGCCAAGAAGGCTAAGGCAAAAAGAGAGAGAGAGAGCAAGAAAAGTGAAACTTATGGCTGCAGTCATCTTCCCTTTTACATAAATTTTTGTACTCCGTTAGTGCACTGGGTGCTTAAGGATGCACACCATTAGATTGAATTCCTATAGCGTGCATTGATTACAACCGTTCAATGAAAACCAAGTTTCCTACCAAAAGGCTAGAAATTTTAAAAAACTACTTAGGGGCCATGTTTCTAAGTTTAGCAAGGTAAGGCATTTTATGTTGGTTTAGTACCATAAGGAGAAAAACCTTTTATATCATTTTGGAAAGCGAATAAAGTGTAGTAACCATATAGTAAAGTCCATGAGAGAGAGAGAGAGAGAGAGAGAGAGAGAGAGAGAGAGAGAGAGAGAGAGAGAGAGAGAGAGAGAGAGAGAGAGAGAGAGAGAGAGAGAGAGAGAGAGAGAGAGAGAGAGAGAGAGAGAGAGAGAGAGAGAGAGAGAGAGAGAGAGAGAGCTTGAACTTTGATAATTTTTGGTTAATGCTTATTAGTGCTTAGAGTCTCTTTTCAAGCTTGCCTAACACTTTGTGAATAGACATTACTCCCTTGGGAACGAGCTTTTGCGTGACATGAAAGAGAAAACCACTTCTTAACCTATGCTTTGTCTCTGCTTGGATCTTGGAAATAGGGTCTGAAGGTGGACACTAGATGAGGAAAATCCCCTACATTTTTATTCTAATCTATGACTTTTGATTGAAATACCTTTTTCAAGGCTCAACATTGTAATAAGATATATCTTGAATTTTTTAACTCAAATTGTACCTTGTATGAGCTCCATGTTATCATAAAATAAGATGTAAATTTGTACTCATTTTTCATATTCTTCTAGGCTCAACTATTGTCTTATAAAATATTTTGGACTTGTTTACAAAAATCTCAATGGTCAGTGTTTTCAATAAACATATTTTGAGCTCCTTTTTCGACTTTTGGGGCTAAACATTATCATAAAATAGATTAGAAACTATTGAACTTGCTTTGTGAATTTTCAAGGCTCAATAATGTCACGAAGTAGATTATGAGCTCGTTTTTAGAGTTTAGGAGCTCAACATTGTCGAAAATTAGACTCTAAACTATGTTGTAAATTCTTTACTCAATGTTGTCACGAGATAGATTCTTTAGTCCAATTTACAAACCTAGCATTTTTTTTTTGTGAACTCGTTTGTCAAACACCCAAAAATTCATTCATCTTGTAAGAAACTGACACTTTTGAAAAAGCTTACATGTCTCATGTTGGAGTGACATCATTTAGTAATATGTTCTTGAAAGCAGTATGAATAATTTAGATAGTCTACATATTTGTTGTATTTATTTATAGACGAAAATGATGTTAAAAATTCATGTCATTGAATTTTGAACAATGTATATTCTTATCCAACCATTTTTAGGCTTGATAACTGGAATAAAATTAGGCTTGTTGGAAATGTTAACGTGTAATGCGGCTTTATTGATTGTTTATAGACATTCTTGAAATGTACTCATTAATGTATAAGTGGTAAATTCCCAAAGAGCTTATGATGAAATAAGTTATTTAAGGGCCCTTCTAATGTGGATAGGGCTAGTGCCACGAGGCTATACGTTAGGAGGCATAACCTCCTTTTACTCTCTATCATGTATCATTCCCCCTCTCTCCTTGTAAGGTGCATTTCTCTCATTGAATACAAGCATTAAGCTAGTTCTCTCCCTCTCTTGTCCACTATGGCTTGAATCTCTATTGCATGTTCTGATTTCAACATGGTCTTAGAGTAGGGAAATGGTTAATCCCTTAAAGATCTAGGCATGCATTTATGTTGTAGGATTTCAAGTTTTTTTTTTATAAATTTTAGAAATAGAAGGTTTGATTCTATAAAATGAAATAAATAAAGAGAGAGTTCAGTTTTTATTGGTTCTTGTTATTTGTGAATGATTGAATGCACAATCTTTCAATAGTAGTCACAACAAAAGCACGAGTGCATTGAGAGACATAAATCATGAGTTTGATTCTTGTTTTCTTGGTGAACGAAAGCATAAAGTACGAATGTTACTGATGCACATTGGTTTTATTATATCTTTTGTGAAAAGATCCATTGATGCAAGCCATTCTTTTGAAGCCTATTTGCCACACAAAAAACACAACTCATTTATAAAAAAGGCCTTTTGTTGAAAAGAGATGAGAGCCATAGAATGTGTACATCTTGTAGGATGAGAAAAACATCAGATCATGTAAGAGTGTTGTGCCTAAAAAACTTGAAGTTCTACCCACAAAGCATTGCTAGCTTATGAATAGCAAACCACAAACCACTGCTACCGCAACCTCACCGCGACACATACAAACAACAAAGATAATGAAGACCGCAACAAACCACAAACCGCAATCTCCGGACAACGAATGAAGGCACTGAAGAAAACCGCAAGTCAACACTTGCGGTCCACAAGCCAACACTTGCGGTCCCCAAGCGAAGACCAAAGCTCAACCAATAACAGCTTCATCAAAGGCGGCTACGAAATCAGCATGTCTTCACGACTCAAGGTCAACGAAGTACCAGCAGGACGGATGGACTCCACGCACGAAGGAGACAACAAACTGGAAGCTGTTGGTAGTGGCTTAAGTAGTTCTTGTAATCATTGATTAAATTAAAGACCACTTTCTTCCTCTGCTTCTATATATAGAGGATGAACCGGAGAAGGATAGAGATAGGTTGAGTGATTGAGTGATGAATGAGGATGAAAAACCATATGCTAGTAAGCGAGACCAGTTGAGTTGATCAGTTCAATAAGGACACACACACAGAGAGATAGATAGAAGTGCGCACTAGTAAGCGCCACTCACCTTTTGCTCGTAAGAGGCAGAGTTTCTTTTGTGGTAAGGCGCTGCGGTATGCCAAACAACGCTCAAAAAGGACCGCCGTAATTGAACAAATGTTCTCTTATCTCTTGTCTATGATGCATAATCTTTGAATGCATTATGCTTGTTGAATATTCTTACAAGATTAGCTATTATTTGTTTTTCCACACAAAGGTTCGTCATAATTAAATTAGTAGTAGGCCAGCAGTGTCTGTCTACAGCTTGAAAGAGGATAGATCTTAATTAACAGTAGTAGCTACAGTCAAGAGTTTGACTCTATCTAGGTATATCAGGAATCTGTCAAAGAACAACATATCCCAAATAGCAAGATCACAGGAAGCTCATCGCTCACTGACTGATGACAACATCGGATGAGACTCATAACTTATCTCTCTCTATCCAACATTCGAATTCCTTCAGTGAAATCAAAAAATCAAAAACATGTCTAGATTCCAACAGTGCCAACCATTTTTAAATTGTCACAGACCTGCATGGATGCTCCGGTGTCAATCGTGAAGGGGACCAATGCTCAATGCCACAATCTTGTTGATAGTCATGACTGTGTACAAGGCATGATGCCTAAAATCACAAGATAATAGATCCAATGTCTACTTATGCCATGATCCTTGCTAAATTTTTAAAGAACCATGTCATAAAGTACTATGTGAAGATCTTTCTATCCATGTGTACCTATGTCTATGTGAAGCCCATTATGTTTTGCAGATCATGAATCCATGCAAACATCAAAGTGTATGAAAATATGCAAGCCTATGCAGGGCAAACATCTCTGGCATGATCTTTTGTGTAGCATACTTAGATATCTACTATTTTCCATCATGTGAAGAGGGCATAATATTTTGCTTGTTGTCAACGAGTAGAAGCATGATCTTGACCTATTCATGTGGAGCAAGGCTGAATTTATTTGAGTTGTCTATTTGAGGCTTGGTAAGGAACGTGACTTATCAAACAAGTGCCCAAATTCTTTGTGAAAGATATATGAAGCACCCAACAATGAAGGATCTCTTTGCTTATGTGCCTTGATGATCAAATATATAACTTGAAGTAGTTGAGTAAAGTTTAAGATGGAGATATGAAGGATTGTAAATTGAAGAATTTTTTCTCAATGCAAAATTCTCACCTTGAAAGGCTGTCACAAGATCATCCCTAGCCAAAAATATGCAAAACTCTAAAGATAAGGACTTGTCTTGCTACTTTCATTTGCTGAAGTCTCCTAAAAGTGAAAAATAATAGTGAAAGATGACAACATTTAGAGTAAGTTTTTGTGTCATATGCTATTGTGCAGATTGTGCCTTGTAGAACAACCTTCAACCTTGCAATATGATCTAGTCCAACTTTACAATGAAGATTCGACCCCTCAAATCATGTTCAAGTAGTTGAAGACTTAATTTTCTATCTTTGTACGAATTTATGAAAATGTTTCATGTTCAGTTTAGATTTTCAATACCGAGAAAGAATTGGAAAATTTTACCTTGCATGCAAGCATTTGTACTACATTTTAATACACATGCTAGTGCTATACATTAACCACAATATGTGCATGCACCATCTTAGTTCATGAAGATGTGAACTACTTTATATATTGTCTAGTAGACATACATATTGATGTGACTAAGATTCATAGATTGGTCCAACTAATTCTGATATTTTAGCTTCAAAATTGATGAGATTTTGTTTTATTTGCTTATCTCATATTATTTTTTATCATTGTTTCAATAGTCATTATTACTATTTTTTCGGTTTGCAAATGTGTCAAACTGATGTAGCGTACTGATGCAAATATCACACTAATTGATGTGTAAGCTTTGCAACATCTTGCTGTCTATTTCAATCGTCACTAGATTTAATTGGTGTTGTCACCATTTTCTATTAAAAAAATCGCAAACAAATATGAAATGATAGCCTGATGGAATTAGAAGTTGTGTGCAAATGTGATGATATTGTGTGAAAGTGAATAAAAATCTATGTAATTTGAGCTAGAAGATTATTCTAAATTGTGTGTGTGTGTGTGTGTGCACGTGTGCATGTGTTTTGTGAGCCAACTATTGTTTATAATTTTGTTGTGAACCAAGTAGATTTTTGGACTCTAAAAGTTAAATTTATTTTCGAGATTCTCTCTCTCTCTCTAAGTTGATTCATTTTCAAGATTCTATCAGTGTCTCTCTCTCTC